>BMAO01019114.1:1200000-1538740 GCA_019973975.1 Trichonephila clavata | reverse complement strand
CTCTCAATAAACTAATGAATCGGGTCAAGTCCAACAAAGTCGAAGTTTCAATGCCTCGAATAGAAGCCGTAAGTGAATGAATGTCCTTAGATCCCTTTTCATTCACAACACTCTCCTCGTTGACATGTCTTTGCTTCCTCATCTCCTCTGGTTGGGTTTCATCCCAATCAAGTCCTGCAGTCCATATTTTTTGTAACATGATTGTCATCATCATCGTAAAGGGCTGAGACAATCCCATTGGATCGTAAACTCTCGCTACAGTCTGAAGAATAGTTCTCTTAGTAGCCTTTTGAGGAATACGATCGAATGAATTCTCTAAAAATTCACAATTTAATTTTATCTCGTCCATTTCTGGGGTCCAAACCATGCCCAAAATTTTTAACTCTTTAGTCAATCCCACATTGAAACCCTTTTCAATCCATAAAGAATTAAGTTCCGAGGAATTGGATCTTAATTTCCGTAGATCCATCCCAGCATTTAAGAAAATTTTAATTGCGTCTGTTGACAATCTATATGCATCTTTTATTGTGTCTGCGCCATAATACAAATCGTCTACATATAAAGATGAATCGAGCATTTTATAACCTTCCGGATTTCTATTTACAAATTTTTTTATATGATACTTCCGGAAACAAATATAACAACGATTTTCGTTACGTAATTTATATAATTTTTCTTTTACACTCTTATAACAAGAAAATGAGCAATGGCATTGATTACAAAAGATGCACATACGATTGTCAACAGTATTGAAACTCGCAGCCGTGGGTACATTTCTAGACATTTTTCTATTTTCATATTTTGCCTGTTCGAAACGTGGAGACCATGTATTTGTTTTCTCTTGTGTCAAAGAACTAGCCGCTTCACGACATTCTATTTCGGTTTTAATGAAATTCAATAAATCTGTCACGCTTATGTCTTCTTTTGAATTTTTCCTTCTATTAAATTCCAGAACAAATTCTTCTGGAATAGATTTTAATAAAATTGGTATTAATAATTGACCAAATGATCCTTTCGTAACTCCCTGAGAATCCAGGTTTCGAACAGCAATTTCTATTTCATCGTATAAATTTCTTAAAGCTTTAACATTATTTGAATTCTTTACCGATTCTAGTTTTAACAATTTATTCATGAATTGACTAATTATAATGTCTTTTTTTTCCAAATCTTTCTTTTAAAGCTTTTATGCTCTCATCATAATTCTTTTCATTTAATTCTAGTGAAGCTACGACATTATGTGCTTGACCTATAAGTAATGTTTTTAAATACGCAAATTTTTCTACTTTACTTATGCTTTCATTTTTATCTATCGTACTTTCATAACTATTCCAAAATTCTGTAAATTTGTTGGGTCACCTGAATATTTTTCTAATACTAGTTTGGGAAGTTTTACTGAACTGTGAGCACTTTGCAGGTTAATCCTGCTTTCATCAGGAATTTTATTGAAAGATTCTGTTCTTTCTCCTTTTCCTAACACTCGTGCTATTCTTTCACAGCTCGAGAACATTTTCCTGATATTCCTCTGAGTTCGTTACATCCGTTTCTAAAGACTCTAATTCTATTAATGAATGAATTGAGTCATCAATTTCTTTTAAATTACTTTTCTTTTCTAATAATAATTCCTTCAAATCACATAATTCATCCCTGTCATCATTCGTTTCTAAATTATCTTCAACTTTCTTAATTAGCTTAGTAGTTAATGTTCTCAGCGCAGTTCGCTTACGTTTTAATCTATCTAATTGTTCCTCCATTATTTCGTGTCAATATAAATGTACCCAAGACTGAAATTATTACTATCAAATCTTCAAATTTAAAATCAAATATTTTAAACTCTTACCTCAACCCTGGGCACAGTTTGGATGTAGTATAACCTTGACGGCCGATGCGCCACTATTACGTCTGAAGAATTCAGTGGTAGAATGAAGACGACCTTTTTTGTCTTTTATAAGGTTTTATTGCTGGACGACACGGACATGACACGAACATTAAACATATATGATTAAAACTTAGGTTGTATTATTAGGGCAACCACCCTTCAATTACAGATTACAACTGTACCAAATGGTAGCTCACCTGCCACTGAGCTCCAACACATAACCAAAAACAAAAGTTTCGCGTTACAGAGCAGCGCCCTCTATACGACGCTTTTCAACATTATATACTTTAACTGACTTGTCTAGTTATTTCAAGAAATACCTAGTTATTCTATGAAATAACTGAATTATGCACTTTAACGATAACACACACACACAAACACATATATATATATATATAATGTGTAGAAAAACATATAAAGATTACTTAGCTTTGTCGTAAAATGTGAACTTTCTTAGGTAACACAATTCTCAATATTACATAGAATTAAAAAATGGAGATGAAACCGATTTATTTTCATCTCGTGTCATTAAATGTATTCCGATGAAATACATTTGTGTGCGTGTGAAGGAATTAAATCAATAAATAATGTATTCCTTTAGATAGAACCTACTTAATATTTAAACAATTTTATCAGGCTTCTTTTATGGGCTAAAATGTTCATAAACATATTCGCATTCAGTTGTAAAAGTAAGATATTTCTTAGTCATTACTTTAATGAGATGATGCTTCTCCCATAATGAATTTTAATATAATAATGAGGCACCCTCTTTCTTTGCAGTAATCATTATTATTAGTTCAATTAAAGCAGAAATCTTTTTAAAAAATAAATCAAATTTTTAGGAAAATATTAATTAGATTTGGAAATTTGGAGATCATTAAATCATTTAACTGGGGGAATAATTTCAGAGGAAATTCTTTTCAACGAGTATATTAACTCTTTTATGTATATATATATATGCTATAATTCACTCGTCAATTATTACAAACTTTTTACATAATCTCAACATTAATGTTCTTTTATTACAAAATTGTGTGTGTGCGTATAGGTTTAGCAAATTATATACATACTCTAGCTGGTGTTCCCGTTTCACGCACAGGGGAATTGAAAAAAAATATAACAATCGAGGAGGAAGGATAAAAAAAATGTGAGGATAAATTTTAAAATTATATTTTAAATAATTTTAAGTAAACTTCAAAAACATCATGCGGAAAAAGCCGCGGCCCCATACCAATATCAGTTTATTCTACCTAAAACACTTATAAATCAAAGCGACTCTTATCTTAAAAACTTTCTAAGCATGCAAATCAAAGCAATTTATTTCAGGATAAACATTGTTTCGTCAAAATATCGCAAAGTAAGCTAGAATTTTAAGCAAAACCCTTGTTATCAGTTCAACAAAACTAAAATTCAGTTATTGAAAGAATATTTTTTTGAAAATTAATTATTCGAGAGAATAGCAATTGTAATTCTGTTATCACTGCATATTCAAATAATTATAATCTGCTTAATAATCGCCGATCGAAATTTTGCGTAGTTATAAAAAAATTTCAACACATTTAAAGGAACAATTTACATTCGAGTTAAAAATATTCAGTCTGCCAAACAGAACTGAGCTAATTTTATTCATTGGATTAAAATCTTTTTGTTTCTTAAATATCGAGTTGAGTTGCAATTAATTTATCAGCTCTCGCTATATAACTTTTGTAATATGCATTATAAGGAATTTTTTATTAGTTGTCTACAGAATGATATACTATGTTTTGGAACTTCCTATAAGTTCTTTAGTTTGATAATATTATTAATTAATAGAGTATAATAAATATTCTTTCGAATTGCTTATGTGAAAGATCGTAATTAGAAGTTGTGGTGTAAATCCTTCTTGATGGTAATAACAATCAACAAAAATAATTTGCGTACAATTTTTTTTAAAATTTAGTCTTATAAATATATTTACTTAAAAGCCTTAGAGTAGATTAGAAAAAACATGTGATTGTCACACACATTTCACATTTATTACTTTATACAATAAAAAGAAAAAGAAAATATCTACTTCAGAAAAATTGACACTCGGGGAGGGGAGGGGGGTTGTGTTAAAGTAATTTACGCGCTCTGAACTCCAATAGTATAGTTTTAGGTGACGGTAAAAGAGCTATCCAATTGCCGAGTAATTACAGAATTGTTTTTTTTTAAATAATTTAATACTTACACTATAAAAAAGGCAAGGATTTTAAGCAAAAATTTTAATTAAATTAGTCTTAAAAATACGTCTAAAACTCAAAAAACGCGAAAAATGTTGCCTGAGAGTGAATAAGAGAAGTGGCGAGGTTTGACCACCAATTCGGAATCCATATAAATGCAGGAAGTTCGGTCGGAAATTAATAGTTCTGAAGTGAAATTGTCACAAGGTTTCCTCTACTTTCTACAGGAAAGGATCTTTTTTCTCTAGGCTATTATACCCTATTCTTGTCATTCTTCCGTAAACATGTCGTAAGACATCAATGTAGTGTTTTTTTTATCACTTTTGTTGAGGTTATTCTCTGCCATAGTACACCTCTTCTAATGGCTCCTAAACTCCCGTAAACAAAAAAAACTAAACGAGCCTTACAGTAGTCGCGTACCATGTGTAACATCTGATATGCTATCCTGGTAAATTCGCAATAGCAACTTAAATCCTGAAAAAAATGAATCGAGTATGATTGGAAATAATGTTCTATGGAATAATTATATCTTTAATGAAAAATTTATTTAATTAACACAAGGAGCAATGTAATTTTTTATCAAAAATAATTATTATTGTTCAATTTGGGGAAGAGTGGTAATGATAACTTATGAGTAATAATGATATAAAATATGACACATATACTTGTGATTTCAAAGTATTTAAAAACCGTTGAAAAATAGCGTCAATATAATAGTACCACTGTTAGTTGTCCAAACATTTCGATTTGTGTTCATTTCGAGCTTGAATTCATTATTCAAAAAAGCTATGAGGTGCTCGGCTTCTAGCACACTAAAATTAACTTTAAAATCACCACTTAAAATCATGGGAAGCGAGTGATATATATTTTTATTCTTTTTTGAAGAGCATAACCACCTTCGTTACATGGTAAAAGTAAAAAATGCAGGAAATCTTAAATTTTTGGAACCATTTGATTCGGAGAAATGTATACGACCACCGAAATCACAGTTTGTCCATTTTCAATCAAGCATTTTGCCGCACATATGTCCCCAATATCTTAACTAACAATACCCAGTCCACTTGTTTGACGATAAGTAATATCCATATGAGGAGCCACAACATGTGAGTTGTTCTGTTTGCGATAGATCGCAACACCAGCTGCTCTGTGGCCCGGTCGTTTAAATTGTACGCAGCAATCGAAGTCAGGTATCGACACACGTTCGTCATAGTCTAACCACGTCTCTGCCAACATGAGTAACGCACAATTTTGTGAAATAACGTCAAATCTGTTTGGTGAGCCCTCAGACTTTGACAATTGAGCTTAAGGATCGCAAGTTTATCCTTGGTGAAGTCTAATAAGACTTGCGAAGATGCGCGAAGTGGATTTAGAGTCAAGCTCAAACGAAACCGAGGTTTTGAATTAGAATCTTTTTAAATGCTAAATTTAACAATATAAAAAAGGCTGGCGGCTTGATGGCTACTAGAGTTGGATCGCACGTGGATATATCTTTACAAGATCCAGCGAAAGGACTTAGCTTCTTCTCTGATGCTAAAGTGAGAAAACAAAACGAAAACAAAGATCCCACGGCCTCGACCGCGGGGGGGGGGGAGCCCCTCCAGAATGAAGGAGAAAAAACAGAACTTCACTGCGAGGGTAGCGAAGAAACACCACCAAGCGCGCTGATTGGTCAAATTAAATAGCGCGCTTCCCCAACTTCCTGACGGCTGCGGTGGCCGAGTGGTCTAGGTATCAGATCATGGCTAGCATGTCATGAGTTCGATCCTAGTACCACTAAAGACCCGCCGTGTAGGGGAGCGATGCACGTTAAATCTGTCGAGAGCTCAAACATCCTCCCGTTGGTGTGGTGTGGTAGTTAGGCGAGGGGGTGCCAGCTCAGGTGTCGTCCACGTCACTTGACCATGGTTCAAAATTACGCGGACCGTCGCCAAAAGCCCTCGTGTTGCTAATCAGTGCGACGTTAATATTCACTCACTCACTCCCCAACTTCCTGTTACACATTTCCGTCCCTTTTCACGAAATCACTCCCACAAATCTCCAGCAACCGAGAGGAAAGATGTTACACATCAAAAATTGTTGAAAATTTCTTTGAAAGAAAGGCTGTCTGGTGCCTTTTTTTGGCATGTTAAGACATTCGACCCGCGTTGGGCGAGTGTTTCTTAACTTAGTGTTTTAAGACAACACCAGGGCTATTGACAGCAGACCTCGTAATTTTCAACCACAGCCAAGTGGGGAGGATGACACCTGAGCTGGCACTTCTTTTCTAACTTCCAAATCAGGCCAACGTGAGGGCTTTGAGACACGACAGATTTAACATTCATCGGTCCCTCTATACTGTGTATTTTCAGTGGCACCAGGACTCGAACCTGAGACTCGATATCTCCAGTCATGTGTTCATGAACATGACCACTAGACTACCGTGGCCACGACCCGCGTTGGGAAACACCTTTAGAGACTCGTGGTCACACAAACTCCTTAGAGAACATGAATCTGTATTTTGTGCTCACATATTTATAACTTTCTTTTCAAATTTTAATCTGATTCACGGTGCCTCTGGATTGATCACAGTTTGAAGATCATTTCAATTGAGAAATAATTGATCGACCTGTTAATGATAGAGGAAACTAGAATATTATGAGTAATATTAACCCTCTAAGCATTATGCACACATAATTCCTTCCGACTAGAGATGCTTCAAAAAGGCACCACACGTATTTTTAATGATGTATGGCCATGGACTCACCAAAAATGTGCCAGACGTATTTTCTTGCCTTCATGTATGTCTTTAAAGTTCCTTGGGGAAGCATTCCTTGGGGAACCCTTTAAAGGTTTAATATCTTGGAAATAATTAGGGAGGGTTGCGGTGACACATTGGATACTGACAGGAAGTTTTATGGCTCGCAGGGGACCCCATTCTTGCTCTGGAGCAATGGAGAAAATTTGGGAGTATAAGAATTTCTTTAGACCCCATAGTGTATGGGCATAAGCGATCTTCGGTGGCACCCATGTCATCTAATTTTCGTGTACAGACTATCAGTTAGTATATGTAAGTCAGCTTGATTTGAGATTTTACTAGGTTTGAATTAAATTTAACAGCCTATATGAGAAAAAATTAATTTTATTCAAGAGATGCAATATGTTGATTTTCTATCGGAAAATCAAACTGTTACTGTGATGATAGATTCTGGAGTCCAAATCTCTCTAATAAATTCCCCGCTAATTGAAATTAAGCAGCCACTTTAAGGAAAAATATTACTTGACTTTTATTTTAAGAAAAAGTGAGAGGTAGGCATCGTGAGGGTAAAAGTAGCCATAATTAAAAGTTCCTCAAGGACTGAGATCGTCGCAGCTGCCACTCCAAAACCAATCGTTTCCTGTATTCAAAGTATATTGCATATTATTAATAACAGAAAATAAATCAAGGAGTGGAATCTCTGGGAACCGCAACTAATTTCCGGATCAAATCTTCTTTTGAAGCCAGAGAAAATATATTGAAGATACGTGCAGCTAACCACAGAAAATTCCCCAAACGACGGATAGACGTCTTTATCTACAGACATTGTAATATATAAGCCCTACATTGGACACAGTTTGGCACCGGAGTTAAAATTAAGACCAAAGTTTCATGAACCGTACATGATTAGTAAAGTAAAGCTTAAGGATGATGATTATGATGCAGCAAATGTTAATCAGGATGTGTGAACTCATTTTTATCTCTACAGAAAAAAGATGTGAGAGGATGACTAGTTTAATTACTGGAAACCCACGAGAAAAAGTATATATTTTTTTAATATATTTATTTTTGTATGTTCTGTCATTCATTTTATCAGTTTCAGGTTTTTAATGTTCTAATCTTCTGTTTGCATGAGAAAAGGATCGTTGAAGACAGAATTTAAACCTTATTGGACATTGTAGGAACCTATTTGCTAGAGCAGAACCTCACCTATTTTCTCTATCTACTTATATATATGTTTGAGCGTGTACTCGCGCTTCATACTGAGAACTAAAGAATGGTCTCTTAGTGCTGTAGTACGACTGCTGGCCAAATGCAGCAGTACACTGGATACAGGGTTTCTTGCGGCCCTGGGTACCTACACAAAAGTAAAGTAGGCCTTAGGCCCCTACACAAATGTGGGTCCACCTATGACCCTTAAAAGTAAGCAGTACATAGCATAATTTGTCAAATACTCGTACAAACAGCAACCAGAAACAAATAAATGTGCATGATTTACAATCGCATAAACCGGCTCAACCGATTGCCACCTTTTGACTAAATGAGTAATAATGGGGTATGGTAGTAGGCCTAGGACTATACAAGGACGACGATCATCCCATGTAGCCAGTTGACATATTGTCCGAAATTCCCAGCTTTTCGAAGAATGCAGCCAGAAATAACATTTGACTGCTGAATTTATTCTAATCATAATCTTATTCAGGCTGAGTCAAGAACCCATTCTGACTGAGGCCCTAGGCCCGGACCCAGTTGGCCCATGCCTTAAGACTTCCCTGGATGGACACGTGCTTGCTCGTTGCATACTCGAGGCCAGTGTTGTGGAGCCATGGGTTCCAGTCCTGGTGAGACTGAAGCCCCATCATGTATAAGGGCTGATGCAAGTTGAATCTTTCGAGGCTTAGAGTCTTCACATAAGTTTGATGAGGAATTTAGGCGAGTGACGTGCGAAATAAATTACGAAGTCCGTCGCTAACAGCAGTAGTGTAGCTTGAAAGTGTGACATTAATTAACAATCAATCAACCTAGTAATTCAATAGTTACAGGCGTAAATCTCACAAAGAGCAATATTTGATTTGAGTTTCTGGAACTTAGGGAGATGATTTCACTAATGACTGCCGGATGGATACCAAGGTTGGCCTTGAAGTCTTTATATGTTTTCCTGTGGAAATTATAAGAGTGAAGTACCATTTCAGGTGCTTCAGTCTTATAATTTTTTGCCACTTGACAATGGTTCAAAATTACAAATCCGTCTCCAATCGTTTTTTTTTGTAGCATTTGAGTGACGAAGATCTGAAACGAAGAGACAATCTTTAAATTGTTCCTGTGTTATATTTAAACTACTCGTAATATATTCAGCAATTTTTAGGAAATTATTGTTTCAATGAAGTTGTTTTTCCTTCCTATAAATTTAATGATCGACAAAAATATGCTGAAATTTTTGAAACACTTTCAAGACAGTATAAATTACTATAAAGAAAGGCACCCAACTGAATAATTAATTTTTTTATTACTTAAATGTTATACTATATTATAAACGCAAATACTATTTCTCTAAAAAAACAAACGAGCTCTATTTATCCTTTAATATTCAACGTGCAAATATTATTAGTACATGTTGTTTTGTTGTAATTTATTACAGGAATGTATTAAATTTTTCTTTCTTAATTTTTTGAGAAATTTCTCGAATTCCAATATTTTTTTTTTCATGTTTAACTTTTAAAGTATATATTTTTAACATTAATTGCATACATTGGTTTCATTATTACATTCTGTAACATTATTTACTTATCCAAATATATTAGGCATAATTTCGCTTCAATACACATATTGTTATGTCAAGTAATATCAAACCCATATTCCCCGAAACCTGTCATTGTTTCGACATTTCACACCAAATTAACATTTACTCTTCGCCAACACAACACATTATTGTCTATTGTGGTATGTTATATGCTTTCAATTAATATCTTACTAATTATATCTAGCTGTTTATTGCGTAATTGATGAATTTTCCTTAAATTTAAATATATTTTACCTTTTCTTATATTTACGTTTGAATTTATATTTATGTAAATTAGTTACGAGTTTTTAGGAACTTTTCACTAAAGTAAAATGACAAAGTTCCATAAGCATATCTAATAGTAAATTATTTATAAATATTTTTCATATATAAGAGAATAATTAATGGAAAATAATAAACTTTGCGGGAAATTTGCTATAATTTTCTGTTGTAACAAAAATTGATACTTGTATATTTGTCTTGTTATTTTTTATTTGTAATTATCTAACTTTTCATTTTTGCACTGGTAATATTTTCAATGCATTAAGTTCTTTATAGTTTAAATTTCATGAATACATTAGTCTTAAAATGAGGTTCAAAAACAAAGTTCACAAAAATTAAACCCTAGCTTACTATTTGAGAATACTAAAGGAGTGACACATCCTCAGTTATCGAATTGGGTAACACCAGTTCTAGCAAAACCCCTGTATATACATATTAATTGAATTTTTTAAAAGCTTAAAATCATTTACTAAGTTTTGAGCACATTAGCTCTATGAGTTAACATTCTCTTGAACTTATCAATCCTTCTATATAACTATAAAACCGATAAGAAAACAAAAAATGCACTGTGAAATTAATATTAGTTACCAGTTTCTAATTTCACATATTAAAGCTATTAATAGCCGCCCATCTGGTATAGTGACGCTGACTGCGGTGCCGTAGGGCGTGAGTTTGAATCCCGGAGAAGGCATGGATGCTTGGAAATGTATCGTGCCTTCGCGGAATGGGGGTACTCTAAATAGCCGTCGAGCCGCAAATCCTCTAGTGAGGTTGGTGGAAGGGAAAGAGATACGGGAAGCTCTTGACCGTCCTCAGGGTGTTTTTCCTCAAAATTGGGGTGAAACCGAACAAAATCGTACTATCATCTGCATGGTGCTCCAAGCTTTGACTAACGACAGGCGCAAAAATCTAGCACCTAGCCGCTATGAATTTCGTGGACCTTGATCTAATGTTACTGTCGCGTGATCAAGTGGCATAAGTAACAACAATAAGCTATTAATACTGCTACTCTTTGCAAATCCAGCTGATTCTTCAATGTCTTCTTTATTTTTAGGCTAATCCATTTTAATTTTTAATGATTTTGATGATTGATAAATAATATCTGTTAATGTTACTAAACTACTTCATAACATTACTATCATAACTTCAATTTATTCTACTATAACGATAAATTTCATATTCTTTTCATGCTTACAGCTTAGATTTCTAGTCTAAAATATAATTACAAATAAGAATAAAAAGAAAGTTAACTGATTTTCTTTTCTCTGTATCATGTTCTATGATGTTGGAATGATTTTGAATGGCATTGTACTAAATCAACAGGTTAATAGCTGTTATTCCATATTTAACGAGAAATAAGTCTGATTTTAAAGTAGTTTGTGAAGGTCAACTGTTTTAAAGTGAAACAAAATCATAGTTAGAATTCGGAAAAAACCGAAAGAACAAACAAAACAAAAAATAATAATAACAATAACGTTGACTTCGAAAGGCTGTCACGTAAAAGAAAGAAAGAATATGCATTTTGAAACGCTTGTACAACTCAGTAAAAACTTTTTTTCTTTGACACACATGCAGGTGTAACAAACTTTATACGAAGTTGTTTAAATGTCTTGTAGAAGAGCTCTTATAATCTAGCCCTAAAGATAATGTCAGTTCTTCAATCTAATCCTCGATAGTTGATGCTCACATAATATTTGTGGTGTCTTAGAACGACATCTGAGAACCTTACAAGTTTGATTGATCACTAAAAGGGTAATTGGCTAAAATAAAGAGAAGAAAATAAAGCACACAGTTCCTTTTTTCCCCTTCTTATTAGGTATGATCAGAATGCTCAATAATTATACATCCCACTACTTTCCACTGCAATATTTTATAATTTAGATTTAGTATATAGTATATAATTTCTGATGGTATACTAAATTAATATGGAGTGCATTTTCCTACAGAAAAACCGACGTAAATGATTGAAAACCTAAGTGGGATGTATTCAAGAAACCAATAAAATGTGCATACACATTGCATTAACGTTTCACTATTAACGTATTAAAGCACAACCTTTTGGTGGTTTCGAACAATGTAATAAATTAATCGTTTTAAATGGCATGATAATTAATTTATAAGTAATATTTTCGCAACAACTTAAAAGTTAAACGTGCACTTTCCGTGCTATTTTCTAGACATCACACATTCATGCACGTGAATTCATACAGTTTTGAAGCACATTTAAATGATCCTCTAGTGAATTAAATATTATAATTACGATAAATAGTTATCAAATGTTTATGTAAATATATCATTAATGAAAATGAAAACTGACCATTTAATTACGTATTATTATTAAAAACTCAATTAATATATATATATATATATATATATATATATATATATATATATATATATATCAAAGTAATTAATTAAAAACACAACAATAAAATATCGGTAGATTCGGTTAAAGTTAAATTATTAATTTTTTATTGATATACTCTTATGTGTCTAACTACGCAAAACTCTAAAATTTACGACGAAACTTAACTCAACATTGCGATGATATTGCAATAATTGATATTGATAGAGAGCAAGGGGTCGACAAACCGCGGATTTTTGCATGGAGGGTTTTGACTCTTCAGACTTTTACTTATATGTATCAAAAATGATTATGTCTATTTAAAAAAAATTGTTTTTCCCTTTTTCCTTTTATAATGATCTATTGAAAAAATTTACCTGTATTTCCATAAAAGGGGATTCAAAAATTTTCGTTCAAATTACATCTGGATGTTATATATATATATGTATATAACATCCAGAGCTAATGGATATGCACCTCTCATATGGGGCAGCTGGCGAAAACAGCCGTCGAGCTAGGCACGTGTTTACGAAGACAGATACCCCAATAGAAGAATACCACTGCATCATATGTTTGCACGTGGTTCACTGAGAAGCAATCTGCACGTTACGGAGAAAAGACGACTGATGCAGATTGTCATCGTCGAAAAACAAGTTCGACAGTTCATCGAAGATTCTTCGAATACCAGCACACGAGCTACTGCTCAGCAGTTTGGGGTCTGGCAGTGATCAGTGGGGGTAGATACTACACGATCATGGGTGTACATCTTTACCTTTATCCGAATCCTGTGGAATTTGTCCAATGGTTAGTGCAGAAATTGGCCGTGAACCCAAGTTTTCCAGCTTCTGTCTTATATACAGATGAAGCGTCATTTAGTCATGAAGGTGTGTTCAATGCACACAATTCACATGAGTGGGCTGACGACAACCCTCACGGTACGAGAGAAGTCACGTTACGCCACATCGCTTAGCTATAAATGTGTGAGCGGGAATCATTGAGGATTGTTGGGACCTTTACTTGCCATCACCCTAACTGGATGACCGGAAATACCTAATATTTCTAGAGACGGTATAACTGACTTTTCTTTCCTTCACATATCCACCGAGACATGTGGTTTCAACACGACAAGACTCAAAACCATAGCACATTTGTTTTGCGTGATTACCTGAACCAAACAATCGGAGTTCGATAGATCGGTAGAGGTGGATGGATCACTAAGTCACCCAGGTTGCCGGATTTATTATCCTTGGATATCTTTTCCTTGGGGCCATGAAAGGTCATGTGCACGAGGCCCCAGTCGAAAGTAAAAAGAACCTTCTGCCGCCATAGGCATTGTCCGTGTTATACTAGGCGTTTTTGAAAATGTTCGGTGGTTAATACAACGGTGCTGTGAATCCTGTGTTCGTGTAAGTTGTCGCAATTTTCAGCACCAACTATGAATCTATACTTTACCATGTTGGAATAAAAGTCACATTCGTTACCACTTAACAGTACTGTTTCTTTGTGTTCCCTTTACTTGTCCATTTTTTCATGTAGGTGAAGTTTGCGGACATATTTTCCTATGAGAAATCGGTTTTTAGACGTATGCCTTACCTCCCCACGAAATTTGAACGATAAGTTGTGAATCCCCCTGTATATATTTAAACGCTCTTAACTGGCTTAAGACAGTTACTTCTGCATAAAAATTATTTTTCATTAACAAAGCTGATTGAAAATCAATGAAAATATTAGAATTCGTTCTATAAAGCGCTAAAAATCTAGTTTATTGGTAAAAATACCCCACTAATACTACTCAATATGATTTTCAGTTACATTTTCTTACTTTCATGTATGAGTTTGGGGGCGCTTATGAATGCACAACAGATACAATTGAATCCCCAACAGAGGTGACAAAAATTTATATCAGAAAATGAAATGCTTAAGGGTTAATAAAAAAGTGCGGGAATGAGTTTTAGATGCAAGAAAACCCAAAGTACATTTTAATTATTAGTGTAAGCACAAAAAATTTCTGAATGAAGCACTTATGGTATAACTGGTGATGATGATGATGAATGCCCAAAGGAACCGAGCTCATCCGAAAAGGGTTTAGAGCTATAATCCGATCCCTCGGAAAACAACCACCCTCCCGTCCAGTCTTTATTGTAAAAAATCAAAGTTTATATTTTACACAATTCCAACATTCTCAAATACATAAAAAGTAATAAAATTATCCAAAACGAATATCCCATAAAGACAAAAAAAAAAAAAAAAAAAAAAAAAAAAGACAAGAAGCATAAATAATAATAATATTAAAAAAATGTTTCTTTCGAATTAAATTTTCAGTTGACGTCACCACTTCCTGTTGATATTTCCCCCCTTTAATTGGTCCTTCAGTTTAAAGAAAAAGAAATGATTCACAGCACCGGAAGAAGGATTATTTTTTTTTGAGATCTCCCCCATTTTTTTTAAAGAACCGTAAAGGAAGAAAGCAGCAGTGAAAAATAAATAAATAAATAAAGAGAGGAAAAAAAGCGGAGGGGGAGAAATTATTGAATTTTATATTGGAGATATCTTTTTTTGCTAAAAAAACCAAGAAATTAACCTCAAAGTATACTAATATTGTTAAACAAGGAAGCTGCAATATATTGTGTGAGAAATATAAATAGGGTTTAAAGGTTAAGAAGAAGAAGGAAAAAAAAAGAGGAAAGAAAAAAAAAAAAAAAAAAAAAAAAAAAAAAAAGGGGCAGGAAACATTTGGGGAAGGAGAGGAGAAAAAAACCCTGCTTATGACCACATAAGAGTACCGATCTAATCCCACCTAAGGAATTTGATCCCGGATTGTAGAGATAATTTTAATACATAATTTTAGTTTAAAATGAATGGAAGGATTTTTAACGACAGATTGGAACCAGGCTTTTTTAGCATTTTGAGATGGAGAGTCCAAATGAAAATCCTTAGTCAGAGGACATGCGAACACGTATAATGTTCAGCTTCCCCAACAGATCCACAAAGACAATTGGGAGAAGCTTTTAATTTGAGCTGAGAAATTTCTTTCTCGAAAAAAACCCCCCCTTGAAAGTTCAATTCCCAACATTATAATATTTTGACAATGGTTGTTCTTGCATTGAGACGCAGAAATAAAAATATCTATGATAGTTCTCAGTTTTTGAAGGAATGTAAAATGTTACTTTGTGTCGAACTTTATTGAAATATTATAAAAAATATTAAAAGATCGTTGCAAAACGGTTTTAATTGCGACACTTCTAAACCACACCTCTCCCTTCTCGTGTGTGCACGCATATGCATAAAAATGCGTCTTTTAATACTTTTGCTCTTTTGTTTCACTTACAATTTGGTTCTTCTCCCTCAAAAGTTTACCAACCCCTGATATACGGCATCAACAGAAGGAAACATTATAAGAATAATGAAGAACCTATACAATCTGTAATTAAATTCGTCTGTGTATATTTGTCCAATACGGGAAGAAAATTTGGAAAATTCCCCAAAGTCCAACGTATTGATGGCAAATCAATAATGTTATGCACTTATCGACTGTTTCAGCAAGAGCTAATTGAAAGTTAATGCAAAAATCAAAGTTCTCATCACTGTTTCTGTCTATCTATGAAATAATGATAATTTAATCTAAATATACCAATTACTATCAGATCATTAATATTTTGAACTGATGTGCTTGTGACTAAACTAAAGTTAGAAAATATAAAAAACTAAATAAAAGTTTTGTACTGGGTTTCCTGGATGAAAATGGACGCACATACAACGAATCCAAATTTAGAACGAATTAAGGATCTCTCCGTGCACACCTTTCATTATGAGGACACCTAGTGAAAATGGAAATGAACGATTCTACCGGTAGGTATTATTCCTTATAAAAATAATAAGGTAATTTCTTTTAATTATTTGTGAAAAGCGCTTAATCTTGACATTATTTTAAGGCACTGAATTAATAACATGCGCACGTATTTATTACTTAAAAACTAGGTGTACAATAATAGGCGTAAGATAATTTAGAATTGTTGAAAACAAGGAGAATACATATCAGAAATGATGCGCAAAATTCATGCATCCATATTTTTTTAGAAATAGTGAGTGAATTACACCAGAATATATTTATAAGAGCTCCTTTTATTTAGTTTATATAAACATGCATAATTACTATCACTTAAGTGTGAAAATAGAATCAGAAAAGAATGTAAGACAATCAATCTAGTCGGTGTTTTACTTAAAAATGAGACGTTATTTAAAGTCACATCCTTGAAGGATTCTTGTATTTTATAGGAGGTAACCAAAGAAAAAAAATAATCTCTCTCTATAAATTTTATAAAAGACAAAATGAAAGGTGGTTACATAACAATATTATAATATATGCTGCAAAAGTATCTAGTAATATATTATAAAGAGTAATTAAACCCCTCGTAAATGCCCCTGCTCTATCTAAATTTTAAGGTATTTTTAGAAACAGAAAGTCTACTTTCCTATATAAAATGTCTTCTATAAAAACTACTATTTTGACATTAAATAATTCCTGTAAAATTCACAAATTTTCGAGTTTAGCTCCATTCCAACATCAGATTGATTAAATCTGGAATATTATAATATATTTTAATTATAGTTTTCTTTTCTTAATAGAAAATTTTTTTTATGTATAAAGGCTTTCTCTCTTTGTCCCTCTCTTAAGAGAAAAAGTGAATAAATATATATACAGTCGGACCTATATTTTACGGACCTCAATTTAGCGAATTTTTCTATTTTGCGAACTTTTTCTCTTGTGTGATTCGTTTTTTCCCCATTTTTTAAAAAATATTTTTGGATATTTCAAATTATTCTTTTAACACATTTCTTGAACTGGTTTTACTAGGTGCGTAATTCACTTGGAGCATTAAAATTGCTGTAATTTTCAAATAAAAAACTCAAATAAATGTAACAAATTTTATCAGTAATTAAATTTAAGGACGTGTGGCAATGTATGGTTAAAATAACGTGTGATAAAATAATGTATGTTTTAAAATTACTTACAGGCTTAAAATTAGAAAATGTCATTAAAATTCATTAATTTTAATATAAAACTATTTTCCAAAGTTGGAAATATATGATGTTGTGATGTTGTGAAACAATGTTTGTTTTTGGTTCTCTTTGCACAGATTTCTTTTTGACGGGTAAGATTTATAAAATAAATACACACGTATTAATTTACAAAAATAAATAAATAAATAAATAAATAAAAATAAAAAAATAAATAAATAAAAATAAGTGCTTGAATAGCTACTTTTTAAAATAATCTATAGGTTTTTATGAATTTAAAATTGATTTTATGTGGTTTTGTGGTAAATTAATTTCTATTTAACAATTTTCCCATCACGAACTTTTTTTTCCGAATTTTAGCGACTTCGTTAAATAAAGGTTCGACTGTTATCGCTCATTTCAAGCTTGCGTACTTTGAATCTGATTCAGAAAAATGTCATCTACATTACAACACAATTAGTTAATTCCGATGCATATCCTGTTTATTTTTATAAACTTTTTAATATTTTCAAACTGAGTTTCAGTTTCCAGGTACTCGTAAAAAACATTATTTCGAAAACATTCTTTCATCGAAATCAGTTTCAACATCCTGGCAGTTGTATCCTGGTATTGGAACATTTTTTAAAAAAAATAATTTTACGTATTAGATTTTTTTTAAATAAATCGAAATGTTACTTTTACTTTAGGAAAGATTCATTTAAAAGTTTTCTTCATATAATTTTACTTGGGTTACATTTTTCTAACAGAGGATAAAAGAAGTGATTATTGCTTAGCGTGAAATTAATATTGATATAGAAAATTGGGGGATGAAATTGCCCAAGAATTACCGCGAAAATTATATTCATTTTTTCGCGAAAACTAAAATGCTGATTAATTAAGTCATCCCATTTTAGTTCATCAATTACGCTAAAATATTGGATTTCTAAAAAATGTTGTATGAATATTGAAGAATACATTCCTTCCCTCAAAAAAAAATATTTTTTTTTTTAAAGAAATCCCTATTGTAGATATTTAAATTTAACCAATGATTGAAGGTTTGCCAAAAATTTTCAGAGAATTTCGCCAATGTGCGAAATTTTCAATCGCCAAGATATTTCCCCGTGGAAAGCCATTCCTATCTCAAGGTGTAAGAGCCGCCTACTATCCACGGGTGGATAGACGCATGCGCTAGGTTGCCAATAATGCTTCTGATGCTCCAGATCGCCAAGGGGGAAATCCTAATACTCATAAGCGCCAAATTTGATCACCGAATAAAGAAAAAAAAAGAATCCTGATTTGAAAGCGAAAACAAAAATAATTAGAATTGTAGATGAAAATAAAAAATTTTGTGTACTTGTAAATCTAAATTAATCATATTTTTGACATTTCTTTCACAACCATTTTTATGTCGTCATAAAAAAAAATATCCTGAATCATCTAAAAAATCTGGGTTTCTTTTTTCATTACTTTAATCGTACAAAATAAAGGGTAGGAAATGTTTTCATTTTCTAAAAATTAAATTTTGGAGTAAGATTTTCAAAAAATTCAAACGTATGTATGTTTGGGTTTTACACACGGCATAAGATATAAATATAAAACTATGAATAATTTCTTCTTTCTGTTCTTTGAAATTTAAAAAAAAATAGATCAGCAATGATTCGGATTCAATCTCATAAATATTTTACATTAGTGAAATAATTGATTTTATTTAGAACGACTGAGATTGGCGACATTTCATTCCGAAGTACCACAGTTTTTAAACTATTAAAAGTATAATCTGTGAAGAATCGGGTTCTATATATTTTTCATACGTTGAATAATATCTGAAACTATAACTCGATTTTATAAATCTATCACACACCTTTTACACTATCGCCAAATCAGCTGAAATCTTTGAAAGATAGAAACATCTTCAATCTGGTACCAAAGAGCGATTGTTTGGCGCTGCCAGCGCAACAAATATAACAGCGAAATCTCCAAGAAGCCGACACTTCGGCAGAAGAATCCAGACCGTGTCGCAGCTCTATCGTATCTGTCACCATTTCAGCTAACTTCTCCATTCAACAGGTAAGCGCTGACGTTACGTTTGGAGTTTTTTTTTATTTATTTTGCGTTTCTTTAAAAACTCGAAAATTGGTAAGGAAAATAAATATTCTTTCATTGTATAAATGTAGAAATTTTTCAAAAAGTTTTACTTTTAAGAAGTTTTAAAAAAAGATATTGCGTAAAAAATATTATTTTGGAGGAAATATTTTTCCTGGAAGAAAAATATTTGGGAAAGCTAAGAATTTTTCCTTTTGGGAAAGCTAATGAAATGTTTTAATGTTAAAGAAAAAATAACAGAGGTTTGATTTTTTTTATAATAAAACTATTTTAAAACACACAATTTTTTTCACCGAGTTTGAAACTTCACCACTTCTTACATAAACGGAAAAGTTAACTTTTATGAAAGCCAAACTGAAAATGATAAATATTTTTTAAAATTCTGCTTTTAAAAGTAATTGATGCTTTTGAAAAAGATACTTTTTTCATGGATGCGCCTTTTAAAAGCAGGACAATTAATGACATTTACTTAATTTTGTTCTGTTAATCAATTAATTTAAGCTTTTAATTTAAGCCATAACCTACTTTTTCTTTCATGATTAATGCTTTTTAATATATATTTTTCCATGAACAGTTTTTGTAGAACAACGAAGTTATGGTAACTTACTAAACTGAATGCAAACATGTTGGCTCAAAGTTTTTCTAACATTGCTCTAAATCTAAGGAAAATTATGATTAAGAAAATATTGATACGATTGTAAATTAAATTTTTATTATTTTAATGTCTATTTAAATTATATCTTATTGTGTGTGATTTGAAATTATCTTGCTCTCTCTCTTATTACGAATTATTTTTAAAAGCCTTAAATTTATTGTTTTTTTATGATCATATAAATATTGGACAAATATTTAAAACTTAGTTAACTTCCATGACAATAATGTATTTCACATATTTTTTATTATTTTTATGATGTCTGATATTTTTTTTAATGAAATTTATAAAAAATACATGTAATTTAGAGTTTGGTATACTTTTTAATTTGATGTTCTCGTGATTAATTATGATATCAAAATATTTTTTTTCTGCTCTTAAAAATTAAATGAGATTTTTTTTTTTGTTACTGTATTTAATTTAGCAAAATGCGTACTTGTTACTAATCTGTCGTATACGTTACAGACTCAAGAATTATGAGTTCTTAATTTGATTTCAAAATTCTCTCTTAGAATTGATGTGTTGAATACATTAATTGCATAATAGTTATTAAATGTTATTTTTCATATATTAATGTTTATAAATAAAAATAGCATAATTAGGAAATAAAAATAACATAATTATAAGTTTTGATGTATTCATCGCAATATATGATTTAGAAGACTCATATTTAAAATAAAGAATTAAAAATGCCCATTTAAGTATCATTATTTAAACTTGCCTGTCTTTTAAAGCTGTCTTCGCATAATTTAAAAGAATGGGACCAGAATTTGGAATATTTTTTCAAATAGAAAAATACTCCAACATTAATATTACAATCTAGATTCGCTATCCTGTAAAGAGCAGTATATTTTATCATACTACTCGTTTAGATCTAAGTTGATCTATTTTTTCTGGTATATATAAAAAGTGTTTCGTTTTTTTCCTTCCTATACTGTAATGTAAATGAGTTATTCCTTTACATGTTAAAATAATCTTTTAAATTTTTTAAAATTTCAAAATATTTCATAATTAATTATACTTATGGAACATTTTGAAATATTAAAAACGCTATATTATAAGCAAATTTATGATTTACAACGTTGCAAACTTTCATTAAAATGGAGCCATTTTTCTGTCTGAAAATGTACTGCGCATTTAGTTCGGGCCCACGTACTTTTAGCGAAGACAGCCCCTTCAGATGTAATAATTTTCTGGAAGTGATTTTGAATAATCATTATTATCTCTCAGAGTTTTTTTAGCATTAATTTTCATTTGTTAAATGTGAACTTTAAATTCTTTCTGCTTTTATAATTTTTGCTTAAAAACTATCATTACAAAGAATAATTTTTTATTACACTGTTAGAACAAAGAAAAGAATTAAAAACAAGAATTTTAGTTCTACTAGAGATTTAATTATAAGTGAACGGTGCGTTCTAATTTCAGAGATGTTTCAGGTAACTATAAAAAATGTTTAATTTAAAAATAAATAGTAAAATAATATTTTTTGTAAATATTTCTTTAAACTTAATTACTCCAATATTTTAATTTTTTATCAGCTGAATTAAAAAAAAAAACCATAAAGGCACACATTCAAATGTTAACAACAAATCTATTTAGTTCAATTTTTGTCGTGAAAATAATTTTATCAAAATTAATTAAAATGAGTTAAAAAAACGTACATAGTCAATTAAATTACAAATGAAAAAAATCAAGTCATCGATATAAATACAAAAGCCTGGAGTCTTTAAATTGAAAAGAGAATTATTTCTGTGATATTTTACAGAAATGTACTGATTTTTTTTGGCCTTTGCCAGTTCTGTACATTTTTAAATTTAGGCCACTCCTTAATAACAACTTAAATAATGATAATTTATTCTTCAAAGTCATTACTGAGATGATTTTAATAATTGTGACGCGAACATTCCATCGAAAATATATTTAAAAAATAATATTTTTCAAATTTCTAACTTTAAAGAGCAATATGTTCCAAAATGATCTAAGCTAGCTCGCATGTACTTTCTTTATTTACTATAAAGTATTTGCAAATATAGTACTTAACTATAATTATACAACACTTAAAATTTTTTATCTTATATATATTTTTGCCTCTTTTAATAAAATACCGTAACTGTTATTTGCGTAACGTTTAGTAAATTAAATTTTAATCACTGCATTCACTGATTCATCAATTAATAAATTAAACAATTCATTGCTATTTTAAACGAGATAAAACAATTCCAAATGAATTACATCATGGCTAATTTTAGTTTCACTTGTAAAGAAAAAAAATGTGATGCATTAGAAAATTCTAAATTTTATTGAATATCTTCAAAAAATAGGTTTTACATAATTTTACTTTTTAAAATACATAATAATTCAGTCCTATTAGTAGAAAGTGGTAGTTTGAAGAAAGTATATTTCTAAATATGCTGAAACAAAGCTACTTCTGGTGAATTAATGCGTATTTTTATTAATTCATGAATAAAATACATAATTTTCCATTAAAATAAATTAAAAATTCTTTAATTTCATTCCAATACGTACTTAACTCTCAACGAATTACAGTTACGAATAAAAAATCCAGCAATTTTGATTACATTTTGCGTAGCTTTATACTTCACTACTTTATGATTGAAATCAAAAAGGAAAAGAAAAAAAAACATAGCCTCAGACATATTAAATACTAATCATACCTGTACAAATATTTATAACACCACTAAAACAACAACTTAGAACATTGTTAGGTTAAATTGTAAATTCCTAAGAAATGTACGGCATCTTGGGAAAACTTATATACTGTCCACAAACATAGATATGTTTTAAATAAATAAATATGTATATATATATTTATAAAAGTCTTCTTACCTTGTAATAGTTTTCAGATTATCCTTAATTATCCATCTTAGTAATAACAAAATCCATGTTCGAAGCTAGCTAGCTTCTATTTTAGCAATCAGCAATCTACGCGATTTTCCGTCTGTTGTGATTGTTGAACTGTTCTGTTGAGGAATGAAAATGTACATGATAAAAATATAAATTTATTCTGTCTGTTGTCTTCTACTAACTCTTTCGTTGTTTCTCCCCTGTATGCACATGCATAATCAGATTCTTGAACTTCAGCTATCTCATTGGGTGGCTGCTTTTTCTTTCAGTTTAGGTTATAAATCCTCGAAAACAATAGGCCTTTTATTACTCTTCCCTAATATTACTCGTTTTCGAGAAAACTCCATTTAAAGAAAATTTGCCAGGATGGTTTCCTATATCGACTTCGGATGTAGATATCCAATTCGGTTGAAACTGTTCAACATACGGAAAACTGAAAGAATTTGCTGCCTCAAAGCCATAAACATTTTTTTTCTGAAAGAGTTGTATTTTCATTCATCGAGAAAGTTGAATAAAATAGCTTGCATAAAAAAGAATGAAATTCCTCTTAGTGACCAAAAAAAAAAAAAAAAAAATAAATAAATAAAACTGAACAAAACTACCGCACGTATCAAAACTATCTCACGCTTTTCAATAAAATATCTACAGGGTATACAGAGTTTTTAACTTCTCAACGAATGTGTTTATCAACACTCTCCAAATCAGTATCTTTTTTAATCCTTTCAGTGTATAATGCTTTAAAGCCCAAATAAAGCCAGTTAAGGGCGTAGGTTCATGAATTTCGGCCCCCAAACACATTTTTCACTTTTCCCATTTTAATAAAATATGAACTTCTACGCTTCTAATGGTGCAAAAATTATCATTCTACGTGCAGTAAAAGTATTTTTAATAATTTTTTGAAAATGTTTTACCACCTGTCAAAGTCTACTAAATCCATTATTAAAATCCATTTTTCTCAAAACTAACATTTTTACCCTATAAGGAACATTTATTCCTAAACTACTGCTTTTAACAGTTTATAACTTTGCACGTAGTTAATAATTACACCCTAATACATACTTTAATCGAGAGATTTTTTCAAAAAAATATTCTGACTTAATTTATAGCATTAAACATCATGAAATTTCACTGTTTTTGAAATAAAAAACAGATTTGTGCAAAAAGTGTTTTTTTAAAAAATAACTAGACATCCTATCCATAAAATCTCTGATTAAAGTATGCATAATGGTTCAAAGAATATTCAATAAAAAAAATTGGAGATTTTTATTCAATAGAATGTTTATAAATGTTCCTTAAATATGCCTATTTTTAACATTACTGAGATACAGATCCTGTTTCGTGAACCTACCCCCTTAAACAATCATGAGGAAATCTTAAAAACAAAAAACATTGCGAAATTAGAAATATGAATGTATTTTCGCGACTGATTATCTCACGACCTAAAACTCATAAAACTTTAAATTTCCTGCGATATCCCTCCATATTTCCTAAAAAAATATTAAATAATGAAATTCACAAGTTCATATAAGTCTCTCGTATAACTTTTTTCTTAATTATTAAAAACGAGGAAAATTTTTAACTTGATTCAAATAACTATAAGCGAATTATAATGATTAAAATCCTCTTCCATTCACCGATCTTATTATCAATCTATAAAGCTTTTTTCTCAATTTTTTAAAACACTTTGCTTCTACATTTAGATGTTTTTAGTAAATGATTTCTTATCCGTAAAAAATATATACCTTTTTGTATATAATCTCTCTCTCTCTCTCTCTCTCTCTCACACACACACACACACAAGTATAATTTTTTCATAATATTCTCTGTTTCTTTATTTCTTTTTACATTTATATCGAAATTCACAGCTTGCTTCATGCCCCAAAACTCTAAACACATCAAAGACTATTTTCCCCCGAATCATAAACATTTGATTATTTATTTAGTTATTTCTTAATAAATTGTAGTTTTATTTGAATTACTAGTCTGATATACGGAAAAGATTGATAAATTGTACAACTTCAAGATGTTTGTCAAATGATTGACAAAAATTATCATTATGTATTATACTGCAGATCTTTGCTCTTTCTAAAAAAAGAGTATTTGATACAATACTTTGAAGGGAATTTGTTTTTATATATGTTTGTTTTCAAAATTCAAATATGTTTTCATGTTTTTAAGATATATGTAATGAAAATATTCTTCCACAATTTCATATCTTCAAGCTTTCAATTTAAAATTAAACAATATTTGCGTGTAATGTAATAAATTATTTATAAATGAAGGAAGGAAAGTAACATTAATTCACGAGACAAGTTACTTCAAATATGAAGTACAAACAAATGCCATCGTTAAAGGAAATTTATATATTAACCCCTTAACTGCCAATTAAAAATTATGCGATTCGCTCTCGAGTACCACCTATTTTCTTATAGGCACGCGTATGCGGGATATTGGAGGAAAAGAAAAAGCACAAATAAGCAAATTTTGCTCGGAAATATATCCTTTAAAAACACTATCAAGGTCATTTTATTACACATTCCAAAGCCTCCGGAATAGTGTTACTGATTGCAACGCAAAGAAAAGAATCGTATTTCAGGAAGACGTATACATACGTCCGAATCATTTAGCGCACCAGTTGAGCGAGGCGGATGTTTGCAGTGGTGGTAGTTAAGGGATTAAGTTTTTTAAATTAATTTCATATTAGAACCAAATTGTCACATTAACCTACAGATAATAACCAGAAATTAAAAAACCCAAAGTGATTATATTAAAAAGTACTCAAATTTTTAATATCAAAATTTGTAGTTTAAGTTTTTAATAACAATTATCCTATTAAATATTTATTCACTTACTGAATGACGAGGAAGTAGATATTGAATAAGTTTTGTAAAAGAAAAAAAAGGAAAAAAATTAACTGTTTCCTTAAATTAAATTAATTAAAATCGGAAAAAGGAACACAATAATTTTTAGGAGTGCGTTTTTATGATACATACGTTTCTTTAAAGTTGTTTGATTATAATTATTAAATTATTAAAAACGATTAGTTATTCAAAGAGTTGAATAATAATTTTAAACTTTACTTTTCCTTGATTTTTTTTTTTTTTTTTTTGCATTTTTAAATATTTTATTTTTTCTTTTATTTTGAGTTTATTGTTTTAGTTGAAGTTGTTTAATTTTTATTTTGTTCATAATTTGTTTTTGTATTTTTATGTTTACAGTTTATGCATGTGGAATTTACACAGGAATGCTGTCTGATATGGCTATAAGGAAGTATATGTATATCATATACTAAATTTTATACGACACTCTTTATTTTGTAAATATTTTATTATTAAATTTATTCTTTTGTTTTATTATGTTTGATTTTTTATTTTGTTGAGATATTTTGATGGATTTTTTAAAAAATTATCATTTTTTGTTTTTATACATGTATATGGTATATCTGATTTTATTTCTAAATTAGGGAATTGAAAGAGCAAATTAAACATATTTTAACAAATTTCTATTTTAAAATGTCACATAAAAATTGTTGAATTTTTAGTATTTTGTCTTGGCTTTTAACAAAGTAATCTAATTAGGCAAAATATAACTAAAATTCTTTCATGTAATTGAATATAAATCTTAGTAATTTTCGTTGCGATGACAATTTTTTTGTTGTTGTGATGAAATGAAAATGTCTTAGTTTTCTTTTTGAAGATTCAAATTCTTGTATTTTAAGTATTATGTAAAAGTAAATCATTAAAATGAGAGCAAACCTGCTTTGTGAGAAGGAAAAAATATTGGTCGAAAACTTTTTAAATATAAAACCACCTCTTTTTAAAAAAATATGATATTATCATTGTAGAAAAAGATAATAAGTCCATTTTTATTTAAGGAATCATTTTTATAGGACCATAGAAAAATTCGTACTTCATGATTTCTGCTTATCCGTATAGCAACTATAAGAATCGTCAATAATTTTTTTTATTAAATTAAGTATCGGAAATATCTTTTTCAGAATCGCATTGAAAAAAAAAAACATGAATTAGCCTTTGTTGTTTGTTAGTTGTACATATGTGTAAAATACATAGAATAGTACCAAGTTACAATTATATATTTTTTAAAAATTGAGTTATATTAATCCTTAAAAAGTACATTTTAAAAAAAAATATTTTTTCCGTATTCAAAAATATTTTTAAAAAAATATTTTTTTTAAAAAATATATAAAAAAATATTTTTTCATATTCGAAAATATTTAAGAAAAATATTTTTCGAATTCAAAGATATTTCAAAAAACTTATTCAAAAATATTTAAAAAAAGAGTAAAGTATTAAGGCTTTAAGCGAAATTTCAGTAATGCAAGAAAAAAATACCTAATTAACAAAATGATACGCTTGTTAAAATTTGTTTACAACAATGAATAACTGACACCCCGAAAGACGAAAAAACATAATTTCATTTCTTTTCTCTCGGACAGCCAGTCACATGTGACCTCGAATCGAAAGAAAAATAGTTTTAAACAACAGTTTGTCCTGTCTGTAGCAGCAAATCAATTTCAAGTTACGCCAGAAGGAAGGAGCCTGGTCTTATAAAAAATCAATGAAGTGCTTAAAGTTTATACAAATTTCCTAACCTAGTTTCAAAAACAACGATAACAGAATACGACATACATTTTCGTCATTTCTGTGTTATCTTTTCATTTGTTTTTCATCACAACGACAAAGAAACAATGAACAATGTTCAAACTTAGTTGTTTCTTATCCAAAACTATTTCTTGAAGTGGCGAGGTTTCATTTATCTTCATTTATCTTAAAACAATGTCTGCTAATTTTCTTTTTTGCGCTAATTGTTCTCATGTTGTCAAATTTTTTAACAACACTATATATTGCATTTCTTTCAGAAAATAAACTTTAAAATTGATGTTTAGAGAAATGAAAGAAGAAAGAGAGATTACTCACCTATTTTATAAAATTAAAGCATTTTATATGAGTTTGGATTTTTCTAAGTGAAAGTTAATGCATATTCTGATAAAACAAAAAATAAATGTTTTGATTACTTCAAAAGACCTTAAAGTATCCGACTGGTTGCGACAACTTTTTTTTTTAATAAAAATGGAGATTTGTAGATTTTTTGTTCTTTTTAGATTTTTTTAGTACATTTTAAGAAAAACATGCAAAAATGAAGAAGAGAAAAAGAAATTATTATAACTAAAATGGGAAAAAATGGGTAAAAATTTACAAAAAATTACATAATCGGGGCCCATTCTGTATCAAAGGTTTATAAACAAATTTTCAATTTTTCAATTCTGATGTGTTGCTATGTTATTTATTGTCGAAATGACCTTTAGGATAAGAGATATTTTAATTTTTACAAAAACTAGAGTACATTATCTTAGTTATTATATGAAATTGCTTAAAAAACCAGTGATTATATTCACATAAGGGACTGTAAATTTTGTGATAAAACACTTATTGATAAATCTGAAGGTTAAAACACTTCTACTATTATACAGAATTTACACAAAACATTACAGTTAATTATTTTCGAAATTTTTTTAGAAATCGCTGGCCCCGTTTGAACATTTTAAAAAAAAACACACATTTCGAGTGAAACGCGTTTTAAAGTATGACATCTTGCTTAAAGTAATGGCATATGCTTTTACTAAAACACTTGTAGTTTTTGTTCCAGTAAACGGAAAACGATAAACTTAGTATTTTTATAAAGCTAATAAGATGGCCTATAAAATAAAATCATAAAAAAAAAAAATTTGTCAATTTTTGGCAAATTTCACAATTTTAGGGTGGTCGGATACCTTAAATAAAATTAAGTCTTAAGTTATAATTATTTAGTTATTTATTTGTGATGTAAGCTTTAAAATTGGCACGTTGAATAGAGAAAAAAAAATTTGAATTAAATTTATCTTTCAACTTGTACATCATTCCTTCAATTTCTCTTTGGTGATTGTTTGTAAGTAGTATGAAAAATAATAAATTTTACTTTATCATCTATAATTATATAGTGATTTTGTTTTGTTGTGAATGTTTACAATATTTGTGTTTCATGTGTAATTTTTATTTCACATCATACTCTAAAGGGGTAAGTATTAATTAACTTCGCATTTCAAACCTATGTGAGGGATATTGGTGACGGACATCATAAGTGTGAAATTCAGTCAAATGACGAAGACGACATCAACATTAATACTATGCCAACGCGAGGACTTTGAGCCTCTACGGATCTAATGTGCATCATTTTTTGTACTCGGTGGCATCTTTAGTGACATCAGGACTCGGCGGAAGTGATGTCGATCACGAGTTCACGACCATGAGTACTCTGGGCCTGAGGCCATCCCTAGTTAATTTATAGCAGTGGTCTTCAAACTGTGTTCCGCGGAACCTTGGGGTTCGATGAGGCATACCCAGGGGCTTCACAAGCCAAAATAAAAATACGAAAAGAAAATTATAAATATGTAAGTAAAATAAATTCACATCCTGTACGTAGTTGAGACATCTGGAGCACAAATTAATGCCACTAGCAAGTAAATTTTTCACATTAATATTTTTAAAAATTTTTTTAATAAAAAACGCAATACATTTTTAATTGTCTTTACATCAGCGTTTCTCAAACTGTGGGGCGCACCCCTCTAAGGGGGCATGATAACCCTGTGAGGGAGGCGCGAGTATATGGGAAATCAAAAACAAAAGATTATTTTAAAAATAATTAATTTGCTCAAAACAAACAAATAAAATATATTCTGACATAATAAAAAAATACACATTTACACTGATATAATACAAATATATTAGTACTGTGCAATGTATTTTATAATTAATTTAAGAACTAAATTAAGAAAATACTAAGTTAACAGCTAAGTTAAGAATAAGTTTAATAGTTGCCATGACCCCAAGGTCTTGTCATATACAAAATTATACACAAAAATTAACACTTATTTTGATAATTTGTAAGGTTTATAATTAATCTCTTTATTGTCAATTAAGAATTACGCGATTCGTTCCCAAATCCCACCGTTTTTTAACACGTAGCCGAGTCATGTGATGTATTAGGAATAAATAGAAAAGGAATAAATAAGCAAATCCTCTGAAATAAGTAAATCTGTTGCAAACCCTATCAAGGTCCTTTTATTGCACTCCAAAGCCTTCGCAATAGTTTTATAGATATCAGTGCACAAAAAGATCGTACTTCGGAAAGACATATATAAATATACGTCCGAAGCATTTAACGGTCTGGCTGAGCGCGAGACGTTTAATACGCCTATGGCATTTAAGAGTTTAAAATCGTATTGTGTATATAATTAGATCAAAGTATATTATTATTGAATTCAATACATTGTTATTGTATGGGGGAGGGGCGATTAAAATAATGATTGAATATTGGGTCGCAAATATTGAAAGCTTGAGAAGCACTGCTTTACATTTAGTAACTATAATATGTTTATCTACTTTATACAGAAATATGTTCTTCTAAGGGTAGAGTGGTGTTCCCTGAGTGGCATAACTGAGAGTATTAGCCCCCCAACCGTGCAAAGTCAGGTTCTGCCTTTAATATTCTATACACTGGTGAAATATGTACTTGGAGTCAGTTATGGGCCCCCTAGAATCCAGCACCCACGATGCGGGGGTGTACGTTACGCCACTGGGTTCCCTGAAAACACCGTAATGGTTTTTAAGATTCTGTGAGCCGATAAAATTTGAAGACCACTAGTCTATAAGAAAAATCTTAATAATATGGGAAGGCAAAAATATGATTCCTTTTTCTAGAAAATATCTCAAGATTGACATTTTCCATGTATTCTCTGTGGAGAATTAACAATCTCTAAAACAAGATCAGTTAAAAGAGAAGTGAATAGAGTAATACAAGAATGGAGAGAATTAGAAGTGAATGAGTGAAAAGATACGAAACAAGGTGGTGTTATTTTGTAACGAATAAGTTCACAATTATTGACTGAGTTTAGGTTTTTCAAAATATCGTTCTTTTTCTCGATGGGATGTAAAAAAAGCAAATTTTTTCTCAGAACGAACAATTTTTTGAAAAAGCCTTAAAAACAGACTATACGAGTCGAACAATGGGTGAAAGCATTTAGATATCCGCAATAGGTAACAATTTATTATCTATTCATATTGTTTTCTGAACCAAATGAATGTTTAAAGGACCATTTATGAACAAAAATGATAAAAGATAAAAATATGCAAAACATATATTAAATTTTTATTCTATTATTTAGCTTTGGATGTTATCCAATATATATGCAATTTTATATCAATAAAAAGGTTAACTATCAATATGGATACTGCAATCAGATATGAGAGAGTATCACAAAACAAAACAAATAATTATGAAACGACTAATGCGCTTTTGAAACCTAGAAAATTCCAACATACAAAGTTTTTACTATCATAAGTCGAATAAATATAAAATACTCATATATATCTGATTTTATTAAAATATTTTTAATTGTAGATTTTTATAGAGAATATATTAAAAGAAGTATTTTAGAGAAAATTTATTAGTTCTGATTAGATTGACTCATTCTTGAAGATTTTTGTTAAGTTTAAATGAACACAGCGAGCAAAAATGATACTCAGATGTATAGAATAAATAAGAATGTTATGTATAAATGCATAAATGTGACAGAATAAGAATTACTTGGATTAACGTATACATCAATCAATTGAAGCTTTCATATTGAGTTTTTTATTCTGTATCAAGGTTTATTAGGTAACAGGTTCCTGATATTTATTGTAGAACGTTGCTTCTAACAAGTTAATGATGCTTCGGTGACGTTTGGGGAAGGAAGGCTCTTTTGCTTCCTTACAGCACGTGCTGACATATGAATCGAAGCAAGTCAACCGTAAAAGAATTCTGTGCTTAATTTAATGCTAGGTAATATCTTCCCATGCTAAAGCATCCATATGTAATAAGATTTCAACCAATCTCTTTTGATAAATGCTGCGTCATATATTTCTAGAGGTTCGCTGCTTACAGGAAGCTCTGAAAACTGTGATGGATTTCTGTTCCTGTAGCAATGATATTTTGAGAAATAAATAAAAGGTCTCAGGATAAAGGATAATGAATCCTATTTGAAGGGAATAATTTGATTTTGATCCCTTTTCGAAACAGATACAGGCAGATCAAATGATTCTCAGGAAGAAATAAGCCTTGACCTTTGAGTGGGCCGTAGAATCACGCCCACACCCACCCATATATATATATATATATATATATATATATATATATACAGCTAAGTTAATCAAACAAATGAAGGATTGATGTTTTTTTCACTTTAAAATTATCAAACAACTCTCTTGTTACATTTTAAATAAATGCTGGAAAATATAGTAGAAAAACAGAAACATAAGCATGACTTGCATTTAAAACTTTTATTATAGGTACGTGGGATTCTTCAAATACAGTTGAAAAATAAATATTTCAAATTGAAACTGTAAAAGATCTCAAGAAAGAGCATTAATATGATGATGTGGTTTCACTCGAAAGTTGCACTACTAATACCCAACAGCTTTTCCAAGAAGCAATAACAAGTCTTATGAATTTATAGATAATTAGAAAATGGGAAAAGTTTTGAAATCCTACCTAACTTGAGGAAAAGGCTGCAAGGTTTCAAAACTCCTCCTCAAAGCCAGAAGTTCAATTGGATTTAAGTCTAAGAAATAAGAAACTTATTCGCCTCTTTAAGGTATTACCTTCACAGCAGTTTGTAACTTCCTGAAGTTTATGAAGTCAGAGTGAAATACGAGCCACTTTCTACTCTTATACTGACGAATATAAGATTAGAATCTCTCTGTTCGGAGTCTTAGATCAATGAATAAACTTTTAGAATTGGCGTAAAATTCATTACGGTTATCTAATGAGAATTCATTTCAAATCGGCTCTTTATTCGAATAATAACCTTTTGTGTAATTATATGGACGACATCTAGTTTCAAATTTTACTGGTATTAAATTCATATATTTTGGGTGGGTTTTAGAATAATTCTAAATAAAGAGAGGTATATTTAGCGATGTCGATCTTTTCACATAATCTTTTCCATAATCGGAAACAGATGTATTTGTTAACAAGATCTGCACTAATTAAGTGTTTTGAATAACGAAATTATTGTTGTTAAAAGTTTTCATTTCCTAAACACTAAATGAGGATTATTTTTTTGAGCTATAACTCTTCATTTTAACTTTATGTACATCATTGAAACCCGCACGTCATGTAGTGTTTTCCTTAAAGGTCTTCACATTTTAACGTTGTAGAGTTTCTTTTTGATCACATCAGATTCCTATTAAATGAGCTATGAAACATAGCGACAATTCGGTATTAAATATAGCTTTGTTAAATATATATATATATATATATATATATATATAATGTTATTAAAATAAAAAATACACAAGCTAACGGGTAAAATAAATTTTTTTTCGAAAAATTCATTTATTGGATATATTTATATTTTGTGTTTAAAAAAAATATATTCCTAAATATTATGTTGCATACAATATATAAAAGAATAAATTCTTCACTATTTACAGCAACTGAAAATGATAAGACAGTGGCATAGTTAAAAATAGGAACAAATAAGACATTATTTTGTATATTTATCATTTTTTAAATGAGTAATTACCAAAAACAATTTATAAATAATTATCTATAATCAATATCTACTTTAGAAAATCTAAAAAATGTATGGAAAAAGTATCTTGGAAAGTTTGATATGAAAGAATTATAGGAGAAAAAAAGAAGGAAATGATTTTTTCCTCTCTGTATAATCCAACTTACATAAATGTACATATAAGAGTATTTAATTGCTAAACATTTTTTTGCTCTAATATCAACATATGAGGATAAACTACGAGAAATCAGAAAATAAAACAGTTGGTGAACTTCTTCAGGCTGAGATTTAGATACTTAAGGTTCATTAGATCAAAACTACTCGCAGCTAATCTTTTTCACCTTCTTTCGATCCCAAAAAAAAAATGTCTAGTTCCCCCCCCCCCCTTCAACCGAAAAAGTTTTATCAGTTCTCCACTGCTTTTATTCTTAGAAAAGAGAACATTCACTTTCCAGTTCTTTCAAGTATTTCTTATCATATAATTTTGTCGTCCTTCGCTTTTTCCGGGGAGGAACTGATAACTAGTCCTTGTAGGCACCTACACATGTCGTTGTATCTTAAGTACTCAAGGCCTGCAAGTGTATTACAAATGAATCGAAATGTAAGACTTATGAGAAATTTATCAACATAAAAATATTTTTTCGTCTGAATAACAAATAATACTATAAAGTAAAGCACGTATAGAAGTATATGTATATATAATGTATTATTTTTCTTCGAAATATTTCTTCTGGTAGTGATTTAAATTTTTTACACTACAGCAACCTTAGAAAATTAAAACAAAATGATAATTACATACATTAGCACGGAAAAAAAATTAGATTTTTTTACCACTATTGATATAAATATGGGAATTGACACAAAAATATTACCATTATCGATATAAGTATTTTTTGTTTTTCAATGAGAAAATTTATTTTATAGTCTAGCTTTTAATATTATAAAAAGGAAAATAATCTTCTTAGAAGTATGATGTTGAAATTTTCTTAGTATTTATTGTCTTTTCTCATACGTAATTAATATTACTTCAAGACTTCAACTAACCACAGGCTTTTATAATTAAATTAATATTCACTCATTATGGTTTCATATATGAATTATTATATTTTAAGTACAATTTGTAATTCAAAAACGTAAGAATCATGACTTGGATTGACTACACGTAATATGAAGCAAATTTCGAAATTCCTTTCATCTGATGGGAAACTAATTTGCTTTCAAAGTGCAATTAAAAATATTTAAATTTTACTTTACTGATCTATCTTAGTGAGAGTTATGTTCTCTAAGTTCTAAATTCTAAAAAGATCAAACTTGAATTTAAATGATTTGTTAAATTTATAGAAAAGATATAATATTTTAAAATTTATATCTGAGTTTCATTCTGATAGAATATATATATATATATATATATTTCTTTCAAATGATGTGATATAATTATAACTGTAGTGTTAGATATACAATAATGTTACAATTTTGTTCATCGAAATTCCTAATTTGACAGTAAAACAGTTTTTTATTTAAATTTCAAATCTGAAAACCATGTAATGCATTAATATTCTTTTAAAAAATATGTTATCATTTGTGCATTAATTCTATATTTAATCCAAAAAAAAAATTTAGCTGTATAATGTGAAGAATAAAATAAACGAATAAGAAAAATCTATTTAAATAAAAAAAAAAACCCATTAACTTTTGCCTAGTAGATCAACTCAACAGCGGAAACTAGATATTTATCTCTAAATTTCTTCAGCCGAAAATTCAAATAATCATGCATTTCAAAATAATAATAATAATAATAATAATAATAATAATAATAAATGTTTGGAAGGTTTAAAAATAGCATAAATATTTACTTATATCTGAGCGCACAAAAAAAAAACCCCAACAAATTTTAATATTAATTACTTTCCTGTTTGCCTTTTGTAAACATTAAACGTGAATGAGAGCTATAAATTAGGAAGTCTCTTTGATTGAATTAAAAAATGCATTTTTTAGAAATTTAATCAAGTCTTTTTCTTTACATTTGTTATTCTTTACAAACATAATAATTTTTAAAGTTTACGAAAAAGGATGAAAGATTAAGTATCTAATTAATTTATAAAAAACAGTACCAAATTTTTGCTGTTAGATAAATTATATAATAAAAATGATTTTTTGTGTGCTTTATGCATATTAAATCTTTCTAATGAATTTAGTTTAATATTGTAAATCAAAAAAATTATATGAATGAAATGTAATGAAATAATGATATAATTCATTTATGCTATTAATATTATTTTTAGTTAAACAAAAATAATTTAACATGCTTAATAATATGTTCTATTAAATGTCTTACTACATTTGGTTTATTTTTATAGTAAAGTAGATTTATTATTGAATACAAAAAAAAACATTTAAATTTATAGATATTATAATGATTTTGAAAAAAATTTATGAAATGTAACCAATCTCTCTCTTAGTACCAAAATCTTTTGGAAAATGATACAAAGTAAAAAAAAAGTAGAAATATAGCTGTTCTACCATTTGTATATCAAATTCTTCGAATAATTTTTTAATTCGGTATTTTGTTTTTTTATTTTCGAATCAATTTTAAAAGCAATGGCGCATTTAAATGAGTTGATATTTGTATTTTTATTTACTTAATTTATTCCAAACTGATTCTCTATCAGTACTGATAGAGCTCTGTGAAAACGTATTAAGCGCATCTGCATTCAAAAAAATGATAAGAGAATGATTTTTTTCCATGGAATGGTATACACATTTAGAAGACAAGAATAACTGTCATATTAATTCTAGAATAACCCTAAGTTTCGATTTGAAATCCTTCTTTGACCTTCGGTTTCTCATATATTCTGCATATACTATTCTTTAAAGAACAACTCTAAGAAAGTAGGAAATTAGGGAAAGGATTCCAATATAAGATTCATTTTTCCAAAATCAATTTTGGTGTAAACCCATTCAAACAACATTAATTTTGGACAGTTTTGATTACTTTAACTCTCTTCAATTTTCTCTTATAAGACATAGAAACCTTTATTTCAGAAAATAGCAGAATATATATATTCCTTTTTTACGTACATTTAAGCGCAATGAATTTTTAAAAAAGTCTTATGCATTTAAAATGATACGAGTCAACAAAAACTGTCAGCTTGACTTTCGTCCAAAAATTCAATACGATTTAACTTTTTTATTTATAATGATAGACAAAGTGCAATAGTTATTGCTAATTTAACAAATGGATTGTTTAAATACAACCTTTTTTCTTACACTAAGAAAAAATATGACAGATGAGATAAAATAACCTGTACAATTTACATATTCAATAAGCTTGCACTTTATTGTTTATCAAAAAAAGAATAAATAAATAAAAATAAAATAAACTCAATTAAAAGTATTCTCAACTAGAAAAACAAATTTGTAAATTCCGATTGATATTTATCTGCTTATTTTACTGCAAAAGTATTTTGTAAGATGATATTTAAAAAAACCTAGTTTACTTTTTAATATGTCAGCAATCGATGGTACTATTGACACGATACAAAACTGAATAAATACACACGTAAAATATCTAAATTAACATATGAATACGCTGAAAATAAAAGAGAAAAGCACTTCATGATGCTTTAAATTTGAGATTCATTTACAATTTCAATGCAACGATTTTAGAGTCTTATGTATTTCCTAAGATAACAATAAGCTCAACGGTCACAGGAGATTTAAATAGACAGATCCTTTAGTCATTGTCTAACTTTCAAACATTTTCGAATATGCTAAGCTAGATAAAAAGACCAATTTAACCAAATTCGGGATCAAAGCGCTTCTCTTTTAGGAAGTGCAAATTGATTTATAAAGCTCTAAACAAACCTAGACAACATTAATATAGCGTAGAAAGCCTGTTTTCGGAAGAAAATACACGAAATAGACTTTTATTTGCATTTTTCATTATCTCACCAAAAAAATGAAAACAGCACTTTAAGTGGGAGTAGTACCGCACGAAATGCTTTGTTATTCGTTTTCATACAAAAGTAATGACTGTATTTGCATTCCGTATTCTAAGAAGAAATATTTACAAGGTATTTTAGCAACAACAGTGGAATGTAAAAGAAAGCAAACACTTCTTTTATTGCCATCCATCTGTTTTTCATTTTAATGGAAACAACAATATAAACAACAATATACCTCAAGCATAAAGGAATAAGGTTTTTTGGAGCTAACTTTTGAAGCAATGTTGTTATATTTAGGGTATCCGACTACTTGCGACATTTTTTTTTGTTTTTTTTTTTGAAAAAATGGAGATATGGGGATTTTTTTTTTGTTGTTTTTAGATTTCTTTAGTACATTTTATGAAAAATATGCTGAAATTAAGAAAAGAAAAAGAAATCATTATTACTGAAATGGGAAAAAACTGGTAAACATTTAGAAAAAAATAATCTAAAAACGCGGCCCAATCTGTATCAAAAGTTTAATAACAAATTTTCAATTTTTCAATCCTGATGTGTTGCTATGTTATTCATTTTTGAAATGACCTTCAGGATAAGAGGTATTTTTATTTTTACAATAACTAGAGCACTTTATCTTAGTTATTATATGAAATTGCTTAAAAAAAACAGTGATTATATTCACATAAGGGACTGTAAATTTTGTAATAAAACAGCGATTGATAATTCTGAAGATTACTACTATTATACAGAACATACACAAAAAATTTCAGTTAATTATTTTCAAAATATTTTTAGAAATCGCTGGCCCCATTTGAGCATTTTCAAAAAAACACATTTCGAGCAAAATGCGTTTTAAAGTATGACATATCTTGCTTAAAGTAATGGCATCTATTTTTACTAAGACACTTGTAGTGTTTGTTTTAGTGAAAGGAAAATAATAAGCTTGGTATTTTTATAAAGCTAATAAGATGGCCTATAAAATAAAATCATAAAAAAATTGTCAATTTTTGGCAAAATTCACAATTTTGGGGTAGTCGGATACCTTAAGAAAATTAAGTCATATGCATTTATTTAATTTATGTCATTTTTAATGATTTGTATATTAAATAAACACTATCTTTTTAAAAGCTAATTAACAAAAAGTATAATTTAAAATTTTTTAATTTTCTCCCGAAATTTGGAATTTAATGAAGAAAATATCCTCCCCTAGCCTTAATTAGCCTAGATTGGCATAGATTTTTCATTGATAAGATTGTTACCAATCACACGAACCGGTACAGAAAACCACACATGGTACTACCTTTTTGCAGCTTACATACGGGAAAAGATTTCTGAAACTGTTTTGCCTATTTCTGTCCATTCCATGACATCCTATATTAAATAATAGGATGAATGTGTTCTACTTGATATTTCAAGAAAATTTTGAAGCTAAAATTTTGAGATTGATAAAGAAATTTTTCCAAACCATTGAAATTTCAAAAGATTATTTTCAAGGAAATTTCTATCTAAAAATTCAATGTTAGATAGAAATAATTTAGTTTTCGATGTTAATATAAAGTATTATCTTTCATAAAATTAATTTTACTAAATTTATCAAGGATTTTATAGACGTACGAACTAAAATAGATGATGCATCTTACTTTTCGAAGGCTTGTGTATTTTGCACATGATTTTCAAGTGCTTATTAAATAAGTTAGTTGGAACAAGCAAATAAGTATGAAATATTCTATATATTTTTAAAAACTTGCAAAATAACTATACACACTGTATATAATTTATGTATTTCCTTTTGAAATTAATTTCTCTTATATTTAGAAAACAAAATGTATAAAATTCTTTAAATATCTAACTAATTAAGAAGGATGCCTTCCAATACACTTTGAAATATGTATTTAAATGTCTCCCTCTTTTATAATACTCAAAGTACAGAAAATATATTCATGAAATATAATACATTTACTCGTATACTGAACGTATCGTTTAAATGTAATTGAATAACATGATAATTCAATTTAAAATTAATTCCTTTTAATTCAAATTTGAAATTAATTTTAATTATAATTCTTTAGTAATTTTAAAGAAAAACAGAAATAACTTATTGAAAAATAAGAGGAAAAGGGGTCACCTTTTTTTAAAGGAAAGGTAAAATTTTTTACTTAAACTTTGCATGAGTGGGGAAAATTAAGTGCAAAAGATATTCAATTCCTTCATTTCTCAACTCCTCTTATAGTGCTAAATATGTAAAATATCTATTTTAATTTTTTTAATCAAAGTATTTAAAACTGATACTCATATATTAATACTGATACTCATATAATGTATTTAAAAAAGTCAGTTTTATCAAAACATGATAACAAACAATAATTAGGATTTTGTTTTTTAAATAACAAATTTTAAGTAATTAAGTAATTTTAAATACAGATTTTGTTATTTAACTCACACAGTCATTTTTATGAATGAAGATGTAAAATAAATATAAATTAACAACAGTGTCAAATATAAACTGACCAATAAAAATCATTACATGCCTTTATATTCAAAATAGCCCAAAATAATACTAAAGTACATGATATATCATGTATCAAAACTATATTGAAATTTTACTGAGAAATAACTAAAGAAAAAATTTAAAATTCTTTATTATTCATGACTAGCTTATAGAATTATTTTCTATTTTAGCGCATTGCTAGTTAATTAAAACGTAAAAAAACTGTGGTAAATTTCTTTCAATGTATGATATTAAAGTTAGAGCAATCATACCAAGCAAAAATTATTTCAACTAAATATTGGAGAGAGAAAAATAGTTTCAACAGATTTTAATAATAAAATTATAACAGTTACAAAAATCAGACAGTAATATGACATAAAACAATAAAAAATAGATGACAGTAACAGCAAACATACAAAAAGCAATGCAATAAGACATAAATAAGGAGGAATGTTTTCTGAAGTATTTTAATGACTTTGAAATTTATTTTAAAAATAACAAAAATTATAAAAATTTATAGTAGTTTTTAGACATCCATTATTTTTGTTTTATTTCCATAAGATTAGTTATTTGCTAGTTATATATATATATATATATATATATATATATATAATATATATATATATATATTTCCTTTTCACTGATAATAAAAAATTATAAAAACTCGGTTTGAAACATTATGTATTTCATTTCCGCAATCGAATATAATATGTACTTCTTCAATGTACTAAGTAAGGGAAAGGAATTATATGAATTTTTCAAGATAAAATCTCATTACTCAGACTTATCAATCTTCTTCAATTCAATATCGCATCATTATTGAGTTGAGCTAAAGTAATATACTTTAGTTGAATACTCTTTTATCAATTAAACAAGATAGAAATTACATTTTTTACCGATGTTCTTAAATATTTTAACTTATTGTAGAAAAGAGAAATCAGTAGAAAATTTTCAGGGAATTTATGTAACAGAAAACCATTACTTACTGAAGTAGATGATAAATTAGGATCTATCCAGAAACAAAGTCAGGAAATACGTGTAAATATGTTCTTATCTTATACAAAATTTTAAATTTTTGTATATGTTCTAATACTAAAAGATTCCATGCTGCAGAAATCTCATTTTGTCTGATCTGATAACCAGAGAGACTTAATTACTCTTATACGTATTTTTTCTTGTTTAATAATCCAAAATCCAGGTGCTGCATCTAAATTTTCTCCCACACAGTTCATCAACAAAAATTTTGTAGAAAGACGTGCTCGTATTTCCTGGATAAATTTAATAGGGGGAAAAAGTAACAAAGTTCTTTAAAAAAATGAATATTTCTATGAAATACATAGACTTTGATCAGCGTTAATAAGACGTGTATTTTAGGTTTAAGGATTTTTAATATTTTATATGCTGCACATTCCAGATTCCCAATTTATTTTGGAGAACACAAAACGTAGGTACAAATCATGAGGGGTTTAACAGGTTTTTGTTGAGAAAAACATACTTCAAGAAAGAATTTTAACTGTAATGTCTCTGTGACTTTTTGTTTTACTTTTGAATCCAATGTAGGAACTTTTAAGCTTAAATCGGATGTTTTAAAAACTAAAAGCATAAGAAGATAACTCATAAAGCTGTTTAATGGAGACTAAAGCATGTGAAGAGCAAAGTGTTTATGAATATTCTTTTCAATTCAATAGAACATTAGTAAACATAGAACATAGAACAATAGAACATAGTAAAATAGAACATTTTCAACAAAAAAAGTCAGAAGAAAGGATACAACTTTAAATTATTTCATTTCCCGCCATTAACACTAGATTGCTTAAGGAAGTTATTTTGGCTGCTTTTTAATTTCAATTAGAAAAAAAATTACGTATATAATGACACAATTTCTTAGAATTTTAAAAAAAAATATTTTTTTCCAAATGAAGTAAATTTTTTTTATTGTTAAAATTTACTAATAACTTTTTATATTACTGTATATAATATAAAAAAATATTAAAAAATTAATTTTAAACAAATTTCTTTACACAGTAGTTATTCTTTCACAATGCAGTTATTTTGACTGCTTTTGGGCAAGAAATGTATATAATAAGTTTCAGTCTTTCAAGTTGTTGATATAAAAATTCTTCCTTTTTAATAACTGATATTATTTAAATTAATTATTATTTGATATTACAGAAACTAAATTGACGTTTATAATTCACCGCATTATTTTTAAATGAGCTATTCTATTGGAAAACACGCTAATTTAAGAATGTGTTTTCATGCAAATACATTATATTCTTCCTTCTATATACAGATACAGTATTGGTGATAGTAAATGATCAGTTAGCTTTTACTGGAAATTGGACATTTAGTTTTCGGCTCGATGGAGTAGGCATTGAGTTGTAATTAAATTTGTCTTTGTGGTCGCATTTTAGTTAGAAATTAGTTTCTGCCATCCGTTTGTGAACATTAATTAGAAAGGCAGGCTTTCACTTACCATTATGCAGCAGGAAATGATACTGTCATCAGATATGAGGGTGCTTAATGGCATAAACTATTGTACTAATGGGTTTTGAGGTGTTTTCAAAGTTTTCATCAGTTTAACTTTCAGCTAGAGATATGGCAATTATAAAATGTTTTAAATATTGCGATAAACTGTTTAATATTTTGTATTTGTTTCTTATTACCTATTACAGTTCTAGAGAAAATTAAACTTTTCACCATTATGAAGTTCAGTCAATGTTTAAGATTTAGTTTGTTTATCATTGTTTTTTTTTTTAAAATTATCTTCAAGATTTGAATCATACTACTTTTGGAAGAAGAAATTGTTTAATATTATTTAAAGATATTTTTTTTCTATATATTATGCTCTGAATTTTACTACTGAAGAGTTTTAACACTACTCCCATTTCTACTACTACAATTAATAATAGTATAAATTTTGAGCAGCTTAAATGACGCCTTAAAATTTAAATACGCCAATTGTAACCTTTAATATTAATATTTTGTTGATAATATTACAAATTATTTTCTAGTCATCTTCAACTTAAATGTGATACATGATAAAATGCTGCAATTTTTATTTTAAAGTCATCCCACTTTTTTCCTTTTTTTTTAAACAAAAGGTCTTATTCATATTATTTCTGCTGTTCGTTGTAGAATATATAATCATTTATATAAAACAAAGAATATTTAAATTTGTTATTTTATAATTTTTGGCGCATAAATCTGGTCATTATTAAAAGTTTTCTATGTATATTTCTAGGAGCAATGCGAAATGTTTAAGCACAAGATATTAAATATGAACTAAGAGGTAAATCCAATTGCAATTTATATATTAATCTCTCTCTATCTCTCTAATTTCGTTTTTCAGTGAAATGGAATTTTTAAAACCAATAAAATTAAATAAAACACAAACATATTAATGAAAATTTTAAAAAAATATGAAAAAAATAAAAGTTACGATGAAGAAATAATTTATCAAATAAATGGAACGTATTTTTAATTTTAATATATTCAAAAGTATTTTAATATTTAATAATGTTATGAAGGAAATTATATACTTTTGATCTGATCTTTTTCTATAAAAATCTCAATTAAACCATTAATACGTATTCTTATATGCACAGATAATGTTCATTAATTTAATTTTTTCATAAATGCTGTAAATTTTATGTATCCATTCATTATCATGATCATTATAATTCTACGAAATATAGTTACTATATTTTTATATGAATATAGACATAAAGTACTTTTGAATTACTTTACGGATTTAAATCTAGTGGATAAAATAGTATGTATTGTTTTGAAATAATTTAGTCTTAGAAGAGTCTTGCATTGGTAATAGTTATGGTATGTAAATACTCTTTGATATGAAGCAGTCTTATAGAATGTTCTGTAGTAATATGACTCTTTAAGCAACGCGTATTCATACATGAGAAGGTAAGAGATTATTATTAAAACATAACTCCTCCTTTTTACATTTTCAAAACAAGCCAAACATCCAGAAAGACCTCTCGAATTTATTTTAAGAAGAGATATTGAGTTTCTAAAAGACACTTTATTTTAGCATTTTATCGATTTTGGAATTCTACATTTTACTAAGTCTTCCAGCAAATTTCCAATCATAATCTCTTTGTTATTTCAATTTTAATGAAGGAGGAGCATGTATTTGCAAGAAAGGTCAAAGTATTGGGTAAGTGAAGCGATGCAAACAAGAGAATATAGCCATCTGTGATTGAAGTCCTCAAGTTGCTATTGTCTGAGATTCTTTATTTCCTTTGACGTAAATAAAAGAAACGTTCACAAGCGAAATTTCGCAGACAATGACGATACGAAGCAAATAATGAATGTACAGGGGGTTTCCTTTCTTTCTTAGTTCAATGCGGTTGAGAATTTGTATCAAATATCTATTGAAGGTAAGTACTAACATTTTGCGAAACAAATTTTTGTCATGAAAATCCTTCAAAAGATTTGTGTTTTCAGTTATTTTTAACTGCCACGGTTTTCATCTCATTTTAACTCTTTGTGTACATGAAAACGTAAGATAAAAGATTATGAACCTGTGACTCAGGGTAAGTTGAATCAAAGATTATTGAATCAACGATTAATTTGTATAAAAACCAAAAGTTTTTTTCATGTTTTTCTTTTTAAGATATCTCAAAAAGTAGGAAATCCATTAAGCACTTAAAATTTAATAAAACCATCAATAACTCAAACTACTTTGTTATAGGATGTTTGTAGTTATCTGTAACAGAACAGTATTTAAAGAATGAATATTAGTGAATTTTTTTCATAAAAACACGGGGATTTGCGCTCATGTAAGTTTTATTTTGATCTTATTAATAAAATGTAAATTCCAGTATAAGAAATAGTATATATAAATATATGCGTTTTTTTTATCATTATAGCGTGAAAAATACATGTATTAACAAAAAAATTTTAAAAAAAACTGTATTTTATTTTTAAAAAATCTATTAATTAGTAATGTATCAACAGAATAGTGTTAAAGAAATGTTTTAATTAGATATATTTTTAGTATATATTTTAATTAAATAAAAACCTAGCTTATATGATTGCTTTTAATATATATATTTGAATTACGAATATTATGGATATTTTGTTATTGAAGAACCAGCAGTAAAAATATTTGAATTTGTTTCCTTTTCCTTATCTATACAGTTAGTTCACTCTATAGTTGTAAAATAAAGTACTTTGCTCACCAATCGAGACAATTTATTCAAATATAACATAACTTCATATAGTTTTTTTTTATTTTTAATAAAATGCTTATATATAAGACCACCGTGCGTGTAATTCCCTTTCCTTCTTTAATTTTAATTCAAAGCACTCGTTTAAATATATAAATGTATATATAAACAACAAAAAAAGCTTATATATAAAACAAGTCCCCGTGAATTAACTACTTTTGCATGGAGTTGACAGCTCTCCAATTGAATTCATAAACCGTATTTTATTTCTTTTTTATCTTTCAAGAAATTCTAAGGAATAAAAATTGCAAATGTATTAATTTTAATAACTGTTCACACACTTCTTAAAAAGGAAAGATGTTTTTTATCTGTACGAAAGGACTGGAAAAGTGATCTAAGTCAAATTATGTTTTGCTCCATAGTTTAATTTTAGCGGCCTTTTTATCTTGCATCTGCATTTGTCCATAATTAAACATAACAAAGATTGTTTATATCTTATTTTTACACTTCTGTACGACTTTCTTTTAAGTTAAAAATTCAAACGAAACGTATCTTTATACGTAATCTTTTCTTGGTAAAATATGTGATTAAAATTGCATGTTTCTCAAGCTCGTAAATTCACTCTATTTTAATAGCAGAAATATTTTATACTTTTTTGTAACAATAGAGCCTACTTTAAATCTCTTTCCCTACACATACACTATCAGATTCACTTAATACAGTTCAGTTTAAGTATTTATACTGTATTTTTTGCAGTTTACTCACTTAAAATTTCAAGATTCGTAAAAACTATTTGAAAGATCCCTCATGTTCGATACAAAATATCAAAAAGTTTTCTTTGGAATAGAAAATAGGAGTACGGAGAAAAATAATATTAAAAAGCGCTGCATTTTTGTAGCTGCACACCCTTAAGCTAAAATAGATTATTATTAATCGGGTTTCACATGAAGTATTATAAAAAAATTAATTTACACTAAATTTTTTTTACTTTTTACAACAGCCTTAAGATTTTTCACATGCAAGTGAAAATTAAAAATAAAGTTTTAGATACTGTTTAATATGTATTTATAATACAGCGTTATGTAAGCAATATGCTTCATGTATTTATGTACATGGGGAAACGTAAAGGAATAAAATCTTTCTTTGATATTTATAATAACTAATCATCCCTAACAAAGACTTTCAGTAGTTAATAGAATAACATTTCCCCAACTAACAAATAAATTTACATACTCAACCAGCTTCGAGCTTAAGTTGGTTGCTATACTTTTAATAACATTGTTTCAAATAATTATTCCAGATACAATAATAATTCAATAATTTTGTCTGCAGCCCAATCAAATTATTATATGTGCAGAAATTAATCAAATAACTGTATTTGTGCAATAATTTACATTGAGTTATTAAATTGGGAGCTCTACATACATATGGTTATACATAAAAGATTCTTAATAGTTAACAAACTCGTTACTTTTATGAGAAAACATTTTTCTAACTTTTGCTATATGCTTTTTTCAGATCTAAAATTAATCTGTATAATATATTTTTAAATTAACATCAAATTTAATTAGAGGATAATTTGGCATACACGGACAACTGGAAAGAGGTGTACTCTATTTTGTTAAACAGTACATGATTAATATAGAATCTGAATTTGATAGAAAGTAATTATTTCTTAAACATGACATTTTTTGTTTTGTTTATGTACAGGATTTTAAACATCAGCAAATAAAAAGTAAGCTTAGAATTCTGTGCTCATTTTATGACATGTGGTTCAGTAAAATGCCCTTTATTAATTTGATTATTCTTTGCATTTTTTAGTTAACCATGTAATGATAAAAATCTTTTAAACATTTGCTAAGGTACGTAAAATTAACATCCTCAGCTCCGTGCTTTATCTTGATGACGAAAATACCTATAATATCACTTTATTCATATTCTTTTGAACTAGATAATCGTTTTTAGTAATAAATATCATTTTATTGCGAAGAATACAGTTTTTCAAGGGAAAAAAACTTTTACTTACTTATATTTTTCTGAAAAATGTTTATTGTACTGTACAATTTTTTAAAATCCTTATTTGAAGAAATTTATTAATTTAAGCAAGCATTTAAATGTTTATCAACCTTTGAGACATTTGCCTTTCTTCTATTAAATAATTGCTTTGAATTCTATAGTAAAAGTGATTTTAATATGATTTATCTCATTTTGTGTGTGCAAAAGAAAATTTTTTCTTTTAAATATAATGCTTGGAAATTCTAATGATTTCAGATGGAGAAATTTTCGGAGCTTAATATTTTTACTCCTACTGGTAAAACATATTTAAATTAGATAAAAACAAACGTTTTATTTATTTCCTTTTATTTTAATGTTTTACCCAAGGTTTCAAAAATTTGTACCAAGATTGCATTAGGAATTCTAGAGGTATTAGAAGTACATATTAAGAGAGAAATTGCGTGTTCGTGATATATAGCAGGAAAATTAGTTACCAATAAATCACAAGAAAAAGGACATTTAAGCAAGAACTTACCTTTAAAGGTTTAATTTGAAAACTTCAAGATCTCGTTACTTTTATCCAATACATTTTTTGTGATATATAACCTAACTATACAGAAAAACAATTTTAAATTATATACTCAAAGCAAATCGTTTCATATATGAAGAAGTGTCTTTAATATTCATACACAAAAGCAAATTCTCAAAGTGTCAACAGCTATCGTTTTAAATTTAAAAGTAATACATATATAACTTCAATTAGAAGCATTAGAATAATAAAAATAAAGCGCAAGATGGTTTGAGATTCATACATATTTCAGTAAAAACGGGTTGAGACTTTAAAAGAATAATTTCACAATCTACATATTTTGTAGGTGAGTTTAATATAAAAAAATAGTAAGTTATATAGCAATTTCTTACAACGAATTTTTCTAAGAATTATTAAAATTAAAATTATTTTATCACAGTAACTCGGAAAATTTGAATATACATAATTCATGATGAATATAATTCTTTTAAACAAAGAACATTGTTTTTAATTCATAATTAATGACATGTCCTTTGGACTTAATAATACCCTATATACGATCGGGAACACTATACATTAGTTTTTGACAGTCCTCTTTACTAATAGTTGTCCACAAGGATTTCACTCTTTTCCCGTATTCATTTTTGCCCTTTCGAGCTAAATCCTGAAGGTGTTTCCTCTTAAGCCTCCACATATTCTCCACGGGATTAATGGTAAATACGGAGAATTGGTCGGCTAAGGAAGCAATTTCATTTTATTGTTCTTAGTCCATGCAGAGTCTTATTGGAAGATAAACCATCTTCCAATAGATTTTCCAATCATAGAATCATAAAAGACTCCTGTACCTCCATCTTTACATCAGAATTTACACTTTAGAATTTGCAGTCAAACTGCACAGCATTCCAAACCTCTTGGGATTTACACACCCAAATCATAACAGCTATTAAACTTCACTATATATATATATATATATATATATATATATATATATATATATATATATATATATATATATATGTATATATATATATATATATATATATGTACACATACAGCTGTCTTCCAAAAATTAAGGAATAGTGACTTTGTTGCATTTTATTTTGAGATAATGTAGTAAAATTCAAGAAAATAAAGTTGTTTAATATTTATACATATCTTTTTAATATATATTAGACTTGATGATCTTATTTAATGATATATATTTTAATAAAAGCATTTGTTTAAAAAATCCGTTATTTGTTCAAAATAATAATTTTAAATTTTTTGCAAACATTTAGAATTTTTAATTAAAATTTTATTTTTCCAGCCCTAATGTGTGATTGGTATGGGTTGTCAATTTTACAGCATTGTGTTAGATACTTGGTGACTGATTCCTTATTTTTTTAAAATTCACTACGCGAAAGTTATTTTCTAAGGTGTAAAGACTGAGATTCACCTGTAGATTCATTCAACTAGATTCAATTGTAAAAACTGAGATGTGATGTGTTCTTTAATTGTGTACATAGTAGTATTGATTAAAGCATATTTTGATCTTGAAAAGTAAGAATAACTAAGAGTACTGAGAATGGAACTAATTACTGAGAATGGAAAAGAGTTTTTTTTCGGATTGAGAGAGAGAGAAAATGAATGGGGGGGGGGGAGGGGGATGAGTTCTTAATTAATCAGGAATTTTTTATTCATAAAATTGTAAATGAGATTATACATAAAAATAAAGCTACGGATAGTAAAAGAGATTGATCAATATATTTATAGCTAAAGATCTTTGCTTCTGTACAAAATTATATGAGTAGCCTCTGCCTTCTTGATTTTTAATTGCAGCATTAAAATTATAGTTTTACTTTTTTTCCTTTAACCTTGCTACTTATTTTATATACTTGGGTCAAAACGAACGGGTTTTGAAAAATTTACACTATTGTACAAATTTTTTGATTTTTATTTGAAAAGCTTCTTTTAACGGCAATATAGCGGCTATTTATATTTGCTATCCATTTTTGAAGTCATTTTTAAAGTTTCAATTCAGAAACTGAAATGTTTGACATTCGAAAAGTTCACAAAATCTATTTTACAACTTTTTCTATCACATACTGGAAACATACAAACATAAAATATTAATTTATAAGTTGTGTACATGTTAAATTCGAGCTATTGATTTTTGAAGTTCTTAAATGTGGATAAGGCCAACTTTTTGGAATGTAATACGATGCTCAAGACCGTTTTGGAAAATTTGTACGTTTGATATTTTATTGTATGTTCTTTTTTTACAAAACTCTCAGAAAAAGAGAAAGAAAATATGCAAAATTCAAAGAATAAATGAAACTGTTTTTTTAAAAAAAAAAGACCTTACAGAAGTAACATGAAAGAAATTCAACATGAAATTAAGCGATCAATATTTTTTGGATGGAAATTGAAAACTAAGGTCATCTAAGGGATAATAAAATCGATTAGAAAATCAATGACATTTTTTTCTCAAAGATAAATCAAATGCGTCTCAAAACTATCTTACTTCTTTTCTATATGTAGTACTTATTTGTGAGTCAATATTTATTTATCATAAATAAATAAATATTACATTATATTCCTGGAATTGCTCTTTGGTTATGGTTTTCATTTCGCAGCACTGATGAATATTAAAGCCAAAATCTATAAATTTAATTAATAAATTTGCGTTTGTCTTTTGAATCCGTGACTGTATGAAAATGGAAGTGTTCCAGGATGCATAAAAACTTGCACTTGATTCTTTTTGTCTATTATAAGAACATTGATTTATATCAAAACATAGCAACTTTTAATCAAATTATGAAAAACAATTGAGTTTGAATTTGATGGGAACACTAGTATTAATCGATTGTAACCTTCTTTTTGTCCCGTTAACTCCTGCAACTAATGCCTTCTCCCGACTTCCTTTGTCATCGATTTACGAGGATGAACATGGAAACATGGAACACGTTTAACCGAGACATAGAAACTCGATTAAATTGAGTTTCAGCATTTCGCTCCACTAATCTCTGTGACAAAGAGGCGCTGCGGGATAGTTTTACTGAGTTTAAATTGAGTACTTATGTGCAAACGTAAGAGGCAATAACTTTAAATAATATGAATTTCTGAGCTTCTTTTTCATTTCTTTTTAATATTGCTTCGGAAGTTTACTATTGACTGTATTTCTTGAGGAATCTCTCAATAGATAGGTATAACAAAAATTATGATTGACTGGGAAACCTTTAGAACAAGCTAAAACTAAATACCGAGAATAATTTTAAAACTGAATGTAAATTTTCCCAACTATTGTGTTTGGTTTGGAAATCCTCACAGGTAACTAAAGTTAAACATAGGAAATAATTTTAAAATTTTTTATTGAACAATCAAAGAAAATTATCAGAGAAATAAATGCTGTAATAGAAATTATAGTATTGAGGTTTTGAGATATTCTTGTTTTACTTTTAATAGTGCTATAGAAACATTATACCCATTCACGTTTTAAAATTAAACTCCTAATTTTAGTTTATTATGGCTTCTTCAATCTTCAAATCAAGGGTTGGTTTTTGAAAGTTTTTCTCAAAATTGTTTTGGAGACAGCAATCTGAAATAAGTTACAAAAACTTTATTGAATATTTGACGCACCAAATAAATTTATTCTTTTAGTAAGTTTTATTAAAACAATTAATAAGTAAAAATAACAAAAAAAAGTTTCGAATAAGTAGTAAAAAAAAACTAAAAGGTTTTAGAACTCTTAAGGTAATCGACTACTCGACAACATTTTTTAAAAAAAAATTGGAGGTATGTGGATTTCTTTTGTGGATTTAGATTTAATAAGTACATTTTAAGAAAAAAATGCTAAAATTAAGAAGAGAAAAAAAATATTATTACTAAAATGGGGAAAAAAAACTGGAAAATTTTTTTTAAACAAATTATATAAGCGGGGCCCACTCTGTACAAAAAGTTCATGAACAAATTCCCAATTTTTCAATTTTGATTTGTTACATTACTATTCGTTCTTGAAATGACCTTCAGGATAAGATATATTTTAATTTTTACAAAAACTATAACAATTTATCCTAGCTATTATATGAAAATGCTTATATTCACATAAGGGACTGAAAATTTTGTAACCAAACAGTTAGTGATAAATCTGAAGGTTAAAACACTTATACTATTATACAGAACATACACAAAAGATTTCAATTACTCATTTTCAAACTTTTTGAGCAATCACTGTTCCCTTTAAGCATATACTAAAAAACACATTTCGAGTAAATCGCATTTTGAAGTTTGACATCTTAGTTGAAGCTGTGACATCTGCTTTTACTAAAACACTTGCAGTTTTTGTTCCAGTGAATAGAAAGTAATAAATTTGGTATTTTTATAAAGCTAATAAGATGGCCTATAAAATAAAATAAGAAAACATTGTCAATTTTTGACAAAATTCACGATTTTAGGGTAGTCGGATACCTTAATTATTCAAAACAATGTGGTTTGAGATTTATTTCAAACGTACATACTTTCCCCATGCTTATTTTTATTTCTACGATAAGCTTGAATTATTAGTTTTAAGTATCGTTAAAGTTGTTCCACGCCCATTTAAAGGTCCAGTATTGTAAGTAATGTACTTCGTTTTCGTTTGGCAATTGAAAGTGCGACGTCAATTGAAACACTTAATTTTCACTGTAAGTTGAGCCTTACATTTTTTTTTATTTCCTTGCTAATAAGAAGTCTCTCTCTATATGTAAGGGACAGATCTGTGGTAATTTTTAACTTGCAAATAATTGACAGAAAATCGTACTGATGATGCAAATACTCTTCCCTACCGATGGAATTAATTTATCTGGTAATGGAAAGAAAGTTGTAAGTACGGATGTTTTATGTTCAAACGACCTTACTATGGTCTTAGAAAAGTGATTGTGACTTTTAACATTTTGGCCTGTGTGTTTTTTGAAACTAAGAAATGTTAGGTGAGTACTGTGACTAAAATCGCAAAGGAAAACATTATCGAAGATATATCTGCAGTAAGTAAACAATTTTTAAAACATGACCTTTTGCATCAATATATCTCTCTGGCAATGCTTATTCCAATTTTCATACATAACCTGTTCATCGGAAACCGCAAGGCTGTTCAGGCACATTGTCGAAGCCTCTGAATTTGCTTCAATTGCTTAGAAAAATAATGTTCTTTTAGAATTTTATTGAAAGATAGAATGAAAAAGAAGTCGGTAGAGTCAAATATAGCCTGTAGGGGGGCTAATGAAACCTTAAATTAATGTTTTAGCTAAAACTCTTTACAGATTTTTCAATAAATATTAATGGGGTAGTATTGTTTATGATTTCAATATCTAACATTAATATTCCATTTTTATTCAATAATAAGTGAAAAGTATTTTTAATATAATTTCTTAGTTAAATGATTTTGATTCAGAAAAATATATTTATATTAGAAAAGGAGTAAAATATTACTCTGAAATATCAGAAGTTTTTTAAAAAAAATAGTTTCCTAATATTTCTACGGTAAGAGTAATAACATATTACGCGCACGCGATGATAATTTCACTGCGGATAAAGCTGTTTAAGAAAGCCTGACCATGTTTTTGTAAAATAAGGATACATTAAATTTTGAAAATCAATGAATCAAAATTTGCTTCACTCGAAAAAGAGGAGTTTTAAATTACAAAATCAATTTATAACTCACTTAAGGTATCCGACTGATTGCGACAACCTTTTTTTTTTAAAAAAAAAGGAGATATGGGGATTTTTTTTGGTTATATTTAGATTTGTTTAGTGCATTTTAAGAAAAATGTGCTAAAATTAAGAAGAGAAAAAGAAATTATTATTACTAAAAGGGGAAAAAAAAGGTAAAAATTGACAAAAAATAGCATAAACGCTGCCCATTCTGCACCAAAGGTTTATGAACAAATTTTCAATTTTTTCAATCTAATGTGTTGCTATATTATTCAATTTTTAAATGACTTTCAGGATAAGAGATATTTTCTTTTTTACAAAAACTAGAGCACTTTATCTGAACAAAACGGAAAATGATAAACTTGGTATTTTTATAAAGCTAATAAGATGGCCCAAAAAATAAAATCATAAAAAAAATTTGTCATTTTTTGGCAAAATTCACAGTTTTAGGGTAGTTGGATACGTTAATGTGCTTATTAAAATATATTTTTTTGATTAAAAGAATAGAACATATATCTTACGTAGCATTCAATATTTTCTATCCTGAATAAAATCTCGACAGCAAAATCTATTGACCATAAAGGAGTGAATATTGTAACACTCCTGGCACAAAAATAACTTCAACAACATTAACACAAAACAAACACAATGCTGCATTTTTACATAACTAGGAAAAACTGCTGTTGACGGAAGCAGTAGCAACATAAACATATGATTGAAAAAGCCAAAGTGTGCTGCTGCCCATCACCTTAATATGTGTTCATTCTTATAGGTGATAAATCATTTAGACGTATTGTCCTAGACAGAGTCAATAAATTCAAAGGCTATCTGAATTAAGTCTGTGGTGTAGTTTTCTTTATCATTTATTTTACTGGAATTAAATTTCTTTCAACGGTATATAGTATATATATATATAATTTTATACTTAACCCCTTCCAGTTTCATTTTATTTCTAGATCATGCATAAAAAAAATAAAAATGTCAATTTTCTTATGCTTATTTTCCATACGTATCTTTTTAAACATAATAGCACCATTCAGGTACAAAAATTCCTAACAATTAATGTTAAAAAAATCTATTTAAATAAATGAACAATTTACTTGTAAAGTTGGCTTTCTGTATGGCAGAAACCATTAGACTTTAAGAGTTAAATCACACTAACTATAAATATAAAACTTAGAATATCAACTTTTATCTTGAATTAAAAATTTTATTTACATCTTTTGCTTTTTCATAAAGGTTTATGAAATTATTAATTAAAATTCAATCGTGTATTATAAATTTGACAACTTGGTACTGCACGTAACCCAACATTGCAATCTGGACTGTAGAGAGAATCTTGTTTCTCTTCTTACTTTCTTCTCTTTACTGTCTCTCTTTGAGCAGCAAATAATACACTGTTGTGTTGGATTAGTTTTTTTCTCTGCTGGGGGAATGTAATCAACAAAGTGTCTTTCCAACAAACGTGAAGGGGGTGCTTAGCAGAAGGACGTCTCCTCTTTTTGCACAAAATTTCACGGAATGCTACTTTTTAATTATTCGAAACCGTAAAAGCTTCAGGAAAGACCGATTGCACAGAGTAAATTTTCACAGTGCCTTAGCAACACTCGGGATGAGCCAGGATGGTACGTTTTGCCTGCACGAGCTCAGTTTGGGAAATCCTGGGAAGGGGTTAAAAACAGAACTCTCCCAGTTTTAGATAAAATATAATGTCAAAAATTATTTTTTTCTGCAGAGTGTCATTCAGTAAGACATTTAAATACCTAAATTTAAAATCCCAATTTTGAGAAACATTTGCATCCCATGAAATAATGTGCTTGAATCTAGATTGATTCAAAAAATTTATTTCAATATTATCTTTGCCTCTCCTAATCGCCGCGGTAGCAAACTCATGGCCGAAGTTGTCGTGTCTCAGATTCAAGTCCTACTGTCACTGAAGACCCACCGTGTAGAGGAACCGATGCATGTTGAATCTGTCGAGGCTCAAAATCCTCCCATATGTGTGGTGTGGAAGTTTGGAAGGGTGTGCCAGCTCAGTCATCCTCGTCAATCGACAATAGTTCGATATTACAAGTTCTGTCGCCAATAATCTTCGTGTTGCTCTTCAGAGTTTGACGTAGTTAAAATCAAATCAAACTGGGGCTATTCTGCTTTGATCTGTACTGTCTTTCTATGTTCTTACATACTGATAAGCATTAAGCTAAAATTATAAAAAATTAGTACATTAAATTGAAATAATTAAAAAAAAGACTATTTTATGAACACAGTAAGGAATTTGAGAGAAAATATTGCAATTGTTAACTATAGAGCGTTCTTTTATTCTGTTTCAAATATCGAAATAAATTCGTAAAAGTGCATTAAATTAAGCTTGTTTTGAATAAATCCGTAAAGAGTTGCTCTTCGGGGAAGGAAATGTCTTAGAATTAATCTTTGGATAGTAAAATCCATAAAGTCAAAGAAATCATAAAGATGTTTAATTTTTTTAAAAAATATACGAAACATCTCTTCTAGGTTGTACTAAAATGTCAATTACACTTTTTATGCATTACTCAAAGAAATGTAAATTATGGGAAAAAATTCCTGCAACTTTATAACAATACCTACAAAATCCCGTTCTATTCGCCTAAAAATCTCCATTAAATGAGGTACACTTGAAACATTTACCTAAAAAAATGTAGGTCTTGAACAGTAGAAAAACAAGATCTTTTGCTTTTAAATTCTAACTATCGAATAACACAAAAATGCAATTTCTTTTGTAGATGTACATTGTGTGTTTTCTTTTCACTTTAAAATATTCTCAAATAAAAAAAACTATATTATATTATTATTTATTTTTATATAAAACTTCAATATATTACAATGTCAAAATTTTTTTAATTCATTAAAAATGTCAGAAGATCACAATATATTATTAAACCATAAAAAAAAAATTTTTTTTTCGTGTTTGACTACTTAAATTGGCTTCTTAAAAATTTTCAGAATTAAATTTAGTGAGCATTATTTTTTTTCTGAGACAAAACCTAATTTTTCAATTTAATTTGCAGAGTAGATTTATCACTTACTCAGTTACTTCGAGTAAAAAAAAAGGATTTTTTTAATATCTGAAAGTAATAATTAGTAGTAAATAAAAATAAATACTCTCAATTGAAGGTTTATGCTGAAAAACTTTCAAAATAGTATTATCATAAATATAATGGCAATGAAATATTATTTTTACTACTGAAAATCAAGAATTAAAATGCCTCATGAAATTAGTTTAGCTTAAAAACTTCCCATATATTGATTTTTCAAATAATGATAATAAATAATATAAGTTTTTAACATCGATATATATTAATTTATTATTTCATTAAATAAAAATATACTGAAAAGATTCGTCATTAAAACTTTTTAACTGTATTTTATTAAAATATTTAAATTAATTGTTTGTTTTTTACTCCATAACTTACTTTTACAATTTTCATATCTTGCAACGAAAAACAAACCAGTACATTAACTGTAGTAAAAAAAAAAAACTACAAAAATCAATCTCAAAACATATAAATTAAAGGAACATTACAAAATATTACATTACAATATAAAATCAAATAATTAAACAGAATAACATACTATAAGCATTTAATTATTAAATTAAAGGAAAAAATAACATATTATGAATACTGCATTATTTAAAACTTACACATAAAATTCGTTTTTTGTTTTATTATTACACAATCTTTAATGGAATTACGTGTCATTGGGGTAAAAGACTTTGCTTAATATTGTGTGATGAGTTTTGGAGTGGTGTTGGATGAGAAAAATAATTTTGATAAAGTTTCCTATATCCTTACATGGCTGATTGAAAATTTTCTTTTTCAATCATTGTCAATATTTTACAGATCCGGGGCTTCCAAAACTTAAAAAACTGAAACTCATTTTGAAATTCTAAGCTTGCACTACATTCTCGTATACAAGGAAATAATAAGAAAATAAAAGCTAAAAGCAGATTTTTCAACATATTTCCTTCAAATATATTCTCATTATAAACGTCATTGTATTTATTTTGTAAGAATTAAAGAAAATGAACTGTAGGTAAAACAAAATCTTCTTTGATATGTTTAACCCCTAAACTGCTGATTAAAAGTAATGTGATTGGTTCCCCAGTGCCACCATTTTTCACATAAGCACGCCACCGGTGTATTGAGGGAGAGAAAATACACAAATAAGCACATTTTTCTCTGAAATAAGTAAATACTTTGCAAACATGATCAAAGTCCTCTGATAAAATTCCAAAACCTTCGGAATAATTTTTCTGATAGCAGCGAAAAGAAAAGAATCGTATTTCGGAAAGACGTATATACACGTCCGGGGCATTTAACGAACTGATTGAGAGAGACGGATATATGCGCCAGCTACAGTTAAGGGGTTAATTCATCGAAACATTTAAGTTTTAAGCGACTTAATTTATATCAATAAGTGGTTCTTACTGTTGGGAATATTTGCGACAGCGTATCGAATTTATACCCTATGTCAATATGATACGTACACTTTAATTATGAGATATGTAAGTAAACAACCATTTTTATTATCAGTCCGATATCTCTCCAGAAATTTAAATATTGGATAAGATCTTTAATTTTCTCCTCCAGTTCTGCATTCTTCATTCTAAAAAGAAAGGGTTCTAAAAAATAAGAGACGGTGAGACTTTCGATTCATCCTTTAATTTAGTCCGTCACGCAAAGAAGGATTATTTCTTCTTCCATTAGACGGACTGAGGTTGATTCTCACGAACTTTGGTGAGATTGGGAGAGGGTGAAACATCTGTAATTGAAAAGCTCCCAAACTGACGTTAAAAGCATTCGTCATAATCTTGAAGCGATGCATGGAGTGAAAGAGACTCTGTTAGATTTATGCGCATTTATAACTTTATTTTAAAATCTTACAACCGGAACAAATGAATGCATTCAATCAATTAATTAAAATGCTAACTTTGACTAATACACGAAAGATGGTTCATTTTCGTATCTTAGCAAGATAATTTAATGTTCTATGACTGGTTAATAGACAGAGTTAATATTTTAAAATAGTTAATTGTTGACACATAATTATGAAAACTTTTATTATAGAAGTTCTAGATGAAATAAATTATGAGGGAATTGTGTGATGGTATTTATATTTTCTAATTATGAATGCATAACGTCATAATTATAAGAAGAATCAAAAGCTTTTATATTGATCGTGATAACATAAGAAAACAATCTGATTTCCTTTAAATACTGTGCACTTTACAGAAATAGAAATGACTCATAGATTATTACCCCACTTATTTAAATTTATTTCATATCTAAAAAATATATCATTCATCTATCGAATAAAAATTATTTTTAAACTTCAATTTACATATTTTGTATTTTGTGTAAAATAATGAATCCGTTCAAGATTTACACACACACATTATATATATATATATATATATATATATATATATATATATATATATATATATATATATATATATATATATACAGAGGAAGAAAGAATTAAATGATACTTCAGAGGAATTATTTTAAAAATCTTAAAATATTGTGCATTAAATTTTAAATGAATACACAAAAAATTTAAGAGAGTTTAGAGTACTGAGAGAAAATTAATTCTTTGTACAGCAAAATGTTAACTAGAAACATCACTAAAAAAAGGCATTGAATCTTAAAATATAAATTATGTTTTTCTATTCAAATCATTAAAAATAGTCTCTATGCAATTAAAATTTTTAATGAACGCAACAAAGATAAATATTTCACAGAAACTTTTATAGAAATAAATTTAGCATGGACTTTTGATTAATGCAAAAACATCTATAAATATAATCATTAAGATAAGACATTATAATTCTTACGTGGAATCATAAAATAAAAATGATCAAAGTTATAATTTTGAATTATTTTTTTATTAGGTTTTGGAGTTCTTAAGATATGAAAGCATAAAAACTGTATATTATAAAAATAAACTTCTATTTTAACTTCTACGTATAAATTTTCTTTAATTTTAATTAAAAAACTCCACCATAAAATCATTCCTATATCTATTGATTTTTGACATTTATTACTCTTCCCTTCCTGCACAAAATTATAAGTTGAAGTATTTAATTATTTCTCTTTTACAAACGAAAAACAATACCAGTATTCAGTTTAAACAGAAATGTTTCCTGTTTTATTCAGATAAAATATTCAGTTTTATTTAGATTAAATAACATTTTGTAATTTTCTTAAAGAACATTGGAATCACTTTAATTCACTATGATCCAATTCAAATTGAAAACCAATTTTATTTTAATTGAAAAATATATTTCTTTTTAATTTTCAAGGTATTAGAATGAAAAAGATTTTTCTAATGGAGATCTTAGAATTTTTATTCTGGCGTAAGGTTTCTAATTTTTATTTCCAATAATCTTTGAAACACAATCGTTAAGTTAATTCTTAAAGCTATACTTTTTATTAAATGCATTTAGTCAATTTGCCTCTTAATAAGCACGCGAAAAAGATAATTACATTATTAAAAGCTGAGAGACATAATTTTCCTGAGAGCTCTAATAAGCTTGAAAATAATCTAATGAACGTTTTAATAATCTAAAATCTTTTTAAATGACTGTGTAGGCTTATTTTTCAATTGCAGGATAGTAATTTGCTTAATTTTTATTGATTTTGATCTTTCTAGGAATGTTAATTTTGCTTCGACTTTTATAATTTCTTTACTTTAATTGGTGCATTGAAAATAAGTAATTTTAATTTGAAATCTTTGTTTGAACTTGGTTTCTGAAGTTTATTAGTTCAAAAAAATTTTCTTTTCAGAAAATTATTCCAGGAGGCTTAATGTTTTAAGTTCTTTAAAGATTAGATCATATATTGTTATAGGATTTTTCATGAGTACAGATTAAGTGAAATATTTAATCTTTCAAAAGTAAAAAAAAAAAAATGTTCAAGATTACTGATTATCTTTTTTTTACTTCTGTAAATAAATATGCGTGAAAAAATTATCGTTAAGGCGGTTTTTCTAACGAAACGTCATGCAAAGGAACTGCAAATCGGAACAAATCATATTGCAAGAACTCCAAAAGAACCATAGGAAAAGTACAAAAACTTTCAATTAAGAGGACACAGTACTATCTAATAGACAAAAATCGGTCAAAAAATCAAATCTAATTTTTTTAGTCTAAATTAATTTTTATATACTTTTTTATAATCTCACAAAATTTAAAAGCTCTAAACTTAAAAAACGCAGAATTATGATAGCTTTTATTTTCGTTTTTATTCACATCCCTATTGCAAATCAAAACTTTAAACTTACTTATCTCAGAAAGATAAAATAACTAGTTTGTCTAAAATTAAAATGCTAAAGCTTTTTTTTTATTGTGCCTAATGCTCTGATTTTTTTACTTATTGCTAATATTACATGTGTCAAAATTTAGTATGCATTTTTGAATCAAAGCAATACTTATTTTTAAAAAAATAATTGAACCCAAAATTTATACAGTTTTAAGGAATTTTCAATAAGAATTCATAAAAAGAAGTATTGTATGAATACCAATCAAGTTATCACAAAACCCATACCAACTTTTGTTATACATAGTTTGACGTATTTGTAAATCAAAAATCATGCGTGTACGTAAATTTTTGTAGGAGTAGAATTTTAAAATCACTTCACAAGTTTTAAGTTTTTTCCTGAAAAAAGTAATGAAATTAATTATGAAATTTAAATTTTTATGAAATTTAGAGTACAAAATCTGTTTTACATATATACACACATAGGAGGCAACCAAAAAAATTTTGAAAATCCTTAAATTAAAATTTTTTGCCTAAATCATACCATGTCCCCTTGAAGAAATATAAGGGATAAGGATAAGGTAAAGAACTTTATTGAAAAGTTAGATTCGAACAGAAAAAGGAAACACGCGTGTGGCAGATAGCTAACAAGAAATAACCAGCCCTTAGTATCGTGTATAATCTTCTCTGTTTTTTGTGATTCTTCTTGGATTTTGTATCGTATATCCATGTCAAGCATATAGGAATGTCAATGAGTTGTTTACTGATTGCTTCACTCTCATTTTGAAGCTCCAGAATCACAGCTAGTGGCTCACATTGTTACGCTTACATTGCTGGTGGTCACCACAAACAATTGCAGTGCATTTAAGATATAATTTTGCAGTGTATTTAAGAAAATGTAAACTTTTTCTTTACTCTTTATTAACTTTAAAAACTCGATATGATTAATGTTAGTTGATTAATAATTAATTAACTACTTGTTTTTAAACAATAATTATATATTTACTTAAGATTTAGAAATAAATACTTTTTTTTTCATAATAAAATGCATTTTAAATGCATAATAATTTCCAAGGGCTAAATTCGAAAACCACTAACAATACTAGATACTGCAAAAAAAAGAGGAAACAATAAAACCATTTAAAAAAAATTTAAAAATAAATCTAGAAAATGAGTGAGATTTTATGTAAATTTCAACTATCTAAAATTCCCTTTTTTCAGTAATTTGTTATTTAATTACTTTACTACTATCAGTTCATTGAAAAAAATTTTGTTTAAGAATGTTTATAGTAAAAATTCTTAACACAACGATCCTTCTATGATCCAATTTATCATAGAAATTAATTTTGTAACAATACTCATGTTGTAAAAAACAATAAAAAGTACACATGCTATAAAATATTTAGTTATTTCATACAGTTATAATTTTTTCGGAATTTAATAATTTATCATAATGCTATTTATAAGCATTTAGTATCCATATTTTCCTTTAAAAAATCTGCGACATTAAAAAATTTATGAAATGAAGCCTTTCTATGAAAATAAATTCCTTTTCGTTTGAAATAAATTGTTTAAACCACTAGTTCAAATTTAACTACTCAGAAAGATTGCTTCGTTAATGAGTACACACACTCTTGACGATTAAGTTATTTTAACTTTCTCTATGTAATGTAATTAATGTTAGAAATCTTAAAGGGAAACGCTTTCGCTGACGTAAATGGGTCCATTTAAGTGCAGAACACGCAGCTTTACAAGGGAACTTCTTGAGTCATTTTAGTTGGAAAATTCCACATAAAATTCCACGGCGAAAAATGTACTAATGCGTATATACTATAATTATTACAATGAAAACAAATTGAATAAAAAATTGTGAACTTTATTATTTACCATTTAAGATATGTTTTGTTATTTCCCTGTGAAAATGGTTCCTCATGATTCAACGTAAATAAAGAATACAGAAATTTTAAAGATTTCAGGTGTTAGTTGGTAATATTCACTCGTAAAGCTGTGTGAAATTTTTTCAGTCATTTATTTCAAGTATTTACAAATGGAAAGTTCACCTACATGGAAAGTTCGTTTATATTGAAAGAAATGACAATTTCTATCTAAATTTTATCACTCCATGTGTGATAACTTACTTAAAAATATAAGCATAAGGAAATGCATGAAAAAACCAAATTTATTGTAAAAATTTTATTATTTTAAAACATATGGTAGGGGAGTTTAAATGGTTTCGGGTAGATTATGATTATTGAGCTTCTAAAGGCTTTTGATGCCTGCAGTTGGTGAATAGAAAAAATATCGTTTAAGAATACAAATATTTTTAAACCCAAAATTTTATCACAAAACATAAGTATGTTAAAATACTCCTTCCTTTATTTTCCATCAGAAATATTATCCAACCTAATTAAATTTTTTCGGTCGAAATTACTACATGTCAGCGCTAATAGAAGATTTAAATACTGACAACCTTTTTTAAAAAAAATAAGATGATATATTTATTTTTTTACTATAATATATTTAAAAGTAAATAAACAAAAACTAAACATTTTCCAGAAAGAAACATTCAATAGTATAGTAATCTTTTCAGAAACATAAAAACCGTGTAAAAATTTTGCTATAATGTTTAATAAGAGTGAATTCTACGTTGTTAATTATTTTCATAATTGAAGTACACAATGAGCAAACTCTTTCATAATCAGTTTTAACCGTAAGTTTATAGTTGTATTTAGTTTGTTAAATTTTCTTTCATCTATATTCATACAAAATTCAGATTCCACTATTCTACTAGCGAAACTAAAAATTTTACAGTTGAAAATATTCATGCACGAACTCTAAAATACTCAAACCAACTATAAAAAAGTTAAACAATATTTACAATTACTTTCTCTGCACTGATAATACATCCGCTTCCGGAATCTGTTTCCTACTTTGAATATTTAATTTTTAGTAACAAAATGCTCATCTTGTAGCCATTTTAACAATGCGTAATATTAGAAAATTTCTTTAGAATAATAACACACACACATACACACACATACACATACACACACACACACATACACACACACACATTTCCTATGCGAGAAGTATCTAAATTTTTATGCAAAAATTATCTATTTTAACTATGAGATGTCTTACAGAAAGGAGAGATATTTCATTTATCAAACAAAATTTTTAATTTTCAACTTGCAGGGAAATATCTATAAAATTATGAATAAACATAAAAGCAAATACTTACATCAATTGCTATGAGCAGTACAATGTTAAAAAAATACAATATTTTTTCTCCAGAAATACACATAATAACTGCGTACAACCTTACTCCAATGAATGCACCATAATTTTTCAATTATAGAAACGATTTGAATTGCAGACTGGCTGATTCATTCGTTTCAAAGGCACACAATAAACAAAACCTTAAAAGAGCTATTCTTACCACTACATCAAATAATACTAAGAGCTTTAAAATCCTCGCTTAAAACGATTCAAGATATTTTATATTGAGTTTAAGAGACTAAATTAGTTTATTAAAGTTTGAATTTTTGATGTTTTGCTTGGTGACTGATAAAGACTGATTCTAAATTTTATGATCACTTATCTTAATTTTAATGACTAACAGACATAAGAAAAAGAATTTATTAAAAGTAGAATGGTTCTACGTAAGGTTAAAATATGTAGTTAGCATTGTAAGGACTGGCAAGAAAAATCTTGGCTGCTATATTTAACAGCTTATGATTACAAATACATTTTTAGGCATAATTACTACATTAAGTTATGGAATCTAGATTTTAAAAAATAAAATAAAATAATTTTTCGTCAGAAATACAAAATTGAAACGTTTAGTATTTAACTAATACACTTATAAATCTTATTCTGCTACGGTCAACTAATAAAAATAATGTTTTTATAGTCATATAAAGTCTTTATTAAGAATTGAAATTGTATTAGCTATTTTAAAATGGTATGAAGAAATAGGTTTTCAAAAAAATCGAATATATCGAATGTAAGCAATAATTGCGTCCTGGAACAGAGAAGTATAATTAATTTAATTAAACTTTTTCCATTGAACTTTCTTTTTATTTTTTAAGAAATTAATTCTTTGAATTACGAATATATGAACTCGAGAAGATTTAGTACTTAATTATTTGTTGCAAATATATAAGTTAAAAATACAGGTATAAAAAATATACTTCACTTAAAACTCTAAGAGCAAATATGTTTTCATATAAGTAATCATAAAATATTTAAGCAAACATTTTAAATAGTCCTGAAAACTTTTGTGAAATTTTCAATGCTACAATCTGTAAGAAAATAACAAAATGAGACTGTACATGCATAAAAAAAAGAATTTTTAACGATTTAAAAAAAAACTTACGATTCTTTGGTAGCCTTTTACGAATAGATTCTCGATTTCCCATTATAGAACTCACTATAGATTCTGAAGGAAAAAAAAGATAATTTTAAATAAATCTTTTGAACTTCGTAAAAAGATAAGAATAATTAATTACATTACGTTTGCATATATAAAATCATAAAATTATTTTCAAAACAGAATTTACATACAAATAGTTTTTTTACATCATTGATAAGAATAAGGTTAATAATATTTTCTATTAAAATTTTGTATAGAGTTAAAAGTACCTAAATAGAGATACTACAACCATTTTTTAAAGGATGATTTTATATTATTTTATAAATCACTGCAAGATACTAAATCTATGTGTTTTTAAGGGTCTAATGCATTCTATGACTTTATCCATTTCTAAAAGTATCTGAATAAATTCTGATAGTATAAGAAATTGTGCTCGGCTTGTAACAAAACTGTTTCGTTTCCGAAGAGTAATAATGGTTGAATAGTTTCCGCAGAGTAACGATAATTTTGGATACACGAGGCTTACAATGTTTTTGTATTCCATACCTTTATATTTGGCTTATTTTATCAGTATTACAGTAAAAAAAAGAGATTCATTAAAAAAGACATTCTCCTTTAGAAGAGGGATTTTGAAAATAAATCTCTGGTTTATGTAACAATACAAGGCTAAGGAGCTATTATTTCTACTTTCTTTAAAAGTAATGTTCTACCACTGCTAAAAAGAATCAGTAGTTTTAGTACGTTCTTATTTCGTACTACCGAAGGAAAATATTTTAACCTATATGTATTATCCTGGATAAAGAAACTTTGTCATTTTTCTCTCATAAAATGCCCACCGAAAGATCACTCAAATAAGGCTAATAATCCAGGAGAAATTGTTTTTCTTGTCCTTCGATATGTCAGAGTAGTAGCAGCAAATGATACTAAAAGTTCTGTTTCAAGAAGACGTCAGATTCTTTCCTTTTATTGATTATTAGTGATCAAAAGATAAATTGGTAGAATTCAGACTGTACCACTTAACGTGACTGATTACGCCTATAACAAAAACAATCAGTGAAAGCAAAATAAATCTTCCTTGTTCTTTTTACTAGCCTTTTCATTTTTTGATAGAAATTTTGTATAAATAGTGAGTGTATTATTGTTTTTTTTGCTCTGAAGTAATTCTGTTTTATATTATCTCTGTGGTCATATAATGAAGTGGTGAAATTCTGTGTTTTGTTACATCATGCTTGCATGCAATTATCGTATTTTGCTAATACTTATTTTAAAGGTTAAAAAATATGGGCAGCATAATTTTTAATTCAAATTCTAAAAAAAGAAATGGATTGTGCAAAAAAGGAACGAATAAAAGTCTAATGAAGTGGTGAAATTCTGAATGTGCTAAATTTTAATATATATTCATTGGAGCGAGTCAAAACCATTTAATGGATGTCATTGAGCATCATTGGCATTCTATGCAGTTTCTTAGTAACGCGGTGCAAATTATGTACCAAATACATGTTTATAAAGTTGAAGGAATAACTCTAGGTAAATTTGTAGATTTCATGACTCATAAATAAATTTTAATGACTTTTTTCTTCATAAAGTTAATGTAATAGAGTAGAAAATAATTATTTAAATAGTATTTTGAGTATATTTTTCGTCAAAAATGGAGAAGATATTTTCTTAACTATATCAAAAAATATTCAATCATTAAATTGCTTGTATTAACGGATGTACACTTTTTGAATATTTTTCGCTTTAAAAACTAGAGTTTAAGGGTTAATTCGTTATATATGATCAAAATTCTCAAAGTTGTCTCATTATAGAAATTTAGAACTAAGTAATATGTAACTTATTCTTGAAATGTCAGTTAAAGTAACATGCATCTATTATACAGGCACATTTTCCAACTTTTTAATATCATTCCGTTAAAGTCATACTTGAAATTGTAGTTAAACTCTTTTATGTAACAATCCTACAAAAATTACAAATTCTCATTTATTAGAACTAATTTCTACCGTATAACACTTTTTCATAATCCCAATCCTTCACAAATACTTCATCTATTAATAACTTTTATTATAAAAAAGAGACTTTTCAGATATATCACATGTGTGGTTAAACTATAGAATACTAGCCTTTTATTAAGGCAATCTTAAGTTAATGTTAAAGAATAGGACCCGAATTCGGAATATTTTTTCAGATATAAAAGTACTCAAACATTCATGTTGTATTCTGGCTTCACTATCCTGTAGAAAATCACTTTTTTTTTATCATAATACTTATTTTTATCAAAGTTGACACATTCTTCCTTTTATAAAATGTATTTTGCAATTTTTCTCCTATACCGTAATGCTAAATGAGCTATACCTTTACATCTTAGAAGGAAAAATTAATTATTTATCAAATATTTTCAAAATTTAAAAACGTTATATGATAAACAAATTTATGAGTTGCAATGTTACTAATTTTCATGAAAATCGAGACATTTTTCTATCCAAAAATGTGCTTCACGTCTAGTTCAAACTCTTGTACATTTGGTAAAAACAGCCTTAAATCAGATTTCAATTTTGTCATTTCGTTGGAAATTCTACGTAAAATTTGCCTCTTTCAATATTACTGATAGATTCATTTCTAGAGTAAAGAATTTTGTATACAATATTTTTTTTCCCAATATTTTCCTATTTTGCAGAATTAAAGTAAATTTCAAAACACCTCTTTTTTAAGTGACTTAAGAGAGTAAATCGAATATTTTTGAAATAAATAGCAATACTGTTTAAGTATTATTCACATGCGCATTAAATTGTGAAACCTAAATTCCTAAATATTGAAATTTAGAGTATTTTATATATCATCAACACAATGAAATTGAAAAAAATTGACTTATTCTCCATCAGATATGGAATATGTTTTTGTAAATCCTGTGTATAATTTCTAAAATATACAGATAAAAGACTTTTTCAAAAAAATTCGCTTAAATATTTGTAAAGTTAGATTTATATATAATCAAAAGGTAAAAGAAAATGTATATGAAAAAAAATTACAAAATAAAAAAATAGATGTATTATAAAGAATTTTGGTACATTATAGAGTTGTTTGAATTAGAATAGCTTTTTGACTTCAATTTGTAATTAGAAGTGAGGAAGAATATTTAAATTAAATACAAATATAAAAATAAACCGTCAAAATAAATTTCCCTTATAATGGCTCAGCTAAAAATTTTATATTTTTGGTAGGTTTAATGATATCATAAAAACAAAGATATAAAATAGTGATAGTTAACTTTAACATAATTTATATTACTTATAAGCAACACTAATATATTTCTCCTTTCAAATACAAATATATTAATGATAAACAATATAGATTAATCATTTAGAGGAAAATACTAATTTCATTTAAATTTTAAATTCTGAGGTATTAAAAATATAATTAATTTCATTTTAAATTATTTATATCTAGTATACATTTACAATGATATATCTTGTATCATGTTGATTTAAGAGTATTAAAAAAGTATCATTAAATGTAAACATTTCAAAATAAAAAAAATTTTTTATACTCTGATCAAAACTTACTGTGCCTTCACACAATTATCAATATACTTATATCTTATCTTATCGATATATTCGATATCGATACTTTTTACGAATAAAATAAAAACAAGCTAGTTGAAATAATGAAAAACTAAATTTAATGTTTCAAACAATTCATTAATTGAAAATTTTCTTCTAAAAGAATTCTTATTAAAAAGATTGTGCAATTTTTTGCACAAATTATGTTATAAAATAAGTTCCTGAAGTCTTAGCAAACGAAGGAACCCTTTGTTTTGACCACAGCCTCAACATACGTATGCTTCAGATGTTTGGAAGAAAGATACGATAAACAGGTTGATTTAGCAGATCCGAAGTGATGTGCAATTCGAGTCACAATTTGTCTTCTTTAATACTCCCTCGACTTTCTGTCAAACCTTCTGTATACCCTACTGTTATTTTTACTCCTTTCACACTGTGCCCAACCAAGATTCTTCGAATGTTCGTCGATCACAAAAGCGGTAAGAGAGAGCAAATTAGTTTCAGCCGAACTCATCCGGAAACACAATTTCCGTGCTACGTGTAGCTATTTCATCTGCAAAAGAAGCACAAGAATTCCTAAATGAATGCTAAGCTTGTCACGATGATAAAATATGTCATTTATTAACGGAATTCCTCAAATCATGCATATTTCTACTTAGTGGTCAGAGCTGCAGTACGTTCTGCAAGATGAATGAATTGTTTGTCCAAATTCGGGAAATGAATCGAAAATAAAATCAATTATATCTAAGCGGTTATCGTAATAAAACGTAAATGTGATATCGACAGTCGGTGTTTTAATGTCTGTATAGTTTGTGGGTTCATAAGATATATGATTAGTTCATCTGTAATGCAAGATACGAGAAACATCAGTAACATTTATAAATTTTATATATTTTTTTAAGAAGTCCTTTTTCATTTTCAATTTGGTTACTTTGAACTTCAGTGCTTTAAAAAATAAATTAGGGATGAATGTAAGCTATTTTTCTTTGTAACACATATTTTTTTCTTTACAATATATATATATATATACGCTAGCTATTCGAAAGCTTCACTGAGTGTTTCATGATGTCATAGGACTATGAATTTTTTCTCTAAGTTTTTCATTTCTCAGCCATAAAATTAGGCCTTCGATTGTAGTAATAAATATTCTTTTTCTCGGTCTTGGTCTATGAAAGACAGAATTTGTATTCTTGAAAAAGGGAAACTCATTTATCTTTTACGCTTCCATATCTGCCGTCGATATCTGCAAATCTTGTTTTTATCGGATCTCTACTCAACAAAAGAAGCATGCTTACTGAATTTCAAATCGGTAGATCTAATAGTTTAAAAAAGGGTGTTTTTTTGTCCATAACACTTTTTCAGCACACTTTGGGAGTCGATTTCTGCAAAACTCGTTTTTAATGTGTCTCTACTGAACAATAAAAATATGGATGTCAAATTTCAAGTATGTAGGGTCTAATAGTTTTGGAGGTCTCGTGATGAGAGAATAAGAGAAGGAATCGTTTTTCTCCTACACATGCACACAAACACATACATATGGTGGCCAATCTGTCACCTCATATTGGCCGCTATGAATGTACAGAATATTATTTACTAAAAGTATTAAAATATGTTCTAATATATAAGCAACTGGCAAATGAATAAATGCTATATGTAATTGCATGCAAATCAACAAGTTTTATACAAAAATTTCTATCATTTTATTTTTTCAGTGAAAAATTTATACAAGTTATCTGAAGTATAGATTTTCTAAATCATCTCCACATCTAAATATATTGAACAGTTATTCAGCGAATCTCTTTTATTATTTACACATATATACAAAATTTATTCATATACATCTTACTTTTTTATACAAAATTTACACAAAAATTCAGTATTTATATTAGTCATATGTATCATGAGATACATACCATAGAAATATAACGTTTAAGAAATCTTTATATAGAGGAATTATTTATTTGTATTGTAAATAGAGAAAAGCCAAAAATAAAGATAAATGTTATTATTTTCTTAGATAAAGCATGGTGTGCACATTAAATTCTTGCTTAAAAATTACTGACAAGAAAAAAACAAAAATGCCAGAATTTTGAACAAACAGAAATATTGCCAATTATCAAATTCTAAAAGCAGAGAGTAGCCATAAAAACAATTACAAAGCAGTACTTAATTCTCATTTTTTACCTTACAATAATAAAACACCTTTCAAAGCTTTCAATGCAATGATTTCTAATTATGAACTGTCATTTTACAGTGTTAAAAGCCATTTTTTGTTGGATCGAAGAAAGCGTGAGTAATATAGGCGTATCCTACATTTTTTCTAGGTGCTATTAACTTACAAGGATATTTTAGATGCCCCATTCTCAAAAGACTGGTGAGAAATAACTTACCTTGCTCTTACACGCCCGTTTCCAAAGAAGATGACAACGAGAATTTGTCATATTTCCTTGTATTTTTTAGAGGAAAAAACCTAGCATCATTATTCTACACGTACCAAGAAATGTTGCGACGCGTTTCTCCTTTTTATTTTAAATTCGATTACTTATCTATTTAAATTTTTTCCTTTAACGAAACAATGATTTGCATTGTGAAATCCAATAGTTACTAATGAAAGTGAACTTTACCAAGGAAAATAGTTATAAATTACAATATACTCTTAAAATATTTTATATTAAATAGTTTTTTTTATGTTTTTATTAAATACACACACACACATATATATATATATATATGTAATATAAAAATAGATATTTCTTTTCGTAACATTTAATGTGAAACTTAATGATTCAAGATGAATGCCATATTTCGTCATCATTTTCCCTCCAGACACTAAACCTTCCCCGTAGACTTAGTAACGTCTCTGTCTAGAAGCACAGAATCAGTAGGGTCCTGAAAAACTCCATAAGTCACGAGATTGGGGTAATTTGCCTGTTCGCTACCTCTTCCTACTTTCCCTATTTAAATATCGTTGTTCCCCAAAAGTCGGGACTCTTATGCCTGTTAGAAGCTTTGTAACACGTTCTTCTAGTGTTCTCCCTACGAAGGAGAAACCCCATAATTTGAATAAAGATCTTGAATTCTAAAGTTGTTGTTACTAGTGCAGAATATGGAGATGAACTTTCTTTAATTATCCCAGTCTTTAATAATTCATTAATTTGACAATCGATTTCTTCCTGTTGTTTTGGTGACGTTTTATATGCTCGTAATGATATTGGTAAATCTGATGTCAGTCTCACTCTCTGAGGTTCTATCCTTATAGTTCCAACACCATATTTATCTTCAGCAAACCCATCATCGTAACCTTCTAAAATTTCTTTTAGTTCAAAATTTTCTCCAATGCCTTTCGATTCCGACTTATATTCGACTTCAATCTGACAATGTGTGCACCCATTGTCAGCATCCGTCTCGGATATATTCGAAAATTTCAGGACATTGTTTTTATTTTTTCTCTTTTTCCTCGTTCTATTTTTTACTGCATTTATTTCATCTTTATTTACCCTTTCTTTCCTTTTTACTTCAGAAAAATTTCCTTTTTTACCTTTTACTATACTACATTCTTTAGTTCTATCATCTTTCATTTCAATTTCAAAAATACCATCCTTAAACTTATTTTCAGGATTGATACGTAAAGACAAATCGTTGCATTCAGAACTGGAGAAGTTGATCAAGTTTCTCCCTTTCTGCACAACAACTTGTTTCACACAATCAATTGCCTACTGAAATTCAATACAACTCTCTAACCCTAAGAGAGAAAGGCAAATCGGTGTTTAGTATGAAAAACCGTACCGATCTAACCAAGCTACCAACTTTAAGGTCAAAAGTGCATGTTTGGTTAAGTTTTAGTATTCCTTTGGTTTGTATAACATTTACTACATTATATTCCTCAACTGAAACATTTAGTTTCTTTACCATTGCAGCAGGAATAATATTAATAGTAGAGCCCGTACCGATGTTTAGCAATAATTTTTTGAATAAACTCGAGTTATCGTTTATACCTTTTCCTTTATTGTGTACGAAAGTTTGATTTTTTAAGTATCCGGATACAAGTAATTGTCATTGCTTTGGTTATGGTTGAGGCGTTGTTTCAGCTCTATACGGTTTATTAATACACGAATATCCGCAATGAAAAGCATTCATAATTCCTAACTGCGCGCAAAACTTACAGGGATTTGGGGGTAAACCTTGCACTGTATGTCGTGGGAGCTTTTAGCACCTTCGTGTAATTAAAATTCTTAGGTTTTGGATTTTTAGTTTTAGCCTTACATTCGTAGGCCTTGTTGCCCAGTTGTTGGCAGTTATAACAATGAATTTGAGGCCGTTTTCCTACCTCTATACTAGCATTAGGCGCACGATTAAATGATTCTGACTGCTTCATTTCTCTTTTATATGTCTCATACACTCGCAACTTAGTCTTAAATTCTACTATAGAGGTACATCCAAATAATTAAATATCGTTGTTCCCCAAAAGTCGGGACTCTTATGCCTGTTAGAAGCTTTGTAACACGTTTTTCTAGTGTTCTCCCTACGAAGAAGAGAGAGAGAGAGAAACCGCATGATTTGAATAAAGACCTTGAATTCTAAAGTTGTTGTTACTGGGTCGTTGAGATATTTCATATATAATAAAGCAAGTGATGGATTGATTAAATATCCTACAAATCAGAGGAAACTTAAATTCTGAAATTGAGAACCAATGACAAAAAAAAAAAATGAAAAAAAGCCTATTGACAAAAATTTAAAACCATTATGTTTTATAAAGCTTTCACTGACTCAGGTCAATGAAGTAGGGTTAAACTTGCGTTATAGGTTCCTAACATTCCCCTTCAGTTGAAATTTTATTCATAATAACGCAAGGAAAATTGAAGATTTTAAACCATGATTGAAAAACACTTAGGCTTAAAATTATATATATATATATATATATTACAAAAATATACAAAAGATAGTTATAAACCAAAGATAACTAGAGTCATGATAGAACGGTCTTAGCCACAATAGTACTAGAGCAAACTCCTGGCTCTCTAGGAACCAGGATTGCAGGTTTAAACAGAGTTTTTCGGCCAGAGTTTTTAGAACCTTCACCTGAATTTGCCAAAATCAAATTCAGGTGAAGTTTCTAAAAACTTATATAAAACTTATATGAAAGAGTAATATATATATATATATATATATATATTACTCTTTGAGATCTACAGGCATCTCAAATAAAACAATCCTTTAGCCGATGAATAATGAAAGTCCTAAAAGAAAATAAAGAACCATTTTTGGCAGTTGATATTGAAGTTTTGGGAGAGAAGATTTAGTTACTGCTATTAAATAGGCTTAAAGTGTTAAAAAAATATCTTATAACTTTGAGTGAGCTATATGACTCCAAGCAACTACGAGTATTAACTGTAATGTAACAAATTCAGCCAGTGAAAAAAGAACAATGTAAACTTTTAACTTGATTATTCAATCATATTATGTTTCCAAGTAAGTGAATAGCTTTTTTCATCTAGAAAATATTTTATTAAACTATAAGGTATCCTCACAGTCACTTTTCATTTAAATGGTATATATTTCCATTTAGATTCAACTCATCGTAACATCTTTTTTTTAAATATTTTTAATAAAAAAATGTATGATTATATAGATAAGATATCAAATTATTAGATAGGGTTATCAGGTATATCAAACTAATACGAAGATTGGGATGAAAGATGTGTTTTCAATATTTTTAAACGGAAAAAAAATCAAGATTGACAAAATTATCAAGATGACTTTTTAGTTATATTAAAAAAGAGAACTCTTAATTAGAAATTTAAAAAAAAGAATTCATATTTTATATAAATGTAATGTTCATTTTCCTTCTGATAAAATCTTTTTCTTGCTTTTAAATTAATTTTAACTTTTGATCAGATCATATAACAGAGGGAAAAATCAATTTTCAATTGATTTAATTTAGGGTTTTTAGCGTTATGTATTTTATAGAAAAATTTGGAATTCATCTACTTTGTTGAATTTTTAATTCTTATTAAATCTCTTAATGATTTATTTTTTTTGTTCACGTCATTTTGACATTTAATTGATATTACATACCTTCGTGAATTTTTTATTGATCAGACGTAACTAATTAGATTGTGATTAGTTTTCTGTTGGTTTTTATTTATTAACGAGTTTTTCTCTGTTTCTTTTATTGTCTTGACCTTTATTTAAAGAGTTCCTTAACTATTTTAATTAAACATATTAGATTTGGGCAGAACAATAGTTTGCTGTCTTATTCTTTATTGTTTTGCATTTTCCTGTGTAACTTTTGAGAACTCCCATGTGCTTAGAAGTCCCTGTGAGCAAGGTTCTCACTTAATTTCAGTTGATTTGGTTAATTGATTAATTCAAACGTAATTTTTTTAGCTAGCAATTAAAAATAAAGGCAATGTGTAATTTAATTCTTCATAATTTAATAACTGTTTATGGTTTTACCCCGGAAAAGAAAAATATAATAAACATATCGAGAAAAACAACAACAAAAAATGTCCCATCAAGGTTAAAATTTACTTTTGTAGCTTAATTGTGCTATCTACTATAGATTACTCCTGGACTTTGTCAAGGTATATAGATATTTCTATCATAACAAAGTAATTAATATTACTCTAATTTAAAATGCATTCAACAGAAATACCATTCTAATGTTAACTAATAATGAATTCAATAAAAACTATTTTAACATACAAATTGCATTACATCGTTGCTCAGTATTTTTTATCAGGAGTTTATTGATAAAATACAATAGTTTTCAATAATCTCTTAAGGAGATAACATTGAAAACAATCGATCTGAATCAGTTGCGATATAAACTTATAAAATGTCGGTACTTATCATAAGATTAAAAAACTGAATCTTTCTTCATTACGTAAAGGTGCCAGTGACATATTTTAGATAACAGATAGTTTAGATGTACTTTAGCTTAACTTTTTGGAGATTAGATGCCCTCCATTATAACAAAAACTTAAAAGTTAAACGTAAATTAAACATAAAATTTCATTTTCTCTCTCTCTCTCTCTCTCTCTCTCTCGTTCCAGTTAAACTTATTGTAAGCAACTGATTAAAATATATTTATTTTAATTGTATTCCAATTTTATACATTACTCTTGCAAATTTTACACCAATAGAAAAGGAGAAATAGTTTCAATCGTACATGAATTCATCATCATCAATTTAGACTGTCATTTAAATAATTCCCGTTCAGATTAAAATAGCGTTTCATTTCCACGTAAAATGCACTCAGGATAAAAAATTTTAAGCTCAGCATTAAAGAAGTAATATATACATAATGCCAAATCTATTAATTAAATGTAATGTATTTCTCCGAGTTTCCATTATATATATTATGAAATTTCGGAGAAATGCATTAGAAATTTCTCGGAATATGAATACTCGAAAATATATTACATATATGTTTGTGGGTGGGTTTATAATGATTTTTCACTTGAATTAAAACCATTTTACTGGGATAATCTTTATCTTGCTGCAATAGTTGAAAGGATGAAAAAATATTTTGGTATTTTAAATTTACATTTTACTTAACAATCATGAAATGACAAAACTCTCAGCGACAGAATAAACAAATAAAGACATGGAAATTTTCTTTTTTCGTTCCGGAGATCTCAGTTTTTATAGCTTCTTCAATCGGAAGCTTTGAGAATCATAGGAAATTTGTTAATGAATACCGTTATTGGTGAAAGCCCTTGGATGAAGCAATAGTGCATCATCTTACTTTGAAATGAGACGACATGGCAGTTTTTCATTAGGCGTGAAAGACGTGCAACCCTTCCGCAAATTTCTGCAGATTTTAATGCTGGGCCATCAACAAGTATCACCGTGCGAACCATTCAACGAAACATCATTGATATGGGCTTTCGGAGCCAAAGGCCCATTTGTGTACCCTTGTTGACTGCGTGACACAAAGCCTTACATCTTCCCTGGGCCCGTCAACACCAACTTTGGACTGTTGATGACTGGAAACACGTTGCCTGGTCTGACTAGTCTCGTTTCCAATTGACCCGATCTGATGGACGCGTACGGGTATGGAGACAACCTCATGAATCGATAGACCCTACATCTCAACGGGGCACTGTTCAAGCTGGTGGAGGCACTGTGATGGCATGGGGCATGTGCAGTTGGCGTGATATGAGACCCCTGATACGTCTAGATACGACTCTGACAGGTGACAGGTACGAAAGCATCCTGTCTGATCACGTGCATCCATTCATGTCCATTGTGTATTCCGAAGGACAATTTCAGCAGGACAATTTCAGCAGGACAATACGACACCCCATACGTCCAAGATTGCTACAGAGTGGCTCCATGAGTGTTCTTCTGAATTTAGACACAACCGCTGGCCACCAAAATCCCCAGACATGAACACTATTAAATATATCTTGTATGCCTTGTAACGTGCTGTTCAAAAGAGATCTCCATCCTCTCTTACTCCTACTGACTTATAGACTTCCATGCAGGAATCATGGTTTCAATTACCTCCAGCACTACTTTAGACATTAATCAATCCGTGCCAGGTCGTGTTGCAGCATTTCTGCGTGCTCGTGGGAGCCCTACACGATATTACACAGGTGTACCAGTTTTATTGGCCCTTCAGTGTATATATATATATATATATATATATATTATTTCTAATTGTAGATTGGTATCTTTCCATTGCAGACCTAGGTCATCCCCAGAAGTTGGCATCTTTTTTAGTACGGGTCCATATAGGCGGATACCAACCCCGCAGGTAATTTTGACGCAAAGTTTCCTCCCTAGAGGGAAGCACCTGACCCCTGACAATGCGAACCTGTACTAGGATTTAATTTTACCGAGAACACCCAAGCCAAACAGATACTCTAGAGATCTTTCACATGCCATAAAATCATTCGACATGGCCTCTGTCGATTTTCTGCATCATGAAAATCCACAGACTCTGGCCACGGTCGAACCCGCAACCTTGGGTGCAGAAGGCCAGCAACAAACCAACCATGTCACCCAGCTGGCATATATATATATATATATATATATAATCTCATCTAACAATTATTTTCATTGTACATATTCGAGTACAAGATTAAACAGCTGTTACTTTTTCGGAAGAGATCACCGAACCTTTAAATACAATTAACTTCTCATTTTCTATTATGGGCACAGGCAGTACTTTCTCTCATGTTTCTCTCAGTTTGAAACCTAATTTTAAAAAATGATGGTTTAGCAGTAATTTAAATAAATATACATTTGGCATTCATTTGCCTTGCAGTAAAGATGTTAAAAGCCGTGTTAATGAACGAATAAAAAACTGTTTCCCGAAAAGCCTCCATGTTTTTTTTGAATTGTAAGAAATATTTATTTATATATATATATATATATATATATATATATATAATATATATATATATATATATATATATATATATATAATTATAGAACAGGATAAAAACAGTTAAGCTTACGAAAATCATAAGAAGAACATTTTAATTACTTGTAATAAAATTCAAATCTAATCCAATTTCAGTAAATCAGTTTCGAAGAGTCTTTTCGCTTTTTAAATAAAATTTATTTACGTTTTGAAAAACGAAATTCATGTTTCACGCAAACTAATCCTCTTGTGACTGGAGGAAGTAATTAAGAGAAATCCTAGATGCTCTCTTTTTGGCTGCAATTATCTTCTCTAAACAAAGCATTCTTTTCCCATCGTAGAAATCAGTTTTTGAGTTATTGATCTCATTTGTGGAGAAAATTTATCCAAATAAGCTAAGTAATTAGCTGATTTTTTACATCAGTTATAACCATGGTTAACACAAAATATGAATTAAAGATATTTCTTGGCACTTATTATTTTTTTTCATATTTGAAAGGAAAACGGATAAGTTTGAATAACATGTAATTAACAGTTGCGTTCTTTAAAATTTAAATGTTTTTATAAGTATTTTCTTAAATTAATTAGAAATAACGCAAATGCAAATGAAAACTTTATGTAATCTTTTTTTTTAACAAAGAAGCTTAAAACTTGGATTAATTAATGCATTTCTATATATTTACAAATAAATAATAAAAATGTGTTGACTTACAACTTTCATTGATAAAGTGTAGTCTTAGTGGCCGATAATAGTCGAAAAACGTATTTTCTGCGTAAAATTCTCGGTTTTTTTCCCCCTTCTTATTTCTGGCTTCCAGAAATTTCTTTTCTGGAGTTAAATGTTTAGATTTCGTGGCAGTCACAGTAAGAAAAATTATCACAAATACAATAAAAAGATTTTTTTCGTTATATTAAATATCAGAAATTTTTAAATTATTTTTACATATTTTACGATTAATATCTGTCTTTTTATATCTCATTGTCAAAGGCGAAAAACGTCTTATTATTCAGAAAAATATTCATGTTTTAATCTGTTTGTAAACATTCGACATTGGAGAAGTTAAAACTAAAAATATTATTAAAAAAATCAAATATTATTTTTAAAAAATTTTTCATTAAGCTCCTTTTATACAATATTTACCTTTCTGAAATTTTACATTTTTACAAGAATTGAAATTGTTTTTGAGTATTGATTGATGGATTAATTATTTGTTTATTAAGCTGCACTTAGAAGCAATTCAAGGTGTATTGTAACACCAAACAATTATCAGTATATGTTCTTAATTTTATACATCGCACATCAATGTTTAAAGGAAACTATTATATAATACTAAACATATAATATATAAAGCATAGATTTAATATAAGATTTTTTTATTGTCTCATTGTTACTTCAAAATTATTAATATAAATAACTTAGACACTTTTTGAAAAATTATATTATTAAAGATAATCCAAATGATATAAACGAAGATGAACTCTCAAAATCTAAAGACGCTGTTAAAATTCCGTTTAAATTATATGAGGATGTATTTAGTTTGGTCGATTAAACAGGCTCTAGAATTGCATAGTAATTGTTACAAACATTTGTAGATCTACAACCGATGAAAGAGTAGAATATTCCACACTTGATGAAAAAGCACACTCATAGTAGTGTAATGGAGAGTAATAGAACCTGCAAAGTCAGGTTTTACCTTCAATATTTTATAAATTTGTTAAATACGTACTTATGTCAGTCAAGCTTTAGGCTACTTAGAATCCTGCCCCGCATCTCGCTAGGAGGAGGTTTACGTTACTTTGATGCACACCTCAAAAAAGACTTTGTGTGGTTTTCTACAGCCGAAATTGCAATATCCCAATAATTTTCTTTAACAAAAACATTTCATTGTAGCTAATGTGTTTCATTTTGAAATATTAAAAAAATTTAGTATCAAAAACTTTTTCCAAAAGAGACGGTGGGAAGAGGGGGGGGGTGAAGATTTCGTGGCACAAAAATTACGAGTCAGCATAAATAGGGGAAATTTAATTAATGTTTTGAAGATTCATATATTCCAGAACTTTTCTTACATCGTTTTGTTCTCGAGTTTAAATTTTCTGACAAATCTGTTCTCAATATTTAGTCAGAGCAAAAATAAAAGTTACATCAGATTTCTCCCTTTCTCTATGCAACAAGATACACACAATAATATTTGATTTGCTATAATATATATATATATATATATATATACAATGTGTTAAGAGAGTTTGCTATATATTGTACTACTGTGGCTAAAATTTTTTACTCTCTATTCTGTCTAGTTATACTTAGGGTTATAACTAGTGGTATATATTATTATTATTGTGGGTTATATATATAGAGAAAGAGTTAATAAAATGCTTTACTCTAGAGACAGAAATCAATGGAATATTAAAGATAAAAGAAAATTTTAAAAAAAACAGATATTGAGTTTTAAAAAAAAATATGGATGCTGCTTAAATAGAAACATTGCTGACTATAAGGGCAGCTCTTATATATATATATATTCATTTCATCATGTTCAATTTATTTCTGGTTATTTTTCAAAAAGGATTGCTTATTTTTTTATGCGTCTGGCGTTGCTTTATATCTGATATTCAGGGTCGTATATTGAACTTTTTATCAAATATTCTCTAATCCTGTGAATAGCATGCTTGAGTTGTTTCAATATTGGAATATTAGACATTGAATGCATCTCAGAATTTTCTAAATTTTTGCATTTTTAGTGTATATTGAAATGAAAATCAGAATCATATTTTCGATATGCAGTTCATTTCGAAGCAATATTCTTCTCAAACAGTGCATATGTACTTTGAACTTATTGTATAAAATTTATAAAGGAGCCTTACTTGATGTCTTGAAAATAATATCAAGATTTTTCTGCTTAGAATATTCCTCAAAGATAAGATGGATTCATTTCAATAGTTTTAGGTTAGTTTATGTAAAACCATTTTACTTTTAGTTAAGTTACTTAATTTTTTGTAATCAAATTGTGGTTTCACAAACCATTTTTCTCTGCTTTATTTCAATTAACCACCGAAAATCGAAATAATTACTTAATTCTTAAAGTTATTTTTGACTTAATTTGAACTTCCAATTTATGAAGAAAATCATTAGAGATTAATTGAAATAAGTGATTTTATTTATAAGTGTTTATTCAGACATGAAAGAGTAGTAATTATGCTTTCTATCGTTGAAAATTTGTGTTGATTTCAGAAGTTCATTAATTCAGAAAAACCATTACTTATATATATATATATATACGAAATTCATCCTTCAGTGAAGCAAATGAATGAGGTAAACAAAATTAATCGTCGTATAATTAATTAATAGAAAATTTCGCTCTTAATCGAGTTTTTAAAATACTGAAAATAAATGACTATATGAGAGAAGAAACTATTGTAAATGGATCACATGCTACAATGAATGAAGAATGATGGTGATAAATAATGTATCTATTTAGGTTACATGAAATACGTCGAAGTCATTATTTATTAAGATAAATTGTGTACGCATATAAATTTTCATTATAATTAAATAGAGGAATATTATTAAGAATATTTTCCATTTTCCTAACAATGATTTATAAACTAAACAATGCCAAGGAAATATATTTATATAATCAAGAATGTGTGTGTATAAATATATATATACATATGTATATGTACACTATCTGGCCAAAAGTATCCGGACACCCATTAAAAAAGTGGTTCTGGCGAGTGACGCAATTTGATACGTAATAAGTGTTGGTAGTGGTTTGTCAGATTGTATTTATGCGTTTGTGAGGCAATGAGTAAGTCAAAGGAGCTTAGTGAGTTAGATCGTGGCAGTATAGTGGGATGCCACCTTTGTGGGAAATCAGTTTGTGAGATTGCGGACATTATACAGAAGCCTAAATCTACTGTGAGTGATGTAATTGTGAAGTAGAAACGTCGAGGCAGTGAAACGGCAGAAAAACGAACCGGTAGGCTGAAAATACTTGGTGAACGCAGCCGCAGAACTCTGAAAAGGGCAGTGAAACAAAATCACCTCGTTGGTATAAATTTCTCAGGAGTTTTAAAGTTCATCCGGAATTAGTGTTAACAGCAGGACTGTCCGTCGAGAGTTAAAAAACTTGGGATTCCATAGTCGTGCAGCCGCTCACAAGTCAAACATCACTCCACAGAATGCGAAGCATCGATTGCAATGGTGTAGAGCTCACCGTCATTGGACTGTGGACATGTGGAAAACTGTTCTTTGGAGTGATGAATCTCGCTTTACAGTCTGGCAGTCGGATGGACGCGTCTAGGTTCGGCGGATGCCCGGAGAACGTTTCTTCAGTGACTGCATTGTGCCGACTGTTAAGTTTGGTGGTGGAAGCATAATGGTGTGGGGGTGTTTCTCGTGGTTTGGCCTGGGTCCGTTAGTTCCTGTGTTTGGAAACATGAACTTTGAGATGTATGTGGACATTCTGGACAATGCTGCACTCCCAACTCTATGGCAATATTTCGGGGAAGGCCCATTTCTCTTCCAGTAGGATAACTGCTCCATTCACACATCGAGGCTTGCACAGACGTGGTTTGACGAAATGGGTGTTCAAAAACTGGACTGGCCTTCTCAGAGCCCCGATCTAAATTCCATAGAACACCATTGGGACGAATTAGAACGCAGATTACGTAGCCAGCCAAATCGACCATCCTCACTGCAAGCACTCACTTCAGCTGTGATGGACGCCTGGAAGGCAATTCCTATGGCCACCTATCAAAAATTGGTGGAAAGTCTTCCCAAACGTGTGCAGGCTGTCATCCATGCAAAAGGGGGACCAACATCATATTAATATGTGCCTCAGGACGCTCTAAGTCCATACCACTGGGTGTACGGATACTTTTGGCCAGATAGTGTATATATGCATATAAAAATATACGTATGTGTATGTATGTATATAAAAATACATGTATATGTAAACATATGTATGTACTATATATGAGTGTGATTTAAATAAGATTTAATGCGAACTCTTTTATAACTTACAAATATATTCATTCTAAGATATAATCCATCGAAATGTAATGAAACTGATGAAATATTAATTACTCAAAAAAAATTTTTAATTTTCCAATAATTACAAATTATTAGTACTTTGAAAGTCTAGGAAAATTATTTATATTTTTGATATTCAATTTCATAATTGGTTTGATATTCTTTATGTTAAATTACACTTTTAAATAAGAAGCCAGTAAAAATATAAACTTTAAGACTGATTATAATACTTTCCTCTAATTTTTTTTAATGTAACATTTTAAGCGTAAAAAATATATTAGTACAATTAAATATTTATTTTACGTTATTAAACTATAATTTAGCAGTGCCACTAGTTTTACATTAAAGAAAACAATATGCGAAATAATGTTGAGAATTATCTTACGATTTATGGGTATAAGGAAACATTAAATGATTAAATAATAAAATATATAGTTCTTTTTTGTGTGAAGTTGTATAGTTTTCACTTACAGTGAAAATATTCTCTTAATCTTTATTATATGAAATAAATAATAGAAAACAATACACGGATGTAGTAAATTAATTCTTAATTGACATGTTTCAGTTAGTTATCTTTATTAACCTCATTTTGCACTAATTTATAATTAAAAAAGGATCTATATATAAAACAGTTAATAACGGAAGTATTTCATTTTTCACTTTAATTGATTTATACTTCTTGATCCTTCTTGATACTTCATTAATAATTTATACTTCTATCTTGAATTTCAGAATAAAAAAAATGAAAATTAAAGGATTACATCCCAATGTCTGCCTCATAGCGTTTTAAGTTAAACTAGGAAAAAAAAAATATTGAATTAAAATTTGATATCAATTTCTAGTTTAAATATTCATCAAACAAAATATATGTGTCTCGTCAAACCCTTTAAAAAGATTCTAAAAGAGAGTTTCTAATCTAGACATCTGATGCATCAGCGTTTAACAGAAACTCACTTTTATTGAATAAAGGCTACAGCGGACTTTTTAAATTTGCGCGCGTATTTAACAAATCAATACTTATTGAAAAACACTTATTATAACTATACCGTTATACCCCTTATTATATTAACCCCTTATATATATATAGCAAAGCCAAATTTGGTAACAAGCAAACATTACAAAGAAATTTCCAGAAGGTAGAAATTACCTTTCCTAACTTCTTGAAAACATTTGTGTTAAAAAAATAAATTAAAAGCTTTTAACGTGCCAGAAAATTTATAATTGAATATCGTTTATATATACTGAATTATGTTTTGAGATCGTTTTAAACGGAAATAGGTCTGTTATTAATAGGAACTTCCTTTCAGTTTGGAATAATTTTACGTGTTTTGTGTCATCGTTGGTTGTATCGATCGACATATTTAGCATAATTTAAAATTGGCGTAATATAAAACGCTGTCTACGGAAATAAATTCTGAGTAGGAGAATATATATATACATTTTATAAAGAGATATATCAATTATTTTATCACTGAAAATATGGTAAAATCGGGATATTAGCATTTCTTTATATAAATTTGGCTTTATTAATAATATTAAAAGTTACCAGTCTCCATTTCAGTAAGAAACATTAATTATTCAATAAAGATGCAAAATATACAAATTTAAAATTAAACGACCATATTTTAAAAGGAATTTCATTGATTTAAAAACGAATTGAAGTAAATTTAATACTTCCGCACTGAATATGTGTGTATAAACACAAAATTATTATAAAATTGAAATAAAATAAACCTAAAAATATTAATGTTTAAAAAAAACCTTTTTCTACAGTAGTTTTGAGATTAGGAGGTGTTGTTGAATATTTTGAGACCTTAAGAAGTATAGACTGAAATATACCATATTACTTAGAAATGCTATACAGATCTATAAAATATCTTTGAATGATCTTATTACGAAAAAAAAAATTTAGTTAAGTATTTACATTGTAGCGGATCTATTCGCGAAACTTCTACTATTCCTCTTGAGTAAAAATTATTATTTTTAACTGTATACTCTATTGAAAACTTTCTTCCGAAGAAGAAGACGTTATTTATTCAAATTAGCTGTATATTTAAGCTTTGAAATTTAGGTGCGCGATGTTAGTCGATGGATAGTCGCTGGATGGTTGATTATTGAGAAATGGAGAATACTAGTGATTAAATCCTGCTTAAGATTTACGACCAGAGGTCGTACAATTAAGAGGACTAATTACCGTCAATTCTAGCTTTGAAGTCCAGAGAGCTCCAAGAGTTAAGTAGATGAGTTAAGACTCCGAGAGTTAAGTTTAAAGTAAGTAGCCTTAAGCCGTGCGCGCGCGATTGCTCTTTTAATTAGTTACTAAGTGCATTTCCTACCTTTAGTTGTGTGGATTAAGTAAAGGTAGAAAAATAAATTGAGTTTAAAACTTTCTACGGCAGATCTTTGCTCGAACCCCCAAACACCAACAACTGCTAGTCGATTGTTACAACATTTATTTGTTCTTAAGAAGTCTTATGAGTTCTGCAATGCATTTGTGTTTTAATACAAAATGGGAAAAAACATACATTTTTAAAAAATATTATGCATTTAATGTATTCAGTTTTAACATATTTAGTATAAGATACAAACTGTAAAAATGTGGTCCTATTTTTTTTCAAATAAAAGCAGATTTTTTTAGTAATAAATATATTTAGGATTCACAACATTCATAAGCAAGTTTTATACAATGGATAAATGAGTATGACAATTCATTGAAACTTCCTCATACGTTCTGAAAAAGACAAAACAATAGAGAGGATATGCTAAATATATTAACCACACACAATTTGAGGAAACATTTTATTTTTATAAAATTGATTTAAAACCTTCTTTTTCTCAAACCCGGAAAATCATATTTTGAGTTTTTGTTATAGACATATTTTTCTTAAGCATTTCCTAGAAAGTGGTATATAGGAAAATGTGCACTTTTGACTCCAGAAGTAGGATTTAGTCGATCCTTATCCATTACTACTCTTTATTTTCTAAGCCTATATATATATATATATATATATATATATATATATAAATTCTTCCTTTTCAAGAAAAGGAAGGGGTTGTTCACCGTCTAGAGTTGACGAATATCGCATAGTCTACGATCTCTGAATTAAAACGTCAGCCTTAGGATATTGGACTCCATTGTCCAAATTCTCCCAGGCGTCCTATATTAGGCAGGCTGCCAAAAAGTCTCTTCAATTGACTTCTCCTTTGTCGAAAAGTTTTGGGATTTGTTTTGAGAGTGATATCTAAATAGTCATAAATTCTAAGAAATAAATCGCCCTCCAAATTGCTCCTCTGAAGAGCGAAAATTCCTAAGCCAAAATATTTTATATCTCTGAAAATATTAAAATAAAAAAAAGTTGCATTCATCTAATAAATAAGTGCGATGGAGAACATATTAACAAATGCAGAATTATTAAGATATTTATAAAAATACAAAATAATCAACATATTATTGATTATAATTAGGCTTCTAACTTGAGTAAGAGGGATTATTTGTTAAAAAGGTGTGGTGAGATCTTATAATAATTATCACATAATTCACATTATTTGTGTTAAATTCACTGCAAAACCCTAATGCTTTTATAATTTTTTGGGTCTTTTTTTTGTTTTAAGTAGCCTGAAATACTATGATTAGAAAGCCATTAGTTGATTATGTGTCAAAAAATTTAATGCATATGTTTAGTTTTAATCTGGAATGTTCGAATATATATGTATACGTATTTATATAAATGTATATATACATATACTATATATATTTATATAAATGTATATATATATATATATATATATATATATATATATATATATATATATATATATCGGATCTTTATTGAACGAAGTCGGTAGATCCCAAAAAATTGTTTGTAATGTAGAAAATTCGTAAAATAGAAATTCATCTTTTAACATATACTTTAGAATCCTCATAAAACAAATTTTAAATTTATAGACACTACGTATTACTAAAAAGTAATTATGCAACTTTTTTTGTAAATTAATATCTGTTTTATATATCTTACCCATCAAAATGAGATCTGAAAGGAAAACGAGGGAAAAAAATTGTTCAGGAATGCACTGCATTTTCAATTTTTAAAAAAGTTTTATATTAAAATTAATTAATTTCATGACATTTTCTAAACATGTACCTACAAATAGTTTTAAACATGCGTTATTTTATAACTAGTAATTTAAAGCATACATTATCACATGCGTCCTTAAATTTAATTTCTGATAAAATCTGTTGAATTTATTTGAGTTTTTTATTTGGAAAAATACGGTAATTTTATTACTCTAGGTGAGTTAGGCACCTTGTAAAACTAGTTCAAGGCCACTGATTACCATAAAATGTATTAAAAGAGAGATATATGTTAGAATTATGATAAACGGAATTCACAGGTCTTTTATCGATCTTGGTATTATGTAGTATATACATATATATATATATATATAAATATATATATATATAGAGAGAGAGAGAGAGATACATATAGACAGTCATAGATGTAGATAACTAGTTTAAAGCTTAATTTAAGTTAAAATCAATCAACGAATTAAATTTATTGACAATTTAGTAAGAGTTATTTATTTTCCAGTTATAAATAATTTTCTTAAAATTACAGAAAATATTACATTTATTAAAATATTTACTTTTTAAAAAAAAGTTTACTCCAATTTAGAAATAATTCCAATCTTTTATTGAAAAACTTTTCTTGAAAAATATTTCTTGAATTTTACTAAATAAAAGTTTTAATTTAAATTTTTATTTTTATTTTAAAATATATCCCCCCGCTGATCAGTTTTCTAAATTAAAAATAATTTCAATGAATATAATTGTGCGATTTTTATTTAATTACAATAAAATCTAATAAATTAAAAATATTTCAATGATAAAATATTCTTGAAATTAATTTATGATGTTGTTGCTCGACATTCCATATATATGGGCATACATTAATAAAACACATCGATGCTGAATAATAACAAGATTGTTTATTCGTGAAGATAAAATACCGGTTTATATCGAAAACAAGTTGTTTTTCTTATAGGACTATTAGAAACAAAATAATTTTAAATTTAGTAAATATTTTTTATGTTAATACATATTCCCAGATGTATTTCTACAATTTTAGAGACAGAAAACACACACACGTCCGAGAGTAATAATTTTGAATCCATTAATGGAAGATAATAGTACATCCAGTGTATTTTAAAATGCCTCTGAATGAGAATTTACCTCACAAAATTATAAATCAATGATTCACCTATTATTTACATTATAAAATTTTAAATATCATTTATGTTTAGATTACAAAAAATCTACCTTAAATATATTTTCCTGGATACGATATCAAATTGAATTCTTAATATGATTCTTAAGTGAAAAATGCTTGTGGAATAAAGTGTTTCGGCAAATTTTGAGTAAAACTTATGATTTTTTAAATATTTACATCGTTAAGTATTTAAATATTTAACTGCGAATATTGTAATTCAGTTTCAGCTACATGGAATGTAAATTAAAAACAGGTTTAAATTAAAAAAAATTAAATATTCTTTTTAAAGAAACTGATTTTAAGAGAGTTTTATTACGCTTACTTAAAATTTCTGTGTCAATGAAAAGCTTCAATCTATCGCTTAATAGATTAGGAAGCATTTTTTATACAATGATTTAGGCTAAAATTTTAAAAAGTGTATAATGCACGTTAAATTCCTTGTCTAAATAATATTACATGGAGCTATGAACTTTAAAATAAATTTACTGATTTAAAAAATGTATCACTGTTTTTATTATCAATAAAAATATTAATTTATCTTCTGAAAATCAGGCGACAAATTTTTACTATTGAAACTGTGTAATATTTGCATAATTTTATTAGATGTAGCGAATAAATTAAATTTTTAAAGATCAACAATCGATACTTATTTTAATTTTAAAATTAACAGTTTTAGCTGTTTTACATTTAGCATTAATGAATTTACTTGCTAAACTTTTTAACATTTTATAAAATACTGGTAAAGCAAAACAACATAATCACACAAGAGTTCAAAAAAAATTATGAATTAGTTACAAACTAAAAATTATTAAGAGCGAAATGCTCTAAGGTTTTAGTGCTTTTGTTTATACTTTTTTTCTATTTATTAATTTTTCTAAGCAAATTTTTTTATAAAAAAAATTCTTCACAGAGTAATTAGAAATTAAAAAAATATAAAATGCATAATGCGATTAATGTCAACATTGAGGATATTAATTAGATAAAAACTGTTTATGTACAATTTAAATTATTTATTATTTATAAAACTTGCTGGAAAATGTTAATTTCTGTCATATTAAAACTAGATAAAATGTTTAGCATTCAATATTTTTATTTCTTGGTTGTTGACACTATTCTGTGAATAATTCATTAGATGTTTGGATCTTTTCGATCTTGTCGTTTTTCCACCCTTTATAAAATTATTTTAAATAAATACAGCTTCAAAAACCTAAAAGGGTTTTGAATTGTACTAAATGAAGTTCGTTAATATTTTTAACCCCTTAAGCGGTCAATTTTTTTGCCCAAAATATTCCAAAAAGATCTCTTTTTTTTTCTTGTATATAACTATACTTAACGGAATGAATGCGAAAATGGAGGAATTTTATTTTAATTTTCAATATTAAAGTTTTCACGCTATTTTTATTTTATAATTGTGGAATACAAAAACCATAAATATTTGTTTTTTATAAGTATGCCCTGCATGCTATGAAAAATGTTTCATACATCTTAATATAATTTTTCTCATACCTACAAAAAATATTCCTGTTCGTACCTATTTTTAAATGGTTGAAGGTTTTGTGAGTGTGTTTGCATCAGATCAAGGCCCATGAAATTAATCATGGCATAGGGCTAGTTTTATGTCTGTCGTTAGCCGCAGCTTTGTCCCCATGCCGCATATGCACTACACATTTACAATCATTTACGCATCGCAATTTTTTCGGGATTCTAACTCAGACCACAGCAGTCAGCATCACTAACTACTAACTAAAAGCAAAAATTCATTTATGTGTGTATAGTGTTAAACCTATCCATTTTTGCATAAGAAAAATTTAGAATTTAAAATGAACTGTTTTATTGTGCTAGCATAAAACGATAAAATATTTAAAAGTTATTTTTAATCATTTTACTTGACATAAGTTTTATGTTTATTAATCGTATCATAAGCATTATAACACGACGTGTTTTCTTCATTCTTGCAAGTGCTCTTAAGTGCATGATTTTAAGAAAATAACTCTTATCATCTTGAATGAAATTTTGAATCTAACCTTGAACACTCATAATAAGTTAAGAAATTTATTTTTGAAATATAAATCAAGTGTTTTTTAGCACAGACAAATGTTTAGCATCCTGTTTACATTCCCAAATTGTGTGATTTATGATGCAATCATTTGGCCTTTTCATTTAATGCTGCTCGTTTCACATAATTAAATTTCATTTTTAAAAGGGAACTGTTCCAGCTCATTTCCCCGAAACGTAATTAATCATTTCATGTTGTTTCATAAATATAATACATTACGGATACTTGTGACTTTATGCGAATTACCATCAGAAAAAATATATCCGGTTCTCTCAATTACATTTCTTTCCATTAGACTAATCATAAACATTGTGAGAACCGATAACTATTATAACATATTACATATGATGTTATTCATGGCAAAATATATGCAGTATAATAAAACTAAAACATACTTTAATATTTCCTTTCTAACTGCATGTTACATGGAAAATGGGATGATTTGATAAAGTCTGAATTTTTTTTTTTCTACAATAGTTTTCTAATACAGGAGTCTCGAAAACTCGGAACTCAAAAACCCGGCAGTTCGGATACCTCGGCCATACCCTTGCATGTCGAAAAAATCCCCCGTGTCCCCAATACCAAAAAATGATGAAGATGTTAACGTTGAGAACACCGTGCAAACTCTTAAATTATCACATAGCGTAGAACTAAAAGGCTGTCCTAACCACCCTTCAAAATTTTGAACAAAAAGTGCGTCGGTAATGGACTTACTATTCCTTCGTTACATTCGTGATATTTTCATTAATTTTTTTTCATGCTGTAAATATTCTATGCCTTCATAAAGTACGTACTTTTCCTTTATTTAAGGATATTCAGACAATTTATTTTCTGTTATATTCCCAAGCAAACAATGCAAACATGTGCAGTACAATATTTTCTGAGAAAACACTCTTACTTCTTTTTTAATCCCATTCTCGCTAACAAACTCGGCCACCCTTTGGCCCACATTAAGTAGAGATTTTTAGACTACCTAGTGTACTAAAAAGAACTATACCAATAAATTTATTTATATCATCTAAATTTAAAGAATGTGTATTCAAGAAATTAAGTTGCATTTTAATAAATAAAAGAAATCCGTAATAGATGTCCTGGAATACCATTTTAGAATGTTTTATGATACTCGAAAATCATAAAATCTTTCAAAATATCCTTAATTCAAAATATTCGGAATTGAGCTCACTTAAATATTGTTATCCTCAGAAAACTTCTATACCATTATCAGGAATACCAGGAATAAAAAAAGGGTAAGTGGTGTTTTCAACTCTACATTATAAAATTAGTCTCAAATTTAATGGATGCCCATTCTTACTAAATTAAATTTTGGCTGCAAAGGTACTTTCAAATACATGGAAAAACCTTGTTATTACTGGCATAACAAATTAAGAGGAAACACTCTATCTTGGAATATATATATATATATATATATACAGAAGAGCAATGCATTGTACACATGTTTTCAGAATGCATAACATTCTATTTTAAGCGCATAATCCATAATTTTCAATTCCTTGAAGCAGGGCAAAATATTATAATCCAGGTACTTGTTGATCGACAGTTCTCTAGATGAAAGGAATATATTCAGAATAGTGCGTAGGAGTCTTTTAAAATGTATTGTTAAATCCTTTAGCTGTAAAATTTTCAGAAATGGAACTAATGAAGTTCTATTTCTGTATTTCTAATAAGTCTTCCATTTAGAAATGTTGTAACTAGAAAAATGAACGAAGTACTGTATTTTAAACATATATTTATCGGAATTTTACAAAAGAAAATGTTATTAAAATTTTATATATTAAATGACCCTCTATCTCTTCTGGAATAAATGATTGGATCAATTAGATTTTATTTTAATTCTTTATTTTAAGAATCTAGCAATGAAAAAAAATATATATAGTGCTCTTTCATATTTATTTTCCCTAATATATGTAATTCTTAATTACACTTTTAGAATAATATAATTTTTATATCATGAATCTCTCAAACTAAATGAATTCTAATGAATATTTTCGGCATTTTATATATGATATCAAATGAAAAACATCAATATTCATGAAAAATAAAGTACTGCTTATCTCATTCATATTATTATATTATTTTATACTGATATATTGTTTATTACTTCAAGAAAATTTGGAGTTATTCATGAATATAAAATGTGCCGGTTGGGTGGCGTGGTTGGCTTGGCCTTCTGCACCTAAGGTTACGGGTTCGACCCCGGCCTAAGTCGGTGGATTTTCATAATGCAAATAATCGACAGCGGCCATGTAAAAGATACCTAGATTGTCTGTTTCGCTTCGGTGCTCTCGCCAAAATTAAATCCTGGTACAGGTTTGCATCATCAAGAGCTCAGGTACGTCCCTCTGGGGAGGAAACTGGGCGTCAAAATTTCTTGCGGTTATTGATATCGCCTATATGGTGCCGCGCTAAAAAGTTATACCAGCTTCTAGGAAATGTACTAGGTCTTCCAAGGTTAAAATGTCAATGCGGAACTCATTAGAAAAAAAAAGAAAGAAAACATTAAGGATGTTGTGAATGTAATTGTAAGGAGAGGCTTTGTTATAAATATAAAGATTGATTTTGATTAGTTGTTATTAGGATTAACGAGTTAGATAAAAAAAAAATCATGGAACTCCGAGTGACTGCTGTTTGAGCTTATTCTGAATTTGGAATCTGCTTGGCTGTAGCTCTCTCTCATAGCTTTATACATAGGTAAAGTGAATATTTATTATTATTGATTAGGATTAAATGTTAATTTCACTCTCGACGGTTATTTCCTTTATGATATTAATATATGAAGATATTATATATTAAATAAAGTCGTTGAGTTTTGCCCGATTTCTCTTAATTTACCCTTTCACTACACACTAATAGGGTTTTCGGTTCGCTTAAAACTTTAAATAAAGAATAACCTGACCATACTAGTAAATTGATAATTATTTAAGGATTGCAATATGGCATAAAAAAGCCAAGGCACTCATAAAAATTAAGAAGCTCTTTATTGAGCTGAAACACAACGTTTCTTATCTGTAGTGATGTGGCCTTACTTCTATACGTATTGGGCATTATTTCTTACTCACAACTTCGTTTTCTGTGTTTATCCCATAAACTACGGAAACATTAACTGTGAGAACAGCCAGTCATCACCATGGCATAAATTATTGATAATATGTTTCTCCTTGCAATATATATTGATAAAAAAGAGTAGAAAAAAATAGCAAGTGCGAAAGAACTATTCTTGATGATTTGGTTTTCTTAACACTATTTCCCAACCCAGGAGGGTGAAAATGACTCACCTAAAAACATTTTCAGAAAAATGAAGACAAACGTATTATATCCTTTATTGTTTTAGAAATGGTTGTTTCGTAACGAAACCAGTTTATATGTGTGTTAACCGACTTTTAAGATCAATCCTAATACTATACAAAATTACATTATCAAATATTTGTTAGAGAGATAATTAGTATTATTTTCATATCCACTATTTCTATTATTTATGCTAGATTTTTCAATCATTTTGCCTTGCAAATAATGTTATTTACAATTTTATTTTTCCATTTCACATAAAATAAAAATACAATTTAAAAAAAAATTCATATATTTATTTAGTTTACTGATCCTTTTTACTGAAAAGAAAAAGAATAGCTATTATTTGTTTTTTAAAAAAATAAGAATTATATATTATAATTTAGTGGATTTAGTCGAAAATTTTCAAATATTCATTATTAATAAGAACTAAATACGTTCGTCTTGAAAACTAATTTCAAACATTAATCAGAATCAGACATGTGAATAGCAAATTGTTTAACGGATAATAAATTTAATTTACGATTCTGATAAATATCGGGAATTTCAAAAATTCAACTTTATAGTGGGTAATTAGTTCTCTCTCAACTTTACAGTAAAGTTCGATCATCCTAAGAAACCCTAAACTGTTTTTCATGAGATTGAATTATGAAAGTGCAGAACATATTTGCTAAGCTTAAACAGGTTGAAAGATAATGATTTTTGCTATATTTACATGAAACATTTCCAAAAACAGCATTTACATCGGATGCACGCGGAGCAATTTTCAGTGGGACTCTACACCACTTTACAAAGTTATGAGATAAAATTAAATTGCTCTGTCACGCCTCTTTACACCTCTCGCATTTTGTAAAGGCTATTTCTAACTTTCATAAAACAGTTCTGCTGAGTTTGCTTGCGTGTAATTTGTGTAATTTATGTTTAAAAAACCAGCACCTTCTTTTTGAAAGGGACTTGTTCTTAACATTAAGTATTCAATTCAAATCAAAATAATTGCGTAATTCTTGTAAAATGAAACATCACTCATAAATGAGCCGTGAAAAAAATTACAGAAATTATAAAAAGATCTGGAAGATAACAGTCGGAAAACCAACAACTATTTTAAATTGATGTGCATCATTGCCGGAGCGATTTAATTGTTTGAAGACAATTACATGTGCTCTGCTTTCAGTTTTTGGTTCTACACATGTAAACGAGCAATTTTCTCATATAAAATATATTTTTAGTACATAAAGTTGATTAACAAATGAACATTCAGAGTCATGTGTCAAATTGAAATTCCCAACTTATATCCCTGATAGTGTGATATTAAGTTGAACACATTGCAGGGAAAAATTCGCTTAAAAATTTTAATGTTTATTTAATTGTACTATAATAATACTTTTATTTTAAGTCGTTTACTTCTTATTTTAATAAAATAAGATGCATAATACATGTTTAGATTTAATTTTTTCTTTTATCGAAGGAATAATTATGTTTTATGTAGCTAAGTCTTATGTTAATAAATATCTTTAAATGATCCATAATTAATAAATAATAAAGCTATAAATCTTTATTTTTGACCTATATTCCCTAATTCTGCATACATTGCCGTGAGAATCGAATTGTTTCAAATATTTCCTACAGCGCGGAACAATCGTATTAGTAGATTGGTTGCCCCAGCTACAAGGTTGCCGACCCCTAATTTACGTATTTATAACAGTCATGGCAGCCAAATTGTCATGACAGAGAGCTTGTGGTTTGCAAGTGTGATGCTGTTTAAGTCGAAGTACATGTTTCAGCCCTGATTTCCCTAAATATCCATTGTATAGCAGAGCTGATACATCTGTCGAGACTTAAAATCGTCATGTTAATGTAGTGAGGTAGTTTGAAAAGTGAGGAGCAAGCTCAGGTATTAATTTCTCTTCATCCTTTCTGTTCATTGCGAATTTTATTTGTCCAATATATTCAAAGGCTTCAAATTCCAAAAATATAACAAGCAATTCATAATTCAAACTTATGAATTCAACAATGCATTTCATTAATAATTAAGAGCTTTAAACAATAAGCTTTAAACAATGCAGTGCTCAAAATCCTTCTCTATAGCTCGTACAATAATATTTTTATAAGCAAAAATGGCTGAGTTGAGCCCAGAGCCTGTAAATACCTACTAGAAGCATTTATGAAGTCGTGAAGGATTTTAATAGCTTCGATCGATGGAGAAGTTGGGAAACTCATTTCGAAAAAGACAGGTTAGTGGAGATGAATTTGTCAATATGGCCTTATGAAGAAAAGGAAGAATATTTTCATAGTACTAGAAAAGAGAGATGTTAATAAACAAAGTATAGGAAGAACTTTTTAAATTGTTCATGATTGGAGTGGATAGTATAAAATTTATGCTGAAAACAATACAGGGAATAAAAAAGGTTTGCAAAAGTATATCGAATTGAATGGGTATTAGCAATAAAGTTATGTAATATAATCTGAAATGAAGCATTGTAATTAATTCATGAGTATGATATTGTTTAAAATTATAAAATTTTGTGTTACATTAAATTTTGGATAGAGAGAGAACACATAGTTGTATTCAATTCAGAAAATTCCATAAATAAAATTTCAATCAAAATATATATATATATATATGTGGAGTCTTCGATAAAGGTCTTCTAATCAGTATAATTATTTCTTGATAATTTAAAGGGCTCATGAAAAATCATTTATTAATATTATTTTTAGCATATTTCTCTAATGGATCTTAATATTACATAACAATAGATACAGTTACACAGTTCATTTTATTATATTTCTTATTGCTAAGAGGAAAAAGAGAAATATCTTAAGTGAGGAGATAGAGATTATATTTATGTCCTACATTCGTTTAAGTTTCTGAGCTGTATAGTTTATATGATTGATTTTCTTAACAAAGGAAGTATGTGTATATAAATCATTAATCCCTTTTCAGTTTCACTCGTATGCCGACGGGCCCTTTCGGACTCCACTACCATACAGGCACTCTTGTTTCTCTATCGTTTGTACTGTTTCGTCTATATCTTTTTGATTTTTACTATCAAATTAGTTGTACAGAAGGCAATAGTTGTCCAGTAGAAGAGGTTAAGAAAATGTCCGAAAAAAAACTGTAAAATAATTGTACGTTTTTATATTTACAGCCCTAAGTGCAGCTTCTCTTTTAAGCAATTATGTAAGAGAAAAAGACAACTTGTAGGGGAAACTATTATTTACATTAAAGTTAAAATGTTATCCTAGTAAAATTGTAAAATTAATTTAAGCCTATTTAAAATTGTTCAATCAATTTAAAAATGTAGTAAAATAATGTGACATTTTTTTATCGAATTCTGGGGGGGGGGGAGTAAAAAGTAACTGCTAAAGGGTTAGTAGAAAAATATTTTAAGTATTCATGCTTTTCATCCGTTCAATATTCATAATTTTATCCTTCTATGTAGTAGGAAAGATATCCTAATGTAAGCAGTTTTTTTATTCTTCATTACATTTGACGATAGATCTCTCTTTGATATTATTGAACTACGTAGATAAATTTAGCAATTAAAAATGATGAAATGGTTTTCAAATAATGTTCTATACTGTAGCGTAACGGATGATATTAGGATCCTCTTGCAAAGTCAGATTTTAGTCCCCAAGCAGGATTTTACAAAATTTTGCATAACCTTTTGCGGGGGTGTACGTTACGCCACTGGTATTATGAGTCATGAAATAATCCTTCTAGAACTTTCCAGCGTACTTCCAATATGAAAATACTCCAAGTCTAAATTCCTAACAGATGATAAACAGATTTAAAGAATTATTTTCCAATCACCCTGTAGAAATAAAACCCAGATGTCCTTGTAACTGACTCTGATTGCCTTTAACAGAAACTATCCTTTTTAATAAATAATTCATATTGAAGAGACAAATTTTATTGACAGGAAAGAGATAAAATTTGGTTTTCATTTGAGATTGAGACATCAATTAGTCGAATAATTCTGCGCCTTTACTTTTTAGAAAGTTAATCTGCTTTATTCTAACGTTTTCAATCTAACGCAAGAGTCTAAACAACATATGGCAGACTCCTACTTGTCGCCCAGCTATTTAGCAAAGGGATTTCTTAAGATTAAGTTTCTAATTCTGATGCATATTTCTTCATTGGTGTAACATACAACCCTGCATCGCAGAGGGGAGAGCAGGTTTCTAGGCTTAACTGATGGCAAGTACGGCTTGGGGTCAATAAACCCGATTTTGAAGGGGGGCCCTCATATTCTCCGTTACGCCACTGACTTTCTTTAATATTTAGTAATTCTTACAAGAATCATGTTTTTCTGCATAAGAAGTGCAATAATGAAGATATTATTAATTTAAATTATTGTTAATAAGTAGTAGAATAATGTTTTAATTATTTTGGTGAAATAACAATTTTTTAACTATTTCATTCCCTAAAAAGTTGTTTTGTTGTAAACCATAGGAGGAAGCTAAAAAACCAAGTTTCTTTTTTTCTGATAATTTCAAAGTATGCAAAATGTTAGATCTAAATAGGTAGCTTTATTTAGAGTTTTACAGACTAAAATATTTTGTGTGTGTAATTTTTATCTACAACGTTAGCAAAAAAAAAAAAAAAAACACACTTTTACATTATTGAAAAAGGATTTAGCAGAAAGATTTTAAGTGTTAATATTTCCTTCATATTACATGAACCAAGTTATTTCACACACTTAAGTCATTTCATACTAAAATTTACTACTTTCATTAAAAATATGAAAGATTTCATAAGAAGTCTTGAACTGTGTTAACTGCTTTTGAGTTTGCCATATTTTAAAGTAGTAGTCACTAAATGAAAGTTAATGTTAAAAGATCCTTTTCAACGTTTAACTTCTGTTGATAGACGATGATTTAGTTTCACGAAATGAAAGGCTTAAAGAAAAGGATTAATTTTCCATATTTCTAGAAAACTTTTGTAGACCTAGCTCTCTATAGTAAAATGAATGGAAAAAATGGTAAAAAGTTATAATCAGTCCAACGCCTTTTACATAACATCTATCAGTTGCTTGAGGAATAATAGAGGTCTCAGAAAAAATTTTAATAATCAATGGGAAAAAAACGGGCCTCATATATTTTCGACTTTTTGTATTTATTATACCCTTTTATAGCAATATTATTCATCTTTGCATCACCAACATGGAATAGATGAAGGAATGACAATTACATTTTCAATTTAATTAAGATTATAAAGTATAAATTTGCTTAAACAATTAACAATAAATATCTTTTAATAATTTATTTATAAATAGGCAAGAATTTTTCTTTTAACTAAAATGCGACTTTTGAGATTATTATTTTGCAGAAACATGTATCTGTGGCAGTGAAGTTCAAAATTCTATGTTTAGTAACCTATGATATCCAAATGATGGATGAAGCCTGCTTTACATTGTATTTTACATTGTACTAGTTTAAGGAAATTATTTCTCTTTGTTGTGTCTACGGAGCATTCACTCGCTTTCTATGAATTTAGGTTCCAATTTTCTTAAGCAAAATAAATTTTTATTTCGAAGGCAGTGGTTTTCATGACTTGTTCAATTGTTGTTGTTGGCATGTCCTTCCTGAAGTGAAGGAAGGAGAGTTGCCAGAGCCTGAGACAGGTTGGACTTCTACACGATAGATGGCGACACCACCTGTCTCCATCTCCCCAATTTAGGCATGTACTGGAAGGAAGGGAAATATATTCTTCAGTTCCCTGCACCCCTGGTTTCTGCTGCAACCACCCACAAGACTTTCGGATCCACTGATTTAATGATGACGTATTCCGTGTGTACTCGGAGGGTATTTGGTGGCATCGAACCCAGGCTCTTCGGTCTGGAGTCTGATGCTCTAACCACTAGGCTGCACGCACTATTCTATTCTATTTGAAGTGTAGTATACTTTTTTTCATGGTGAAGAAAGACATGTTGGAAATGTAAGTTGTGTTTTTTTTTTCAAATGTGAATTTATTCTTTCTTATAAAGCGTTACCTTACTTCTGTCTTAAAATTTAATCTATTTCATAGTTGGCTGTCTAGATAATTTATCAGAGAAGGAGATATGAAAATTAATCCAATATCAAATTTATATCACACACACACACAAGCAATTTAAAAACCTCAATTTAACCCTTAAATAATATTATCCATCATCTACGAAATAAAAACTCTTATAAAATATACGTAACCTCTTAAAATAAGTATGTTTAATGTTTCTAGTAAAAGAAAAATCCTTAGACTATTGGAACATCATCCTTGGATTTATTATGGAAATTAGAAACGTCATTTCAATAATATAATGATTCTTTAAAAGGAAATATAAAGTTGATAGTATTTTAAATGTCTTCAAAATTTTGACATTTCGTTGTAAACATTTCTAAATCAATCCAAGAATACCACGAAAATTATTTTAATTTTTGTTTCTTAATAATCCTTAAATAAAAATGTCTCGATAAATTCATAATGATGTAAACAACAATTACTTTTGACATTTCGTTGTAAACATTTCTAAATCAATCCAAGAATACCACGAAAATTATTTTAATTTTTGTTTCTTAATAATCCTTAAATAAAAATGTCTCGATAAATTCATAATGATGTAAACAACAATTACTTTTAAATGAAAGACTGGTTATCCTTAAAAGACAAGAAAAAAAAATCATCACATTTTAAGACGAAAAAATTACGGCAAAGAATAACTTTAACGAATACAATGCTTCTCCTGTTTTTAAGCATGTATACCAACTCAAGGAATATACAATTTTAATCACAATTAAAGCTAATTAGAGCCTCGAAACTCATTTTAAGGGAGAAAGAAAAGAATAATGGACTGAAGAATCAACTGTAAATAAATTTTTATTGGGTAATACTTTTACAAAAGTCAACCTTAGTGTAATACTTGAAGAAACGCTAAGAACCCTTTTCCTTAAGAACAAATAATTGAGCTGAATTTTCGTCATTACTATAAGATTACTCGCCAGTTACTTTAACTACAATAAGTTTCAAAAAAATTAGTTTAATTAGTTGAAAATTCAAACATTGTGTTGTCAGGTTGCACAAATACGTTCATGAGAGGTGGAACTAATTTATTTTGAATATATAAAGTGGGTAAGGGTTACTATGTTTTGAAGGAATCATATTAACGCTTTTGAGCATTAATTAGATTATAATTTTTAAATAAAATTAATTAATACTTTGTCAAATTCTTATTTCTTTGTAGGTATTAAATGTTAAATCTTAGGGTACTATTTCAAAGATTGTTTAACTACTTATAAGAACAACGGTTTTTCGAACAATATTTGTACAAAAGGTGTACTTAATTGATAATTAATAACAAAACGTATACGAAAAACTTAAATATAATAAAACAATACATTTTGTTAAGGTATCCAAATACGTTAGGAACGTGGTTTTGAAAAAGCGCATAAATGAATAACTTTCTTTATATTTAATATCACCTGAATTAGAATATAGATATTAAATTCCTTTAAGAATATTATTACAAGAAAAAATATTGAAATGCAACTTTTTTGGCAAAAAATGAAGAAAGAATGATATATTTTCAAAACATTCTCCTTTTATTGAAAATGCTTCTATAATAATAATATTTTGCCTATATATAGCTAAAACTTCCGTACAGAGCCTGAACTAGAATTTTTGAAATATATTATTTAGAAGAGGATTTTTATATTCATGTTTTAATGCATTAGAAATAGAGAAAAACATCGGTTATTACTTCAATTAATCGCAAATCTGAAAATAATGGGAATTTTCAACAAAAAAAACTTAATTAAGGCTCTGTAGAGAAGTCTTATGTATGTATAATACAACCTATTATTATTATAGAAGCATTTTCTATAAAAGGAGAATGTTTTGAAAATATGTCATTCTTTCTTCATTTTTTTGCCAAAATATTGCATTTAAATAATTTTTATTGTAATAATATTCTTAAAAAAATTTTATACATGTATTCTAATCTAAGTAACACAAAATATTTAAAAAAATTTAATTAGTACACTTTTGCAAAATCACGGTTCTGAACGTATAGTTGGACACTTCTATATATAATATTAAAAATTAGTGTATCTTATTCAGTACTCACTATTCCTTTTTATTAATTCAACACAATAAATCTTTAGTGAAAGTTAAATATTTTATTGATGTGTAAAACAAAAAATTGTAGAAAAACTACTCAGTTCTTCTGATTTTGATGTGTGTGGGCTTCTGATTCTTAACGCTGAATAAAATCTTACCATTTTTTTTTGGCGGAAAAACAACTACATGTTAAAGTAGTTCGAGGAGGAATTTCGATTTTTGACGTAAACAACAAAGAAATAAATGGTGCACATATTTATGTTTCTAAAAGCAAAATGCGTAAGACATCACTGTTCTAAAATCCGATCTTGACTGAAGCAAGTCATGTTGAAAAATAGCATTCTACTACATTCTTTCCTGTATTCAAACACAGTAGAATGATTTACTACTTTTATAACATTTCTTTAAAAATTCTTCTTCTGATTTCCTCACGAATGCTTCAAAGGTTTTTATGCGTGGATTATCTTACATAATATTAAAGATATAAACAAATAATGTTGTGTATGTGTATGAGAAAGATTCAGGAGTATCTGAATATAATATTTCGTTTTATCAATATATTGTAAATAGAAATATAGGAATTTTTCGATTATGTTGAATGACAGTTTTTTAAAACTCTTCAAGAGATAAAGATTTTCTTTTTAAAAGAGATTATTAAAAAATTATCAAGATCAAATAGGAGCGAAATATAATTTTGATTTTATGTTGTCAACAGATTTAACATTGGTTCGTGCTTCATTACAAATTTTGAAAGGGATTAAATAAGTCCTTTTAAAACTGTCTGCATATAGCTTTTCACAGCTATTCAAAATGAATAATTTGCTAACAATTCTTTATTCCCAGTGCTTATGTAGGTAGAAATACTTGTCTATTTGAAATTTGAAGCTTTCACAAATCCTTTCAGTCACACATATGTGACTATAGCATTTATTTTATTCTCTTAAACGACTGTAATTAGTGAAAACAATTGACTTCACTTCCGAACATTTGTTATACTAAGCGTCAGTAATTCCAATTCATTATATTTTCCTTTGATATGATATGAATTCATGCATTTCATCCTGATCACCAGTGGCATTGTCAACAATTTTGATTTAAATATTGTTCAGTTGCTGATTCCCAAGAAATATAATTTACGTTTATTTAAAAACTATTGTTTGTTACCATATATTCAAAAATTTTGCCTTTTAACTAAATTAGAACTCATGTTGCTAAAACCGTTTTTAAAATCATGCGTTTTCATTTTCAAAATTATGTTAATTTAATAAATTGCAGTAAAACATTTCCCTATAAATATTGATCAGTTATTTCTAAGCATTTGTTTAAGGAACACAGGGCTCAAAATCCTATAATTTAAACTTTTTGTTCAATATTGATAAAATTCAATAAAGTAAGATACGATGCTCAATTTTTTTTTCTTAAACATATAAATTTCTAACTTATTAAAATTTTTCATTTTTTCAGCACATTCATTTAAATTGATCAGTGGGATTTAAAATTTTTAAAAAAAAGCTTTCATTAAGTTTCCATACAGCTTACATTATTGTTTAGAAACTAGAACTATAAATAAATTTACTATCACTTAATACAAATGAAATTTGAATGTAAAATAGAATAGAAAAGTTCAATAACAATAATAAATATAAAGTATGAGACTTTTGACAAACGATGTGAGGAGTATATGTAACAAAATGTAATAAATTGTTAGCACGTATTAGATTTTTTTAAATAATTTTTAGGGTTAATGTAAATTTTATTAATGTTGTTTAAAATGATTCTAAAAACTTTTTTACACAAATATTTTTTACATTCAAATTTAAACTGTTCAAAATTCAGTGCTTACAATTTGAAAAACCAGAAAAGTTTTCCTTCGGAATGTTTTAAAGATATCTTAATTGATATGATTTTATATTTACTTTATTACTTTTATTTTACATTTTTTCCTCAGTACATTTGAAATTACATTACTTTCTTATTTACTTTATTTATACTATCCCACAGCGAATTATTTATTCGTTGTACTATTCAATATTTTTACAATGTACTAAAATCAGTGTTTTTACAAAATCATTATTTTAAAATTTTCTTTCATATGCTTAGAAACATTTCTTTTTAAAATATTCTGTAATAAAAAAGAAATTATACTATGTTCACGTATATATGTAAGAATTTTAAAATGTTTACTTTAGAATTCAAAACGCTAAATGTAATTTATGTAATTCTTCATATTCCCTAGTATATTCTTATTTTTGTTTAAATTCAGTATTTTTACAAATTTTTGATATAAACACTTCTTAATTAAATTGATTTGGATAACAATTCTACAGCCTTTTAAGAAAAAGTCCTAATTTTCTGAAGGTTATCAAAATTAATTCCATCAAAGATGTAAAATAAATAGCCCTAACAAAATGAATTGATAAATTGATTATTTAAAATCGCATTTAGAAGCAACACGTAGATTATTGACGGCGGACCACGTTCAAATGACGACGATGACACCTGAGCTGGCACAACCCACTCTCCCAACTTACACACTTCTTCAACATGATATGAGAATTCTGAGCACGGATAGATTTCACAACTATTTTTTCTACGCGATGGGACTTGAGTATCAAAGATTCAAACGAAGAAATGCCGGCCACGAGTTCACAACCCTTACCACTCGGCTACCACCGCCATAAAAATGCACCGAGAACTATGAATTAGTCTTCATTTTTTTTCTAGATTTATTTTCTTGACATTTTCATTATAAACAGAAAAGAAACATTCTAAAGTTATATTTTTCTTGAAATAAGCAATTAAAAGTCAAAATTAATACAAAAGGTATCTGTATACTTTAATTATATGCAATATTAAACATAAACTACGTGATTAATATATACATGTAAAACTTAAATATGGTTAGTGCTATAGACAGGCACACCCACCCCCAAATGTATATATAACAGTATACTTATCTTCTCAAAACATTGCCAAAAGTATAATGAAAATGTTTTGAAATACACAGAACTACAAAAACACACATAGAATTTTTTTTCTAGTGAGCTACTTCCAAAACATGCCTAATTCTATTTCTTTGCTACCAATTCGAATCACAAATAAAACATTCAACGAATCAATTTCCCTTTTTCTTGTTTTCAGTATACAGAATGAGCTCAATGTTTTTTCAGAACAAATACAAACCCAAAGTTCAAATGCATGTTTTTTTAAAAGCAGGAAATTGTTGGTTTAACCTTTAAAAGAAAAAGAAACACCAACAGCGGATTGAAAAAATACCAGCAATGCGAAGTATATCGTTAGGAATTTACTATTCCTGAATATAGAGAAAGGTAAAAAGCCATGGAGTCTATATTTGTTTTCTTTTTTTTAACATAAACTTTAATACTTAATGCTTAGGAATCTCAACTCATAAATATTTAACGGTCATGTTGTGTGTGTATTGTGTGTGTGTAAGTATTCAATAGTACAACATAAAATCTAAATTTAGTTATATCTCTTTATATAATACTAATTTTGAATACTTTAAATCAAACACGAAGTATAATAATTCTTGATAATTAATAATAATTAAGTAAAAACATCTGCCTTGTAAAACTTTAAATAAATACAATGTATTAAATTTATTAAAAAATTTCATTTCTCGATGAATTTGTTTCTATTACCCATTTACACTCGTAAATATTCATCTAAATGTTACACTTAAGCTATAGAAGTTTGTAAATTCTTAATAGCGGAATAGTGTAGTTAATAAATCACTGCTTAAGCGGTCTTTATGTTTCAGTTTCATTTCCTGTCTTAGAACATTTAATAAAACTTGTTAATGTTCTATTTATGAATTATTGTTTTCAAAAACTCTTAGCTATTAGTATGTATGATTACAATTAACTAAACCTGAACTTAAAAAAAATCCATTGAAAATTTACATATTTTTGTATTTTATTAATACTGTTTTCTCGTTTGTGAAAAATTTATTTTTATAATCTAATATAAATATATCCCATAATTTCTCTTAATTACATAAAGTACTTCTACTTGAGAAATTTCGTTTTACTACTTATTAATTCATTTGAAATCCTTTTCCTTTTATAAGAAAATCATAATTAATTAATAATGAACGTAGAGATAAATTTCCAATATCTTTACATTTGTTATCACAACAACATATATAAAAATAAATTCTTAATTAAGATTTCTACTTCTTTATTTTTTATACATTCTGTCGCATTGTTTGTCTCTTATATTTCATTAAACCGTTTAATATTAGATTAATTAGCATTAATACTTGTCCTTTTTGTTATGAAAACAAAACAAGGTATTTCTTTCAGTGAGGAAAATAAATCCACGTATTTTTTCTTTCAATAAATTTTTTATCTCTGGCGTATTGTTATAGAAATACTTTCATTAGAAATCATAAAACGCAAGACTGTTTTTAAAAAATTATATGCAAGCATAATTTTTTAAAGTTTATCCAATAAAACTGTCTAAAATATGTTCAAAATTTACTCAAAATGATCTATCAAAGGATAAAAATTAAATGAAATAGCATAAACCAAATTCATAAAAGTCTATAGCGTTTTTTTTTTTAAAAAATGCACATAGAAATATTAGGCACTATTTTTTCACCTAAAAATGGATATGTAGTTTGTTTTTAAGGTAACAACATAACATATATTTGGGAGACAAAATGTTATTGAAATAATTTTACTTTTCTTTTGAAATGCATAATCTTAGAAACAAACCACGAGAATCAATCTTCAACAACTAATTCTCTCAGAAGGAATTGATGAGAAAAAATAAAATTAATTCATTTTTCTCTGTACAATTATAAATACTATAACTTTAATTATAAAGAGATATCCTTACCGAAAATAATGTACATTGCACTTCAAATCCGGAGAGGTGATCCTGTTCATGCATCAACCTAAGTCATATTGCGTCTTTAACTTGAAAAAGCATTAGACCATCAAAACGTTAACAAATTCCGCACACACCTATGAGTGTAATCAATCTCTTTTCACAGATCTGAGTGACGCATACAAAATAAATTTTAAACATTCTTCCTCTTTTTTACTGCAAACGTCACGTGATATTAAAATTTCTATGTAGGAGTACACTTTCGGATTAACCTTGGCCTATATATACAAAAAGTTTTCAAGGATAATTTTGCTCATTTTTTACAAATAATAAATTAAAACTCAGAATGTTCAAAAGTAACAAGAAATACTTTTTTTTACCTGACATGGAGTCAATTGCAAGTGACCTATTTCGTGATATGAAATGTATTTCTTTAGAATTTCAAGGTATTTTTCATTTCTATTCTTTTTTTATGAAGTGCTTATATCTCATAAAATCCTTCCGGGTAAAACTTATTGTCCGTAGAATAAAAACTTGATATTTTTTGACCTGTCCTTTTGAAGTGTTTTTTTACCAAATTTAATTAGATCTTATATATATGTTGTGAGTGTGTGCTTGTGTTTGCAGTTTTACTTTAGCTCTAAAAATAAAGATATATTCTTTATTTTTCATTGTAATATGATTTTAATATTTCTTTCAAATGAATTTAAACTATTTTTAATGTGCAAAAACTAAGGATTTAAAATCTTCAAGAAATAATTCTTAGAAAGAAAATGTAACATAACATATTCTGTTTTCTGCAAAAATCACTGCTGTTTCTCCAGAATTATTATTTCACCTATTTATCCAACACTATCTCATTGCTATTACTACTAGAACACAATATTAATTAGAACACTTACTGCGTTGCTAATTAACGCGATGTTTTTAATTAAATTGAGAGAAAATTAACTTTTTTGGTAAATTTATTTTTTAAACTTTCACATGTAGTTACAATGCAGTTTTAAGTTTAAGCATTTTCGTGTTTTATACGTGGTCACGGTGGTTAAGGGGTCAAAGTCATGGACTCAATAGCTGGCATTCTATGAGTTCGAGCCTAGTATAGCCGAAGACCCACCGTGTAGAGGGGGAGGGGCATTGCATATTAAATCTGTCGAATCTCAAACGCCCTCCCGTTGGTGTGGTGGGAAAGTTGGGAGAGAGGGGGTGCCGGCTCAGTTGTCACTCTCACCGCTTGACCATGGTTCATAATTAAGATGTCTGTCAACAACAGTCCTCGCGCAGCCTTACATTGCAACGTCTATATAACTCTCTCCCTCCCTTCTGTCTTGTATGTGAAGAATTATAATAAACTTAAGTGATAAACTACTTTTTATATTGAATAGTTTTTAAGGTACATTATAAAATTTGTTTTATATAATATCTTACGTTATATTAAAACCAAAGTAAGCTGTATTCTTAAAAAATAAGTTTATTGAAATCTAGGAAAAAAGGTATTATTATAAAATCATGTACTTACACATTTACATTCTTCATATAAATATTTCCCTCTCGTATAGCGTTTCAATTACTAAATATCTAACAAAACACACACAAAAACCCTTTTTTTATTTTATATATCACTCTTATCTCTTCAAGAATGTATGTTTTGTTTTTGAAGATAATAAATGTTGATGAGTTATTGCTGTCGTGTGTTTAATACTGGGATACTTGCGAAAGATGATAGATAGATGAACTGAAACATACAATACAAACACAGAAGAATATAAACTTTTATTACAAAAGATGATCCCCGCATAGAACAGAAAGGGGTTCGCTGGTTTCCATTCGAGATGGGAATCCATTTCAGGCGAAAATTCGACTTCTTTTCCCGAAGATATATCCATGCCTTATTCAGGATTCGAACCCGAGCCCACAGATTACAAGCCGAGTTTCATAACCACCATTCTAGGTGGAGTGGCATGTTGATATGAGTGAAGCACTCAATTTGTTTACTAGCGACAATTATTCTATTTTCACCACAATAAACTACATTCGGTCAAAATATACTTAAAATCGTAAGCGTAAAATATTTAAGTGTACAGCTCAATTTACAATCTTAAAGGAGCTTAGAGTATTATGTTTAAAAGTAAACTATTCCTCACAAAAATTAGTTCTTCAATATTTTCCCTATAATTAAGATAAAATAAAACTTTTTTTATAAATTGTTTTAAACTACAGATGTTTGTCTCTAGCTTATCTGAATGGATTACTCTTCTTTGAAAAAATAATTTATTTCCATAAATATTGAAGTATATAAATAAAAGTTGTTTATAAATGCAAAACAATTAAATTGATTACTTTGAAAAGTCTAAATAAAAATTCAAAGTAATTGAAATAAAGCATAATTTACATTATCGTATTCAATATAATCATCCAAAAGCAAATTGTTTTTATATATGACACGTTTTACTTCAAAACGCATTAAAACAGGTGAAATTTATCTTAAAGATCTTTGTTTCTAGTCATAGGGATAATGATTTTGAATTTATTTACAATTATTGATGACATATTATAATAAAAGCAAAAAAAAAAACACGCAAAAAGCTTACAACGGATAAAAGCGTTTTTTAAGAAACATGGCCGCAGCTTAACGACCAGAGAAATTCCCGCTACACATGGCAACCCCATCTTGCAAATTAATGACGTGGCACTTTTTTTAAGAGAGAAGGTTGCGGTTAAAACTGTATTTCTCGTTAAGTTGGTTAGTAAAAATAATTACGTATTACGTGATATCTTGAAGGGTTAAGGACCGAAATGAATTAAAGAAAACCCTCTCAAGAAAATTTAAATAGAAAATCATTACATTCTCCCCCTCCCCTCAATTAAAACGTATCCCTGGTGGACCTACCAGGAGTACATTACTGACGAAGGTTAACCCCTTGCCTGTGGAATATATTTAAGAAAACGTGCCAAAAATGGACAATTTTTTTCTTTTTAATTTTGTTTGTTCTTTATTATCAAAATGTTGAAAATAGTTTTAAGAAAAACAATTTTTAAGCGAAATTACTACTATATTCAATATTTTCGCATGTATTGGAAATGTTAATAAAATACAATAATTTTTGGTCAAATTATAGCAAAATATATCAAACAAATGACATAATTGTGAAGATAAATATAATAAGCTAATACATAACAATATTATTATTTGTATCAACTTTCATGAATTCAGTGTCTCTCAGATTCCTTTGAATTTCACAAATCTCTTACAATGTGGTATACACGAACTGCAAAATTACTAAAATCCGCCAAACGGTGCTAAACTACCGAAATTTTCGCGGGAAAGTATCGCCATGTAGAGGAAAAATGTTAAATTATACATGTTACGAATTACACGAACTGAGTTTGGGCTTCATGGAAATTGAAAAAACAATTTTTTACTTGCCCGAACTAAGCTCGGGTATTTCAAAATTGGAGCACTTGCGTTGCCCGAACTGAGTTCGGGCGTCACAGGCAAGGGGGTTAATTTATATTAAATTTGACTCGAAACGTGTAAAAAAGTTACACTGTGACAAATTTTCACGTTCTAAATTACTTTTATGAATTAGTTGTTACTTTTAAATGCTCACTTCCAAACTATATAAACAAATAACAGGTCGCATTAATTTCTGTTAGACAAGCAATAGAGAATTTTTTTTCATGAAACATAATTGTGTCATTAATTTGAAAATAGGTAGCATTATTACAGAAACTTTGTTTTATATTGTTGGTAATAAATTAAAATATCTAATACTGTGTATCAGAACGTGTAATATTTTCCGGTTATCTAATAATATTGCAATCAACTAAGTGAATATCAAAATAATGTTTTAATTAATAAAATTAACATAAATAAATTCTTGAAACCAGTGTCTTTAAATGTTATTGCCAATATATTTAAGGAAAATATCATCCCAGATTATACAACCTTAAATTTTACATTTAATTAATCTATTTGATAATGTTTTATAAGTCAAAATCTGACGTAGGTTGTATTAATATGAAGATCCCACGCATTAAATTGAATGTGTGTGTTTGACCATTCTGTTACATTAAGAGCTTAAAAAACTTCTGATTCAAATGATCAGAAAATTTAAAAAATTGATGAGTTATTACAAGCAGTTATTATTCGTGAAAGTTATAGCATATATTCAGCCCATGTATCTTTTGTGCATAAAAAGACAGAAAGAAAAAGAAAGAATCTCTTATGCATGAATTTTTTGGAAATTTAAATGCGATGAATAAAACTGACGCTGGACTTTTCCCCAGGATTGATAGTATATTAGATAAATAAAATAATGTGCCAAAAATTTTTCTATTTTTGATTTTGTATCATGATATCACCATATTCCAGTTCAGAAGGATGCAACAAAATTTGGTCTTTCTGAATACATAAGATAACTTTTTGGACTTAAAAAAATACCCCTGCAATATTGATTCATTCGAAGAATTTTAAATAAATACAAAATTAAATATTATTTTTTTTTCAACATTTCAATCATAAACTAATCGTATATTACATTTTCGGACACATTTTCATTATATTATTTGATTCTAGATTATATTATGTCTGGTAAATTTTAATCAATTATAGCATCTAAGAACACATTACATGAAAATACTTTATTTTTTATTCAATAAACTTAGACTTGTTATTAGACAATTTTATTCCATTCTTTCTTAAAACGCTTAGAGGTTGATTTCAGAATCAAATGCAGAGATATAACTAACTTCCATTGTATCTTTTTAATCTCGCCAATTGTCGCAGGCACAGTTATCACTTTAAAAGTATAACTCAGTCGTTCTAATTTGAAATAAGTTTTATTTTAAAATTGTCTTTTGACTATTTGGAATTTCGGCATGAGCTTTTGTTCTTGGTATGAGAGTTAAATTTGAGGGACCAACGTGACAGATTTCATTTTTGTTAACGTCGCATTCCAAAGCAACACGAACTATATTGCCGTTGAATCTCGTAATTTTGAATCTTGATCTAGTGATGAGGAAGACACCTGAGCTGATTCCCCTTTCCCCCAAATTCTCCATCAAGCATACATAAGGACCTAGAATCTCGACAGAATTAACGTGCATCAGCCTTTCTCTACACTGCTGTAACCGGCCTGTTGGTCTGTAACCGGCCTATTGGTCTGTAACCGGCCTATTGGTCTGTAACCGGCCTATTGGTCTGTAACCGGCCTATTGGTCTGTAACCGCAATTTTCACGCGTTAAATGAGTGGGCTTAAGAGAAATTCCCTCGTGGGTTAGTCATTTACTCCTGTCACTATTTTAATCCTGTCCTTTGCAACTTGCTAGTAAAGGGATCACGGCTGTTTCAATTAATATTTCCTCGGAATTAAAGGATTAGCGATTAGCGATGTACCTCGTAAATTTTAACTACCGTCGTATGACTAAATAACGAACTAATACGTCCCTCGTAAGCGTTCAAGTAGCATCATAATGATTTAAGGTAAATAAATATAAGGCCAATAAAACTCACGCAACTTCAAAGTGCAACCAATAAAAAATCAGATCATAAGAAATATACAAGTAGCGTATATAATTTGGCTCTTTAAGGATTAGATCAGATTAACAGTTGAAAAATTAGCTTTATAAACTTATTAAAAAACTAAAATTAGCTTATTAAACAATATAGCTTTAAATTTAAAACTGAAAAGTCTCATCTCCCCCCCCCCCAAAATATCTACTATTTATCATTAAATCACTTTAAAACTCTTCTACGGAAAAAAAAATTCCCTTCCAAAAAATTGTATTGTTTAATGCTTATGCAATATTTTTTTTTTACTTTTAATTGCTTAATTCAAATTACTTGTTTTAATAAAAAAAAACTCTTTGTATTATTTAGGAATTTTATTTTTGAGTCAATGTTATCCTTACAATGCATTTAAATCTTTATACCAATAGTAGAAGTTAATAAGAGTCAATGAGAAGCATAAAATAATGTATATTTTCTTAATCTAAGTTGTCTATTCCAGTTGCCTTATCTGAAATTAATAGAACGCAAGATGTTATTCATTTAAGGAGTGCCTTGTTCATAGGACGGGATTAAGTTCTAACGTTTCTGACTAATTGTGTTTACTTCTGTTACCTAACGTAAGCTTTTTCTGTTTTGGCTAGGTTGGTTAACTTCATTCGCGTGTAATCTGGATAACATAGAATTCTACACTATATAAGACTGTTGTCTCCTCAACTTACAGTTAATTCGTTTCTTCTACAGAATTCTTTCTTTTGTTACATTAGGATTTGGCATCACCGAGTTAATCTTGCCTCGAATATCTAGGTCTCGGATTTGGTTCTTTTAGTATAAGGTACTCAATAATAATTTCCCTTACCTAAATATCTGACATTAATCAAGTATTATCGATTTATCTATATTTTAAAATGTGTTAGTGAGGAATTCTTCAGTTCCTTAACTTTAAATGGACACATTTTATTAAAACGCGTTCTATATCATACTATGTATGCATGCTATATATATAAAAAAGATTTTTTAAAGCTTTAAATTTTTACTGAGACTAAGATAATCCAGAAGAATTCATAGCTATTTTTAAAGAAATTTTTTTCATCTCTTTAGAACTAAAAACTCTCTTTTCAATCTAAAAAAAACTCCTGCTAACTCCGGAAAAGCAATATCTGATCCTTTTTCATCTTACAATAATCCTGTTTCTACTTTTGCTTTGTCTTTTTTCAAAGATCCTTTTATATTTTTTTCAATATGTATTTGTACATATTTCCTTTATTTATTACTATCCTATAAATTTTAATTTAAGAATTCATATATTACATTTTTATGGAAATTCTATTCTGTGATTAAATTCTTTTAATCTTTTTCATCGCAAATTAAACAAAAGTCAAATCCCGTTCATTGTCTTAAAATTTATCACAATGAAGGAGTTTTCCTGTTCTTAAATATATTCAGTGACAAATTAAATTATTGTCAACATACGTGGGATGAATTTCTCTTCTGATTAAGAACATCACACGGAGAACGCCTTTGATTGAATTGTGTCCGTCTTTCCATTTAAAAATAAATTTCCGGACAAAACCTGAATCACTTAGTCTTCCTCCTCCTTGTAATTATTTATCCATATTTTTGTGGAACAATATCTCTCTCTTCATAATTATAATTCTTTTATAATTGCTTCTAACAAGAATGCAAACTATCTGAATTTTTTGTTATATTTTAATTTCCAATCAAAACAGTGTTACTCAATTTTCTTTTCTTTCTCAATTTTTTTACAAAGAACCATTCTAAAAAATGTGAAACAAGTTTTACTTTAATGAAAAATTGCCCAACCTATCCTCCTGTTTGACACAGCGTCATTTCTCATTAATATTATTCTGTACCTTTCCTTACCAAATCCTCTGTGTACACTTTTGTAACGGTTGAGAAATCGCATTTATTATCTTTTAATTTGAAGTGAAGTGAGCTTATAACATACGGGATTTAAAAGTAAAGATCAATATTTGAAGAAGAAAATCAGGAAGAAAAACATAAGGACTCTTTCAATTAAAACAAAAATCCCATTTTAAATTTCTTTAGCATGTTCTTTGTTTATTTTAGCTGAAAGTAAAGCGATTTTTTTTTGCTTAGGAAGCTATTGTTTCAACTTCATTTTAAAAACCTTTTTAATTTTACAAAGAAATAATTTTTTGTCAACTAAGTTTTTTTGGGATTATTTTCAATTAATCGTTTTGTAAACGAATTCTTGATTTAGTGTAGAGGATATTGAAAAATGAAAGGAATCTTAGTCTCTCCCCCCCCCCTATTAGATTGATTGGTTAGAACTTAAATGTAGGTAATGGATACAGTAACTTAGAACTTTGGTCAATTGACAACTAGTAAATGAGAGCTAGTAAATCACAATTTATTGAGAACTTATCGGCCTAAGAGGTCTATTCAGTTTAAATTACTATGGAGTTATTATTTCACACGACTATATTGAATAGAAACAGGATTTAAATCCTTAACTTGACTCATGTATCACCAGCCTTGGAATTTGCTAACAACTCTATTAGATCATCAATATCATTACCCGGACTAGCTTCTTGAAATGTACATTAAAATATTCGTGTTTTATAAAACTTCGAAAACACAAACACGACTAATTACCATACAAAGTACTTAACTTATATTTTTCGACACAGCATTTAAATTAAAAGTTATTTTTTTGAATATTGTACACGTAATAAAGTAAAAATGTTTAAAAAGTTTACTACTTCATTTCGTAACGAAATCTGATGCCTCTCTCTCAACCTTGATAATATCTTAGGCACTTTTTAATAAAACTGCTATTGGAATCCCAGAAATTTGATATTTTAAAGTTTATTTTATGTGTAAGGATAAAAAAAGATTTCTTTCAAACACCGGAACACTTTAGTTTAAGTTATTTTACAGCTGCTTTATTGAAAAAATATACATTATTAAAAGCTATCTACAGTCTGATTCTTTTATCTTTAATTCTTTAATATTTAAGTCATTTCTGTCTCTCTAGTAGAGATCATTAACTGATATTTGTGTACATAATAAGTTTCCCGATCATCTTTCACACTATTTGTAATTACTTTTGATAATCAACATTATTATTTATAAAACACAATATACACATTAAACACATTATTGCAATTTAACTATAGTATGTTTGTGTATTTCCTAATGGCATCCCTTGAAAGTTTATGTATTTACTTTTTCAATATTCAGTTTCTCTTTAGTCATATATTCAGCATGTTTATTTGAAAAAATTGAGATACAAAAGTTACTAACATACAAGTAATTTTTATATTCAGAATCGGAAATAACTATGAAAATTTAATTTGTTTTGCCTTATGAAATATATACACAGAAGCACATTATTATTGAAAAAAGGCTCCATTCATTCAATTTTATTGGAACCTTTCAATCTCGTCTTAAGCCCTGCTTTGCTTTCATAATTTAGGTCATCTTCTTTCATTCATTTTGGTAAGATAAGAAATAGGAAAGACAAACACGAATTTTTCATTCGCTTCTCAGCTAAGTCAAGACCGATGGTAACGTAATTGCATTTTTACAGGAAATAATGATCCTTTTTGTCAATAAACTTTTTGCTTTAATGGGTTTCTAAGGGAAGCGCTTCAACGTCAGCAAGATTGTCATTGAGGGGCGCTCGATCAAGACGAAACAGTCTCTCAGCCGATGTATTATCCTTTTTCGTGTTTTTTTTCGAACTTTATTGTTTTAAATTCTTTTAAAAATCATTAGGACTGAAGTACCCAATATTTTGCATTTTGAAGTGGTTTTACCAAAAAAGCAAGAAGATGTTTGAGCCTATGATGATAAACTATGTTGTGCTTTACGCATTTTTATATACGACATAAGATTGTGAATTTTTATTAATAAATTTTTTGTCTAAGAATATTTTAAATGTAGTATTTTTGATATTTTAATGAAATAAACCGAGCAGATGTGAATTAAAATTATCTAAAATAAATATTTGTTAACACAATACTTTTGACTTTCTTGTAGTAGTTAATTTGCTTATGATACAATATTAAGTTTAAACCTTTCAGTGGAAAGTATAATCATGTTTATTTAGTTTCTTATTCGATGAATAGTTTTAACAACAGAGAATAAGGTTAAAAATTAGATAGGGCCTTCTATTTAATTTGATAAATAACTTTGCATTATTACTCTATATGGTTTAAATACTTTTCTATTTAATAATTACAGCTTGAATCCTTTCCCCATAAGCGAGAAGCTTATGGGAAAAGGATCTTATATAAATTTAATGTATTCTGAAACTATAGAAACAGTGTTTCAGAAACACAAGTGTTTTCATAAGTATCAATATATATAAATAAAATGGTTAAAACATGTAGAAAAAATAAATTAAATACATTATGCTTAGAACAACTGTATGGGACACCCTAATTAGATAAGTAAATTCTAAGGAACATAAAACTCCTTTATGCTTTATATTTACCCAAAATAAGATAAATTATAAGGAAATAATAAAACATACATTTGCAGAACTAAGCATCATTGGTGTAGTTTCAAAGCACTTAAAACCATAAAATATATTTATTTATTCTTTCCTTAAAATATATTTGACAAAAGAAAATAATTAAAAATAATTTATTTATTTAAAAGTTAAAAAAAAGTATTTTGATTTATCTAAAGAAATAATTCTAAAAAGGTTAACATTTTATAAATAAGAGAAAAGCATATTTAAATAATAAAAAGGCCACCTGTTCAAATCACTCGATTGAAAATGGGAGAATATTTAACACCTATTATACACAATTTTTTAACCTTTTATTGAATAAATTACGTTAATTGAAATCTAATAATTAATGCTGTAGAGTAATTTTTTCAAGGTGTTTAAGGTCAACTGTTTTATTTTTGACTTTTCTACTTTAAAAATTTTCTATCTTGCCTTTCTCTAGCAATTTATGAATAAATTTATTTATCCTTATTTTTATTTAATACATCAAAGTTCTACTGTCAAGAAGAGACATTATTAGGCAGTTAATATCGAAACTACCTTAAGACATTAAGTTATTAATAGCATCTATATATATATATATATATATATATATATATATATATATATATAAGTATTCATATATGCAAGTATTTTAAAAGTAAGTGCGAAAAAGGATATTTTTTTTCTCTTTAAGTTTTCGTATCAAAGCATTTGTGATTAAAAAAGATCTGAGCATTATTATTAAAATATTTTACCATCCAAATTATATTTCTTTTTTTATTGAATAAATTATACTGTATAATTTTACACGGATCTTCAATTCTAATGTTTGACTCTCACACATCAAAAATTATTTGCAGCCTAAGAGTTTTATAGAATATGATCTCTTGATATATTCTTAATTAGATTATATGAGAACTTTAAAATTTAATAAAATTTTATATGTATATAAATATCAAATATCTTCGGCACGAAAACTCATTTATGTTCTTAATTATTTGAAAATGAAGGATAAATATCTCTAAAGAAGAAAAGAATTTAATGTATCTGTGTATATAATTATGATTAATATACTATTATAATTATGATTTCATACCGACAATAAGCAAAAAATAAAAAATAATAATAAAATAAATAACAAGACAGTGCCGAGCAAAGTAAAATTACCGCAGTAATACGAAGGTAAATAGGTTTAGGACTAAGATAGTAAAATTAAACATAATTTCAAGACGACATTTTTCTCCTTTATTTGTTAATATATTATGTTTATTACTAAAATTATACAATCCAAAAAATCTTTACAAAATTTTTTTAAAAATAAATAATAATTACCCCATAAATTGTTAAATATTATTTTTCTATAAACTGATATATGAATATATAACTGTTCCAGGGTAGAACTTTAATAATGTTACATTTAAAAAGGTTTCTCTAATCGAAAATATTGGTATTTAAGTTATGATTTATAACATGTTAAGTTGTATCCACAGGTATGTTTTGAGTTCATTATTGTTAGTTTTTAGGTTATGGCAAATAATTTAAATAAAAAGGATAATACATACTTATAATTTACATTGCCATTTAAACTATAATCATCATAATTTTCCAGAAAAACCGTAATATTGAGTTAAACAGATACCCCCTGTCGATGATACCCTGTCGATTGAGTTGAATACATCTGCAAAACCCTAACTATGTATAAAATAAATTTCTCTGACTTTTGAGTAATTAAGGGGATCTTTATTGTTTCTAATAATAGTTTAGCATTGATATTTTTAAAAATATTTTGTAAAAAGATTGTATTAAAATTGTAATAATTTACCAAAAGTAATACCGTAAGTTTAAAAAAAAAATCAGCAACACTTCAAAATGTAACAGCATTCACATATATAAAGTTTTGGAGCTAAAAATATATATGGAAATTTAACTTCTGGTAGATGTTTCTATCAAATTCTTTAGAAAGAGAAAACACGATTAGTAATTTCTCCATCATAACTCAGATTTATAAAAAGAATTATTGTTTTGTAAATATATATTGAGCATGTAGTAATATTACATGTAATGGCATAATTATCAGGCATTAAATATATGAATAGGGAAATTTTTCTCTAAAATTTTAATCGTACAAGTTAAGTATTCTTACACAATTAACATCATAATTAGCTCTAAAATTTAATTTCTAAGAGCTTGTAAATAACACATTTATATTCTTCAAAGGCCTTCAGAATGCAAGACAAATTTACAGTTGATTTTGTAATAAAATTAGTTACGTCCCTTCTAATCTGTTGTTTAAGAGTGTTTTTTAAGTTTTTTGAATTCTTTGTACCTTTTCTTAAATATTTTTATAATGATAAAATTTCTAATAATTACTTGTTGGTGATGCTATATGAGCACGCATACACATACATATATAACTTTTTTTAGCTTGTTTTTTATTTTCTGTCAACTTTCACTATTTTTGTTTTTAAAAAGTGTTTTAAGTTAATTAACTTATATATATATATATATATATATATATTCTTTGCTGTTATTTAATCGATTTGAAGAATTTACTTAAATTTCTGTTATTGAATAAGTGGATTTTTTTATCGGAAATAAATCTCATGAAGTATAATAAATAGAAATCTTTAAGAAAAGGAAACAAAACTTTTTGTCAAAATGCTTTAGAAAAATCTTATTGTTACTAAAAAAATAAATATAGCACATTCAGAAAACTCACGTATACTACGTAGAAGATGAGATGAAAGCGAAAAATCTCTTCACCTGAAGTACCTTTTTCCAAATTCTTTCTATATCTAAGTCTTTTTATTTTAATTTTTAAACTTATATAATCCTCTTTCATGTTTTAAACATTTGTAAATTTTTATTCTAATATTAACTTGGATTATGCCATGAGAAATTGCATCCATTTTAGTCCTCTTGGACCTATTGTAACCTATAGAGAATTTTTAAAATAAATTATTTTTGAAAGCAGCAATGTAGTACTTTCTTTAATGCTTTAAACTTTACAGTTATGGAAACTTTTTGTATTAATAAAATATTTCGAAGACGTTTCCCCAATATCAAAGCTTTTCCTTTGAATTTGAAATTTCCTTTGGGAATTTGTTCAAAAAGAAATGTTTTGATATATATATGTATATATATGTGTGTGTGTGTGTGTGTGTGTTTATAAAAAAAATTCTTATGGTTTTATGACATATTAAGAGAAATTACTAAAATATTTCTGATCTAGTAATGTTTAATTGAGTATAGAAGGCTTAAATAATTGACAATTGCAGTTATATATGAGTAACAGAAATAAAAAGAGGCATGAATTTAAAATGTTAAATTCAAACATATCAATAAAATTTTGTTTCAAAGCAAATATAGAAAAGAAATATTTTAAAATTAAATACATAAATACAAGCTATATATATTGAAAGGTTTGCTTTCGGAAATATTTTCATAATTATATTAAATCATATGCATAATTCCAGTTTCACGTAAGCATTATCAAATTTTTTGAGCTCATATTACTTGTTTCATTCGAATACATTCCCAATTATTTATTATTTAGTTGGAATATTTTTAAACATAAGAAATTAATTTATTCCAGTTAAGATACAAAATTTGTTTGGGTAAAATAATAAATTGAATTGGAAGAAGTCTTTTAGTGTGCATTTATATTTTCTAGATTCTTTTTCTTTCCTTTTTTCAAAAATAAAAAATAAAATTTTATAATACTTATACTATAGAAGAGAAATATTTTATGGTGGTCTTTCCTTTTGTATCCTTCTTGAAAGATAAAGCCCCCATGTTTATAGATAAGTGAATAAATAAATAAAAAATCTTCAATTCCGAGTAATATCAAGAGACAAATATTCCTGCAGAATATGATAGTCGATAAAATATTTGAAAAATCTTTTACTAGCCTTAGGGTTTTACTTATAAAACAAAGAATAATGTAGTTTCTATGAACATATTTCTATGAATATCTGTTTCTAAATCGATATAAATAAAATTTGTTATGTAAAATGAATTTCTGTTATTTACTAAATTGATAACAATAAATGTAAATGGAATTATTTGAATAAACAATGTGTACATCTTTCAATTCTTTAAATGTTTTAAATGTTCATAGAATGGGAGATTTTTTCATTAAAAATTCTCAACTATCTTGTTTTTTTGAATAATTTTTTAAATAAATATAACACTTAATCGATGTGTATTATTAGAATTTTCTATTTACTGCTTTACAAAGATTTGTAATCGAATAGTTTAAAAATACAAGACATAAATTACGAGACACACACTCATATATACATATAATTTTTATACTTATTCAAATTTTCAGAAAAACACTCAACTCTTTTTTTACACTGTAGATACATTCCTTAGAAAACCGTGCAAAAAAATCGCGTAAAAAATACATTCGACATATGGTAAATCTGGGTATGTTCCACAATTTTAAAAAATCGTGAATCGTGTAAGATGAAAAATCTTTAAATATTTTCCCAAAAAACAGAGCAAAAAAAGCAACAATAAAATCCATGCTACATACAAAACAAAAACAATTAATTTTTGTTAAAAAAATTTTTAAATTAGTGTACAGGGTAAACTAACACAGTCTATAAGTACATACAATATTTAAAAAAAATTCAAATTGAAATTAGGAATAAAACTATTAACTAACAAAACTATTCATCGCTACCTGATAACAAGCATGCACGTTTATTACGAACTGGATCAAAAATGCTATCATCAATAGAAGATGCGTAGAATACATCTGACAGAAATCTGCTGGTTTTGATTAAAGTGAATAATTTAACCCTATTGAGGTCGTTATAAACGACCTCAATAGGGTTTTTTGTTGTTATAAAGTCTTATTAGTGACTGTCCTTTTGGTTTGTCAAGTTAATTATGTAATCCTTGATTTTAATGTATGCTCTATGGCAAGATCATACGCAACAAAATTTTATTCCATTCTTGTAGTAAATTTCAAGCCCTTGCAAATTAAATAAGCTGTTAATAGCTTGACTTCACCTTCGACTTCACCATTGTCGACTTCTTTTTTTCATAAAAACTGTCATAAACTCGTTCAAATAGTCCTCATCCAACTGGCAAGATTCCCCAAATATCTTTGTAATTCGTTCTAGAACAAAAAATTCGCGTAAAAGAAATCCTTAAATTCGTATTCTGTGTTGTTTCAAAATTGAATTAAGAAAGACCGTATAAAAAGAGTTGGTTGTACTTACGAATATCCAACATATAGAGATCGCTTTTCTCCGCATTTGTAACAATTTAGATCTCTGAAGTAGTCTTTTGGAGAGAAAGAGTAGGATATTATGTATATGACTTTTTTTTACTTTCCATGTCTTGACTTTTTCTTATCCAAAATATTTTGGATTTCCTTCATCTACTATCTTATTCACAATACTTTAATATGAAGGGGGGGGGGAAGTATATGTACATATTAAAGTAAAAAAATAAATACTTTAGAAGGATGTAAATTTACTTCAAATCATTTTGGATAAAAGTTGAAAAAGAATGCATGTATAATTCACGAAAGAAAGAGTGCATCATTCTAGCTGTATTTCAGCTAAAAATAATAATATCGTTAATAATAATTAGTTTTGTTTTTATATCAGAAATAAATAAATCACGAAACATTCTTCATGCATTAAGTTAGATAATCATTATAACAATAGCTTTAAAAAATACTTAAAATGTATTGCCGGACTATTTATAGCCCACTTTTAAAAAAAGGATTCAAAAATATTTCTCCAATTTCTACTTTCATCTCAGATAGACAAATTTCATTTCTTGTCAAACAAATACTTTAAAGATAATAAAATATTTAAAAAATTTTATACTATATTTCTTAATAATTTATTATCTCTTTTTTGTTGTCTTTTCCCCCTTTAGGTGGATTGAAAAATATAACAGTCGAGATAGAAGTATAAAAAATTAATAAGATCCAAATTTAATTAATGTTTTGAATAATTTTAAGAAAATTGCATTATAAACTCCAAGGAAAAAAACGATTTAGCAAATAAAATAGCGAAGTCAAATAAACAAATATAGCTAAATTATCCAGTATTTCCCAGATGTCAACCAATAGATAAATATATTATATATGTCACATGTGTGAACATACACACACACACATATATATATATATATCATAGCGGATCTTTAAGCATGGCTGCCAAATTTCAAGACTGTGTGTCTAATACAAAAATTTTAATTTTTACCTATAACACCCTCGCAACCTCCTAGGGTGTAGATTTCCAAAAAGGCTGTTCTTGGCGAATCTCTACTTAACAAAAGATACGTTCTTACTGAATTTCAAGTCTGTCGCACTAACAGTTCCAGATATCTTGTGATGTCAGTGAGTCGCTTTTTCGCTAAATAAATACGATTTGTGAAAGATATATTATTTTTAGGCCCCTATATACCCTCCTTAGAAGTCGATTTCAGCAAAAACAGATCTTAGAAGATCTCTACTCAGCAAAAAAGGCACGTCTGGCAAATTTTAAGTCTGCTGGTTTAATAATTCTACGGGTCTCGAGATGAATGAGTTGCTTTTCGCGAATAAATACAAAAAATATTATATTATATTATATTATATTATATTATATTATATTATATTATATTATATTATATTATATTATATTGTATTATATTATATTATATTATATTATATTATATATGTGTGTATAGACTTCTACATTATGCAACATTCTAATCGAAATGATGTATACAAAGACTAGTTAAAATCTTATCTAGAGAAAGATATCCTGAATTTTTACTATCCAATTTATTTGTGCTTTTTATTGTGCAACGCACAATTTTCTATAAATTAGTGCGTTTAAAAAATTAATTTGAAGAAAAATTTTTTTGCGTAAATTGTATTAAAAATTTGTGTTTTTCCTGTATTATGCGTGCATCTTAATTTAAATATAAAATAAATTTTTCAGAAATTTTATAATAAATAATTATAATTTGCAACATTGAATTTTTTGTTGGTTTTAATCAGGAATGTTAATTTTTTTCTTTCGAAAGCTAAAAATAGAAGCAATTTTCGATTAGATACAATACTGTGAGGTTAAAATTAAATAATGCGATTCTTTTACATAATTTTCATAAAGAAAGAAGGTTTCAAAAAAGTGTAAAATTTTTAAAATATAATCATAATTTTAAAAATTATAAGCTTATGAAAACAAGAAATATTAATTAAGTTTTACGTTGCGCATGATATTTTCTAAAATAGTAGCTCTAATTTCTAGTAACAAATTAATTTATAAAGTTAAATATTTCCTTATTACATAGTAGCATTTTTATATAAAAAGAATAATGAATAATATTTTTTAAAGTAAAAAACTTACATTTTTAAATTTTTTAAAAACATTTTTTAATATTTTTAAATTGTTTTGAAATAAAAAAAAAAGATTTATAATACCAAAATTAGGTAGCGCTTAATGAGTAGGACATATTTATAATTCTATGGAGTTTTATACATAAAAGGCTATACTATTTTAGGAAGTATTTTGCACAACATAAAATTTGCTTAATATTTCATATTTTCATATGCTTATATTTTTTTTTTAAGTTATGATTATATTTTAAGCATTTTACACTTTTCTGAAACCTTATTCCTTTGTAAATAATTTGTCAAATATAATCCAATTATTTAATTATAACTTCAAAGAATTATATCTACATGAAAATTGTATACATTTTCAGCTCTCGAGACAAAATTAACGATTTTTATTTTATGGTTGGTTTACGCATTTAGTGAACTGAAATGTATACATAGATGTGGTAGGATTGATACACTAATTTTATTCCCATTGTAAAAAATTTCTGCATTTAGTTCTTATTTGCTTAAACTATGTAATCTACGTTTTATGTTTTAAATGTTTACAATATCACGACATGACAATAAAACCAGGATACCTTGAAAGATAATTGTATTTTTACCGAACCAGTTTTCATTTCCAGTGTATCCAGCAGAACAAAAAATCTAATACAAACATTAAAAAGTCGTGATACTACTGATATTAGTTTTTCCTGTGAAAAAAACACGTACCTTTTCAACATGTGTGTAAAGCAAACAATTCATTTTGAATGGTATTTAAATTAATTTAAAGGTTTCTTTTTCTTTATGTAATCTCATCTATAAAATTCTTACGTTCCATTCGTTATGGAAAAATCGACCTCTTTGCAATTATTATTAAATATTTAATTGAGTTTTTAAGAAATTTGGCACATTTAATTTTTTTAACTTTAAAATGAGAAAAATCTAAAAGAAACATAATTTCTTGAACTTTTATGTAGATCTTAATTTCATAACCTATATGAATATACTATTGTTAATTATTGTGTATACTGTCATTAGTTATTATTATTAAATATGTATATACTATTAGGCTATTTAGTATTAAACATAAGTGATGATTAAATAGATAACAAAAAGGCAATAAAAAGCAAAATGAAAGAATTAAGTATATAATAGTAGAAAAACGGTAATAAAATAATATGAGGGAATATTAATTGTTTCTTGATGTTATAAATACAAAAAGTTCACAATAAAAGAAAACAACATAAATATAATTAAAAATCACATTATCAATAATATTTTAATTTGAGTTTCAATAGAATTAACTATCTCGTTCATTTTTATTTTCAAATGAAAATTTCTGAATATTTTCTCTTGAGTGAATTTTTCTTTAAATTTTTTGATAATTCTTTTTGTGGTTTTCTTCAGAAATTTACACGCGATTAAAACAGAGAATTGTAATATCATGCTAAGAATAAAGCTAAATTTACTTCATAATATATATTTTTTTGTCTTGGACTAGCTGAATGTCCAGTTAAGTCATTCAGCAATTGTATTTCGTAATTTATATTTAATAAAAATATTAAGGGTCTCGGACTGAGCAAGGAGGATTCATCCTTTCATCCCATCAGTGGATCGATAAATGAGAACCAAGCTTGCTTGGGAACTTAACACTGAGGGTTTTCACGTCAAACTGACCATCTGATCGGAACATCTGTTCATGCACGTCAGGGTTCAAGGTCACGTAAACTAATAAAAGTACAGTAGACCTTAGTCCTCATGTGCTGTTGCACCTCTGAGTTAAGTTTATTAAGTCATTTCGAGAACAAAAGGTTTTAATTATGCCTCCTTAAATCTTTTGGTAAAATTATAATAATGTAGCAGTTGGATTGGTGGCTTAGAGGTAGTGATCCCGTTTCGTTCACCTAAGGTTGCCGGTTCTATCCCGGCTGGAGTCGACAGATTTTCTGGATGCGAAAATTGAAGGCATGCATGTCATATATGATTATGTGGTATGTAAAAAATCCCTTGAGTATGAATTTGAATTTGATACTCTGTAAAAATAATTTGTTGCAATATTCATCATCCGACGATAGCTTGAATTAAAATGAATTCAAGCGTCCAAATCTGATAATGAAAGCCGCCACTAGAGAGATGTGGTGCCACCATGAAATTACTCTCATATTTGGGGATTCACCGTGTCTGCTAAGGCTTAGTTGCCAATATATGCAGCCCATTAGAAAAAAATAATTATTATGTGGTACATTTGACTTTTCCTTGTTATTCTGAAGAAAGAAAATAAATCGTTTAAAAATGCTCACATCCATTATAAACAGGAGGGGGGAAAAGAGAAAGAAGTTTGAATGCTTTATTTTCTGAATTATTTTATACACGCTTTAAATTCACAGCAGCATTTGCTTTTATCATTCTTTCCAAATGTCTTTTCACAAAGAAAAAAAAGGATTTGAAACCATAAGAAACAAAAAGAAATAAGTTTATTCCCTGAATTTTTGGTTATTTTCGTAATTTATCAAGATATAAATTTGTATTATTATAAGGTACTTTTATATAGGGGCGAGATGTATCTCGACCAAACCCCTCATATATCTTTCTTCAAAATAATATATTTCTTTTCATTTTTTGTGCAATGGAAGATAATTTAAGATATTGAAAGAAAGAAATTGTAAGAGATTATATTCAGTAGTGGAGTAAATGTAAAAACGCTGTATTTTTAATATATTGTATTGGTAAACAATATTTCCTTACTAAGAATTATGTAATTATAATAATATAGAGATAATCCTTCACTTTCATGTGAAAAAGAATTTCTTTCTAACCCATGAATAATATTTAAAATGTAATGGTATATGGAACATACGTTCATTTTTACAAGAAAGGAATTTTCAATGGTGATATTGTCAAATGTCACTGTCATGTGATTTATTTTTTATCCTCAGGGAACCGTGATAGTTATCGCATATAGCAGTGGCCTTTAAACTGTGGTCCGCGGACCCCTGAGTGTTCCCGGAGCCTTGTAACGTTACGAATTTCCTTTTTAACAGACTCGGAAAGGTCTCCTGGAAAAATTGAAAAATTGACCATCCTAGACTAGATTACTAAATTGCCCATCAATGAAAAGACTCATCCAGAACATGTATTTCAATTAGGAATATTATGTCGAGGAGGGGTGTTCAAAATGTTGGGAGTCCATGGTGTCAGGCTGATAGATAAATGAAATCCACGGCGATCGAAAGCTTATAGAATAAAAGTTTTTGTACTTGTATGGCGTGTTTTCCAGATGCAATTGATACATCGTACATATTAATAAAGTGTAAAATAAAGCAGCTGCTCTAGTTGAGGTTGTTTGAAGTGACAAATTTTTTTATGATTTTATTTTATAGATGATCTTATTAGCTTTATAAAAATACCAAGTTCCTTATTTTCCACTCACTAGAACAAAAATTGCAAGCGTTTTAGTAAAAGAAGATGTTATTACTTTAAGCAAGATGCCATGCATTAAAACGCGTTTTACTCGAAATGTGTTATTTTTAAATGCTCAAAAGGGGACAGCGATTGCTCAAAAAGTTTTGAAAATAATTAACTGAAACTTTTTGTGTGTGTTTTGTATAAAAGTATAAGTGTTTTAATCTTCAGATTTATCAATAACTGTTTCATTACAAACTTTACAGTACCTTATGTTAATATAATCACTGTTATTTTAAGCAATTTCATGCAATAACTGAGATAAAGTGCTCTAGATTTTGTAAAAATAAAAATATCTCTTATCCTGAAGGTCATTTAAAAATGAATAACGTAGCAATACATGTGAATTGCAAAATTGAAAATTAGTTTATAAACTTTTGGTACAGAATGGGCCGCGTTTATGTTATGCTTTGTAAATTTTGACCATTTTTTCCTATTTTAGTAATAATGATTTATTTTTATCTTCTTAATTTTAGCATATTTTTCTTAAAATGTACTAAGCATATATAAAAACCACAAAAAAAAATCCCCATATCTCCATTTTTGTAAAAAAAAGTTGTCGAAGTAGTCGGATACCTTAAGTATATCCAAGTGAAATAAAGAATAAAAGTTAGTTTTAATTTATAATATTCAGTTTTTTTATGGTAATGCAAAAATTATAATTAATTTGAATTAAAGGAATAAAAGTATATATATAGCTTATAAGAATTTTTTTATAAACATATTGAATATACATAAAGTTTTATTTAGAATTGTCACGAGAAATAAACCAAATATTTACACTAAATACCTTACAAGACTTTAAAACAAATTAACGAAATACATAATATTTAAATCAATTGTAACTAATTATGTTCAAAATAATAATTAACACCTAATTAATTCACTAAATACATTCATTTTCTGTTCAGATTTTATTGATGTTTTCTTATCAAAATTTATATAAGAGAAACTAGAAATTTTTTCAATTTGTTGTCGTTTGAGTATATCTTGAAGAAATTTTTTCTGAAAGATTCTTCAATAAAATTTCTATATAATACACATTTCATAATCAGTAAAAAATTTAACTTTTTAAATTTTTACCAGCTGGAATGTATTTTAATTCATAGTCAGGCTCAGAAATTAATTAAAAGCAACTTACTTCTACCCTTCTGTTTTAATCAATTCAATATAAGGGAATATAAATCAAAATTCTTGATTATAGTTGACTCGAAATAGGGTAAGTATCAATGGGCTTACACTTACCATGAACTTGAATTTATATTTTTATAATTCATTCAAAAAGTAATTAACTAACAAATTATATATAAATGCATATGCAGCATTTTAAATCAAGAATGTATAGAAAATATTTTTTGTGTTCTATGAAGTTTGGAAATAAATATTTGATTTCTTTTTATACTTTAAACCCAGGATAATCTTTCAAATAATTTCGAAACAAAGTTCTTTTTTGTTCAAATTCCGTAATGCATTATTTATCAGTGAATTTATTTAAATTACATTTAAAAGTGTGATTTTATCATTAAAACAACTTTAACAGTTTTTTATTAATCTCATACAACTGCATTCTTCAGTTTTCTCGATACTTTCCTGCTTATTTTAGTTTTAAAAATATCATCTGTGATATTTACGTATTTATTAAAGAATTTTTTAAATTTGCAAAAAGTAAAAATTTTAACTATGGCATTTGTAATTTTTTGCATTCTCACGAGAATTCAAAATCAATTTTATTATGGAACTAGTAATTATCATAAAATAGTTTTATTAAAAATTGAAGCAAAAAAGTACAAATTTAACTCTTTTGGCATTTTTCAAAATGTTCAATAAAACTCTTGGTATATTTATTATTTTTACATGCTTCTAATTACATTAAACAAAAACTGATAAAAATTTAAAGCAGCTTTTAGGAATTTAATTCTCAACTTGATCCCTGTGTGTGTGCTCTCTAATAAATGTTTTCAAACTGTACAATTCAATTAAAATAAATAACTTAGAGCATCTATAAACCAGATTTCTTATTTTACTATCCGGTTTTGTACTTAAATTATATGAAGCATATAATTCATCTTGATTTCTTATATCATTAAAACAATAATTTACACCCATTTAAAGACTATTGATAACCTAGGAATACCCTTTTATGTTTCTAAAAAAAATTCCATACTTACGGAACCATTTTAAAAAGGTGAGCGATTTGTTTTAAATTGTAAATTGTTTGAATTAGCTTCGCAGATTTGAAATAAAAATTTATGGTCTATACCTGAGCTGACGTTTTGCTTAGAAACCATTCCACTTGAAGATTTTGAATTTTTATTCAATTCATTTACTGCGTGATGGACCCATTTAATGGAATCCTGGTTCAAATCCTGTTCTTAAATAGCAAATTACTTTCCATGATCTTCATAATCATGATTATTCAGTTACCTCAGCCTTTAAATTCGTAGTAGTTACAATATATATATATTGATATTTGAATTTAATTTTTCTTTTTTAAACATTTGAAAAAATATAAATGCTTAAAGAAGCGTGAATAATCTTAGTTAATTTACATTTAATCATAATTTTTGATGAATAACTTGAGTAACATTATTATCTAAGCATATGAACATTGCACTGTTTCCAAAATTAATTGATATTCTAAGAAATAAAAAATATTGTGTAAGTACTAAGTTTGCTATTCTAAACAAATCAAAGCAACTATAGCATTTTTTATTTAATAAAACTAACTGATCTCTTAGACGTCACCTCATACTGATGTTTTATACTGAAAATAAGTTAAAACATGTTTTTACCGGATAACTTTGATATTCAATAGTAATGTTTCCCCCTTGGATGATAAGTTAAATTAAGTGGGAAGAGAGTGAGTGAGTGAATATTAACGTCACACTCTTAAGCTATACATGAGGGCTTTTGGTGATGGAACTCGTAATTTTGAACCATGGTCAAGTGACGAGGATGACACCTGAGCTGGCACCCCCCTCTCCTAACTACCACACCAACAGGAGGACGTTTGAGCTCTCATTAGATTTAACATGCACTGTTCCCCTATACGGGGGTTCTTCAGTTGGTACTGGCCTCGAACTCATGACACGCCAGCCACTAGTCCGTTACCTTCACTACTAGGCTACCGCGAGCACAAATGAGAAGAGAGAAAAGTTCACTCTCTGTAATGTTAAAGCGAACTCTTTTTTTTTAAAAAAAGTTTTCTTTTACATAGGTAATACATTAAGAATTCTTTCGAGCAAAAGGAGTTATGTATTTTTTACAATTGTACTAAAAAAACAATGGAGGAGTTGCAAAGTGGCAGTAGAATTTGAGTTACCCAGGGTGCACTACGAGGAGGACTGCTACGTTGGTCTGCCTATGACCGCTGAACATTTGGTCGTGTACCCTGCACTAATTAGTCTGTATTCAATTGTCGAAAAATATTGGAGAGCACGTGTACTAATGGCATAGGTGCTATTGTAGTGTGTGGTATTTGTAAAATAAAATAATTTACAATTGTGCTAAATAAGCTACTAATTAAAGAAAAGGATTCAATTCTTCGTAGCAAAAGTATTGAAAAAAAATGTACAGTCGAATAATTTTCTCAAAGAAGTTTAATTTGTCCTATCAATATTTGCTTCTTTTTTTCATTAAACAAAACAGATTCAAAATAAAGTTTTCAGATTGACATTTTCACAGAAGAAAGGCACATGTGAAAATCGAAGCACGGATTTTTTTTTTTTGTTATTTTTTATCTTATTTATTTACTCATTTGGCTGACAATCATTTACATAAAAAATTCATCCCCATAAAATAATATACAGATGTTGTGAATTTGTCTTCTTTTTTATGTTTTTAAATATGATACTTTACATAGTAAATTTCTGCTACATCATCCCATTTTTTTTCTTATTTACGAGGTAGAAACAAATTTCCAAAACGTTATATTTTTAACGATCTTTCTCTCCATGTTCAGATTTTCCTTTATTTAATTAAATAGATTTTCTGTTTTATTTCTTTTCTTTAAATTATTTTAAAATATTCGATGCCGTCTACTCAATGTTAATTAATTCATTCATTTTGCTTTTGTATTCTTTTTTGTTGGTGGTGAACTATTCATTTAAAAAAAAGCTGTTTTATTCATTTGTAATTTAATTCATTATCAGGGGCATTTTTCCTATCGAATTATCCCGATTAATCGATTGAACGCAAGTGATAGCTTGTTACTTGGCGAAGACATTTCCAATCTGAATGAAGGTCACGTTCTGCGTCAGTCTTTTTTAGCTTTGGAAGCACCGCATTAGCAGTTCTCATTTCTTGTCGAAAGTTATTTCTGTTAGATTAAGAAAGTTCTGGATCTTTCTGATATGAAAAAGGTTTCATTAATATCTGTAATGAACTAAACGAGAAAATTCTAGAAACCCTGATGTTCATTCTCAGTTGCAATTGAATTGGATGATTTTTCTGCCTTATATTCATTCCTCTACTCATTGATATAATCTGAGATATTTTGGTTAAATAAATAGAAGTGTGAGTTTTTAGCAAATGTTTAAAATATATAAATTATCCGCATAATATAATACATATTAGAGTATATTTCATAAATGAATATTATGGCATAAGTGTTGTAAATATTAAAATATGTTCCTATATTTATACATATATGAAAAACAACAATATACAAAAGGTAATTAATCATACGTATATTACTAGATATTTTAAAAGTACAGTCATTTAGATATAAGAATTTAATTCTGAAACAATCTGAAGTGAGTTAATTAATTGTAAGATAAGTTCAACGCACAAAAGTTAATATTTTGTAAGGAGCAAACTATAAATTTTTTGTTCTAACAAAAGGTAAAAGTTTACTTGACAGGAGTATTTGAATTGAAGCAGAATATAAATTTTATTTGTTATTCGATGCTTAAAGTATCTATAGATTCTTCTGTGGCTGATTGAATAGATCCAGAAACTTTCAAATTATCGATAATGAAGTTCGAAAATGCACCTGATCGCATTGTCATGCAAATAAGATCTGAGGAATTAATTTGACCTTTGAGCCCATAAAGTTAACTGTAAAAGAAGGAATCCCTTTAATGTCTGCAACATAAATTCTCATTACCCAACAGTAATTAAATCTCGTCGTATCATACTCAACAAATACTTATTTAGGATCGGTTAATCAAGCTTAGTGTGGTAGTAATTTATAAACGAGTATGACAGAGTATAGTAAACTTGAATACTCAAGAGTACTAAAATTTATGGCAGCTTTATTTTGAACATCAATATGGCCGCTTATATTTAATTACGGTAATTCATGTTAGAAAATTATCTAACGATAATCCACTAGTAAGCTACTTGAATCAATGTTATTTCGGGAATATATCAATAGAAATGTCTTTTTGGTATTAAAAGATTAATATATATTAGATGAGAGCACAGTTCCTCTCAATTTACACTAATTTCACTTTGTGTTCCTAACACTAATCTATTGAGCCATGTAAATTTTCCCAAGTAATATGCCTTACTTGAGTTTAATGAGATAAAACAACTAAATTTTACTTTTTTCAAAGCTTTTTTGCAATGAATACTTTATCTCTTTAAGAGCCATAGCAACCTAAAGATCATGATTGAAAATTTTATGACCAGCGACTTTCGAACTACACCACGGAATCGAGTCTTGATTCTATTGAAGAATCATCGCATGAATCATTGAAAGACTCTACACTTTAAAAACAAACAGATGTAGTTTTTGATGTAAAAGAAGCGAAGTATTTTCTCGAATGTCGTCTGGGCCATTTTACCTTGATTCATTAAAGTTCATACCTCTATCTTTGGAGTAATGGTGTGATATTAATTCAAACCAAATTCAAACCAAGTCTTTTTCAAAGTCATAATAGCTGTTTTTTCAAATAAATCTATAAAACAATAATTAACAAAAAATTAAGAGAAAATTTATTCGTATTTTCAAGTTTCTAGCCAAAATAAATATTGGAATAACATCTTTTTGTTAATTTAGTAATTTTAATTTTGAAAATTTAGCCCTCAATTCCAAGTCGTGGATTATTACTAAATTATAGATGAAAAAAAAACAACAGTTTAAGTTAATTACTTTACTATTAGAAGTTTCTCCACTAAATTCAGAAGATAATGATGAGAGTATTTCAACTTACGAATTATGTTGAAAATCATTGAAATTGGTAGCCTTTTTTGTGTATTAAATAGACAAAGAATAATTAAACTTCATATTGTGTAAAACATTACATTGTAAATAATATTTTTCATCAACATATAAATCATAGAATTGAGATACAACAAATTTAAATGTTAAAAAAATTTACTTCTGTATTCTAGAAAAATCAGTAAGACTAGAAGATATTTCTATTTACTATTATAAAGAAAAATATGTGTTTATTTCCAACTCATAGAGACTAGAAATTAAGTTTTATAGTTTGTCAGTAATTACCGTTATGAATAAAACTATTAGATAATTAACTTGCTGTGTGATTTTAACATACATACATTATCTACGGCATTAAGAGAAAATTTTAAAATTCTATTCAAATAATTGTAATACTTTATAGTATGGTTTAGTAAGACTTCTTTTCATTATTTCAAATTTGCTTTCCATGCATGGTTTTTAGGGGTCGGGGGTAGGAGGGGGGAAGACCACTACTTTATAGATAAATTTTTAGCAAGACATGTGTTAATAGATAATGGAAATATTAAGATCAACATAGTGGAAAAGTTTCGCCCAGATATATTTTTTGAAGTTCTGGAAAGTAGTTGAAGGATTTGGTTGAGTTTTAAAACATCAAATCATTTACAATTGACATAGATGTTTGAACAATGATTAATTCATGCAACAATCTGATACTGAAAAATCATAATAGTTAACGATAGTAGTTTCAATAACTTATTCGGTAACAGTCGTTCCTCTTCAGAAAATTCCAATATTTTTCGCTTTTTCTGTTACATTTGAAAAAAATAATCTAGAGGTGAGAGGAATTTAAAAAACAGTTCACAAAGTAATGGTTTTCGTCCCTTGACGAGTGAAAACATGAATTTTAAATAAAAAATATCTTTCCTTTCAAACTATTCGAAAATTGCATTTCCTCACCCAAAAATATCCAAAGCAAAAACTTTTTTGAATGTCGTAGAATTCTCAATATCGTTATTTTGCCTTACAAAACCTTTTAATTTGGCATCGCACATTAAAAAACGTTTAAAAACTTCAAATTCAAAAAATCATATATTTTCAGTATACTGTTTTTTAACCAAATAAATTTTTAATTTCTTTTCAACATACACACACACACAGACTCAAAAATTCTTATATCTAACAATATTTTCAAATTTAAATTCCGTATGAATTCAATAAATATTTTATATATCATACACAAAACGAACTACCTCTAATGTAATTTTAACTGTCCAAATGATACAGTGTAATAATTGTTTTCCTCGTGATATACTTGTTATCACGTAACAGAAGGAAATAACATTAATATCTCATTAACTATATTAATGCTTTTAACGTAAGTAAAGGAAATTAAATATTTAATTACTTACAGAAAGTCCAAAAGAATATCAAAATATTTCTGTTGATAAACACTAATGATGTATTAAAAAGCCTAATTAAGAAATGCATATTAATCAACTGAAAATAAGGGAAGAGGATGAGGATTAAAAATGTAAAAAACGAAGGGGGATTGCCTCAGAATGAAACATCCTGTTAGAAATTATGTTTTATTGGAAAGAAACATCTCAGTTTATTAAATCCTTTAATTATATTTATTTTGCAAGCCGATAAAATAATTAGAAGTAAATCTGACTGGGTTGATTTCGAAGACATCTAAAAAAAAATATTAAAGCTAGAGCTGAATTGAATAAAAAACATTTAAAAGAAAATAAGAAAATCTAAAAATATTAAGCAAAGTGAATTGTTAAACTCAGAAAAGAAATACAAGTAATTATCAAGCATTCTTCCAGATATTTATTTTATTCTAAAATAGAGGAAAAAGGAGAGTTAATAAATTTATATAACAAGCGTAAGCATACCATAATTTTTTACAAAAGCAGGAAAGAAGGTAGTTTCACTCATGTAGAAACTGAGGCAAGCAAAGATAGTATTTAAAAAATTCTAAAGGTATGTAACAAAATGAAAAATGGAAATATGCATGTTAGAGGAAAAGTAATTTACATTTTCTAACAAAAAATGCTTATAATCTATTAAAAACGAAAAATTATATTCTTTGAAGATACTGATGGGAAATACATAATTTTTAAAGCTATGAAGAACCCCCAAAACTGTTTCAAATTTCCTTTACATGGAGTTATTCAAGTCCTCGATATATCTAATTTGCAGTAAAACTAAGTTAACTTCTTTTTGTATTTGTTGCTTTTTTGATTCAAGAAAATTATATTATCAAGAGTGCGGTTTATCGTTCAATAATATTACTGCTCGAATTGGTTGGAATTCAATGAATGTCATACTAATATGGAATGGATGGGCTTAGGAGGTTTATACTGAACGTGCCAAGCTGGATCTCAATGAGCCCCCCCCCCTCTCGCTCCTCTCACGCCTGAGAAAACAGACATGCCGGTTTATGCCAGCCTTACAGGATCGTACAACCACTTTATGGACCTTGATCCAGAAAATGGACTTGTTTGCCGCACGACAAATATTCGCAAGGATAGTTTTAAGACGTCTGGCGCAGCACGAACTGTCAACCCGGTGACCATTACTGCGGCTTTTCTTGACACTGGCATAGAGACGCGTGATGACCGCGAAATACCCAGCGTTAAAACTGGGTATAACAGAGGAGTCACTTCGTCTTTTCAGACGAGTCCCGATTTTGCGAGCAACATCATGATGGACGCATCCATGTCTGGAAGTATAAAGAACACACGTAGCCTGATTGCATTCGATATTGCTGTAGAATCCCTGCTCCTGATGTGATGTTATGGGTAGCTATTGGGTACATGACACAATCAGCTCTTGTTCGCATCGTTGGTAATCTGAGCAGCCAACATTATAATTCTCAGATCTTAAGGTCTGTGGTCTTGCCCTACCTTCGAAACCTCGGAGGCGTCATCTTTCAACAAGATAACTCAAGTCCGCGTGTTGTCCGTCGTTTCATGACCTACCTCGACGCAGATTGCGTTCGTCTGTTGCTCTGGCCATTATGTTCTCCAGATTTCTGTCCCATTAAAAAGTATTCGAACTTGAGTTGCTAAAAGAAGAGACCACCACCACTTTCCAGCCACTTCTATTGATGAAGTGTGGCGCAGAAACGAAGTATCCTGGAATGACTTGCCTCTATCTGTCTTCCAAGCCCAGTTCGACTTAAAGTTTAAATGAGTTAGAGCGATTTTAGCTGACAGAGACGGCAATTATGTGTATGAATTTTGTGGGCACAGTATGTTCCCAAACTACCTACAAATTTAATCGCGTTTTCTTCCTAATATATAATATACGTACAATAAGTAAATTTTGTTGTTTGCTTTTTTCTCCTGTTGTTGCAATTTTAATATCTAGCTATGTATATATAATATACCGAGTTTGTTCCTACTGAAATTACCATTTCAGTAGGGGCAAACCTCTCAAATTGAACTGAGCAATGATTGTACTACTCATTAAAATTTTTAATCTTTAATTAATTTATGTAACTAAATTTGATGATTTTGTACCATTTATAAGACAATTAAAAATATGTATTAAATAATTGGATTTTTTAAAATTGTATAACTTCATCTTATTTTACTATGAAGTTCTAATAAACCTCAGTAATCAATTAAAATTAAATTCCAAAAGTGTTTTTAAAAGTTTAAAAGTCATTTGAAAAACAGAAGACACAGAAAGGACATAATTTATTACTTTTGTATCTGCGTGACTGATTTAGGTCATTTAAATTCTTCGTATAGGAGTTCGTCCGTTTAATACTCTGAATTACCTTATTTTATGCAAGAATGAGAACAAGAAAAAATTTTCTTGTTCCACTTCAAATTGAAATCGAGAAAGAATGGTTGTTTAGATTCAGTCACACACACATATATGTATAAATAGCAGAAATCGATTTCAACTCGAGTTAACCCATTTATAAAAGTATGCCCACCTGCGCGTTCCAATAAGAATGAATACATAGATATTTTCTGAATTGTAAGTTTTCTGAAACAGCATAAAGGTATTTTTTTTCTATTTGATTAGAGTCAATATACGTTTTTTTGAAAAAGAAACTCTAGCTGACAAATGCAAAGATTGCTTTTCTCAACATTCTTAGAAGGTAGCAAAGTTTTTTGTATTCATTTTCAACTTTTAGTAATAGATATATGACAAGTTTAAACATTATTGTTTCTGATTTAAAGTTTTCACAGGATTTAAGATCAGAAAATTTTAGTTGTAGTTGATATGGGGTAAGTACTTTTTATGTGTGTGGGATATGGAAGGTTATTTGATTGCTGTAAAAATTTTATCATTTTTTATTTGCTGTAATTAACTGTATACTTTATAAATAATCTTGTATTTGGGGATATTGAAATATCAAAAGGCTATTTTATTACGCTAAAACTATCAAACCTTAAACGATTATTATTTGTCCATAAATAAATTCACATGTCAAAATGAATAATTTCCATATGACAATAGTTTCGGCCTTGAGTAAGTTTATTAACGACACTCTTAAAAGCTGCTCTAGAGCTGCAGGTGATATCATAATTTTCGATCTCCATCAAGTGAACTTTCACCCTTGAATCTTTTTTCATATGTATGAGATTACGTCTGAAAATGTATGATTTTCTGAATCTTGTTAAATAAAAGACTAAAATTAATTTTTTAGTTTATTTTTGTGTGAATAATCCAACTACTTAATTCGTGAAAAAAACCAAAGTTTAAATCATGTTTATTGGAATTAATAATTAAATATTATCGTTTGTCTTTAAAACCCCATTCTCTCTCTTTAAAGTTTATTTTATCATATAATTATACCCAAAAATAAAAAAGATATTTTTTTAAAGAAATTTTGATTACAAATTTATCCAAGCATCCAACATAAATCAATTCGTCTTAATATTATTACAATATTACATCTACTATTTCTAGAAACTTTATATTCTAAAAATAAATTTTTCAAAAATTCTTGCAAAAGTCATTGAACGCAAATCAACTCAATCAATTTAAACATCATAAATAAGTGGGCTTCCTTTTGTATATTTAAAGTGACGCAGTTGTTGCGTGTATTAGAAAGACGAATCTGCCACGTAACGAAAGTTTTTTTAAATTACTTATTTATAGGTTGTATTATAATTTACAAGCCTATAGCTAGGTTTTTCATAAGATGCTTTTTCCCCCCTAAAATGGGTGTTGAAAGTATTATCTACTATTTGTATACATGTATCTGTTTCTGAAATTTCTAGGCTTTCATCACAAAACGCTTTAGCAACAAAAATAACCCTTTGCGCTTATCTTCGAATACCTCAGAAGTTCCATCCTTCTTCATAGTACACGTCTTTTCATTATGAATTCATCAATATCAAAGAAATATTCAAAAAGGACTGCAACTGTAGGGATTCAGTTTTGAATACAAAGACTCCAGGTAATTTTCATGATATCTGTGAATAGATAATACACGTATTATTGAAGCACTTTTGGAGTTTCTTGTAAGATATTACATTGTGGGCACCAAGCTATGTTATGAAGCCTTATAACTATGTAAAAGTCACTATTCCTTTTAATTTTCAAGCTTATCTGAAACCTTTCAAATAAAACTTTATGGGGGAGGTTTTGCATAATTAGAAAAATAAATTTAATTTATGAATCAATTAATTATAAAAACTAGAATTTTATTAAAGTCCCTAAAATTCTTCAAAGAAACATACCAATAAATAAACCGTTTATATATAAATAGTCTGATTTAGACCACTTTTAAATCAATAAAGGATATTAAAGTCAAAAAGTAAATTAAATATTGTTAATCCCAAACTATTTCCTTAACCCCTTCAGAATTGGCGAGCGGAGAAAGAAACATTTCGCAGGCCCGCACTTTCCGAGAGTGTACGCATACATGGGGCCGGGCGAATTTCACTGCTAAGCCTAATTTCTTTTAAAAAATTATATAAAATCTTTAATTTAATCAAATACGCTAAAATTTACAATTTACTATCATTGATAATATCTGAATACACAGTACAAACATTTTCGCTATATTTAAAAAAAAATAAACGATTGCGAATTTTAAAGAAAATGTTTTCATTTTAATAAAAGAAAATGTACTCCTTATGAATGTCTGATGCCCAATGAACTATTACGCTTTCCATCTTTTTTAAATTTAGTCAAAATATAAACAAAAATCCAGAGCGCAATAAAGAACGAACCTTTAAATGCCTGATTCTCTCGAAAAAGTTAAACATGTGCAGTTGTTTGCATTAATAAATATCCCGGATCTAATTTTTAAAAAAAAACTCTACGCCGAAAGCACATGTTGAAGTTCAGTTTTGTGAAACAATATTCGAAAAAAAAATGGACTTTAACCGCCATCTAGTGCCTTGAAAAAATTGTGTGTTTAAAAACGTTCCAAACTCAAATCACACCGGTGTGATCATGGGCCTCAGAGCAGGTAAAGCGCAATCACATATCTGATACCATGGGCCCTGGAGGTAGAAATGCATGATCACATATATGTGATCATGGTCCTGAATGGGTTAAAAGATAAAAAAGATTTAGAAGCAAAATCTCGGAAAAAATAATCTAGTATAGATTGCGATACAACTTATAATACTAACTCAAAAAATCTCCAGTTGTGGAAGATGTTTTCATTTCAAATATCTAAAAGTAGGTGTTGTGTGAAAGTCGTTTAAAATGATATCAAACTTATTTTTGGCTCTAAAGAAAACTCAATGAAGAATAACCCATTAAGTATCCATAAATGATTTAAAAACAATTCTAATAATGCAATAATAGCTCCTAATAATGACTGTTTGAAATCATTTAAGTTATGCGGTATAAGCATCTTCTTCAGGTAAAAAAAAATTGACTTCCCTAATTTTTATTTATTTTACGATCCTTAAAATTTCTTGTTATCACCTTTGACAATTTAAAATATTTCAATAATATTATCATTATATCTAGATAATAGTTATGAAGTATTTTAACGTTTCTTTATAATTCCTAAAAAAAGCCTTTCCTTTGCATACGTAGGACTTCATTTTCCATGTGTCTTAGAGTAAATAGTGCTCGGGTAAAAGCTTTTTTTTCTCATCAAAAGGCACGAACGTTCTTACCTGGGCAAAAAATACAAAAAAGAAGCTTTCAATCCAATTAAGCTCTTTTGTTTAAATGTTTTAACCCTATGATGTCGTGGGAAAAAAAGTATTCGAATTGCATCGAATATCGAATCTGGAGAACTATCTGATTCTGCTGTCTTCCGGACAATATTTATTCACTCACGGCTGATTCTGCGAAACCTTCTGTATTTGTTCCAATTCTCAGAACGACCCCTTGTTAGCTTTTCGGGCAGTTAAGATAAACAGAGCGTTCCCTCAAAGGCTCTAGTTTCGAAATCATGTCATTACACTATTAAAGAAAAAAGGGTGTATTTTCTGAGGCTTTCCTTGAATGTCTTCTAATTGTATTCACGTAATCAATTATCCATAACAAATAGTTGAAAATAATCACGTCTTCAAATTTTTGAAGACTTTGGTATTCAAGCTTTTCAGCTTTAGAGTACATATTTATCTTAAAATATGAAAAGCTTGTCTTTTTCTTTTTGAGTAAGGTGAAAATATTGTTAATATATGTTGTTATAACTTTCAAAGAAATATTACTAAATTTTTTTTAGTAGGAAATAAAAAAATTTCTGAGTGCATTATCATATTTATAAGTGACATAATACGTTAAAGAATATTTAAAGTGATACTTACCAGAAGTTACTGCTTGAACTATTGACACACTACGGGTATTGATAAAATGTTCAGATCCGTGCATTATTGACCTCACAGCTCCTAGAGAAAGATTTTTCCAATATCTGTGTATTGCGGAAACCCCTGCATTGATACAAAATCGAACTTAAGCCCATTTAGATTTATTTAAAAGAATATCCTGTAAATCCTCATCCAGTTTCTTCATATAAAGTAACGCTAAAACTCATTAAACGTGATTGAATATTTTTCTTCTTAAGCATTTTCCGCGCCTGAAAAATTCTGTTCTTAATGCACCATTTGTGCAATGAGGCTTCACTGGAATGGTTTTATTCTAAAAGGTTTCTAAAGTAATTTTATGAAATGATATCCTTGCAATCAACATTTCTGGCTTCGCACGTGTTGATAATGTTCTTATGCTTCATATTTTCATCGACGTTTATTTTATGGAATTAGTTCTCCTAACTTTCGCATAATTTTCAATTCCTCCAGTAAATTTCTGTACCAAAAAGCATTATATTTATGAAATATGTATTGTAAAATATGAACTGGTCACAATCATCATTAAAGTAAAACTAATTCTATTCAAATAAGTTCATTTAAATGACTCTTCATTGCGACATCTTCTAAATAGAAATAATAATTCTGCAGAAATAACAAAAACAAGTTTAAAAAATACAAAAACATTTTAATTATCAACATCTGAATTTTGTATTACTGTAATGTTATTAAATTGGAGGGAATTTTACATATAAACACTTTTCTTTACACTTCTTAAATATAATAATTTAAGATTTACTTAATGTAATATAACAATAATAACTATTAAGATTGGATTGAATTATTAAGTTATTCATTGATATCATATATCAGAACAATTTGTCTAAAATTACGGTTATAAATGCTTATATTAACAAACTGGATGAGACTCTAAGAAATTGAATTTAATGCCATACGAAGCTGGTAGCATAATTAAATTACATTTCATTAGGAGTAAAAGATTTCGTAAAACTAACCTTAAAAATTAAATTTCAGTTGATTAAAATACTACACAAATTAAAAAGCTTGAGGAATTTAAATTATAATCAAAAACATTATTTAAAGAGGATGTTAGTTGGTATTATTGATGCTTTTACTACATTTAGCCAGATGCCCAAAACATTCACGATGGATATTTGTGATGCCAACTTGAAAATAAACAAGGAAGAAAAGAATGTAAAATTACAATGTGTGTGTGTGAGAAAAGAGTTGAAAATAGAGAAAGATTACTACAGCTTTCCTGGGTTGCTTAAGGGTATCCGACTGTTTGTGACAACTTTTTCCTTAAAAAAACATGGAGATATGTGGAATTTTTCGTGGTTTTTAGATTTGCTTAGAGCATTTTAAGAAAATATGTTAAAAATAAGAAGAGAAAAAGAAATTATTATTACTAAAATGGGGGAAAATTGATAAAAACTTGCAAAAAGTAGCATAAACGGGGCCCATTCTGTACCAAACGTTTATGAACAAATTTTCAATTTTTCAATTCTGATGTGTTGCTATGTTATTTATTTTTGAAATGATCTTCAGAATAAGAGATATTTTAATTTTTACAAAAACTAGAGCACTTTATCTTAGTTATTGTATAAAATTGCTTAAAAAGCAGTGATTATATTATCATAAGGGACTGTAAATTTTGTAATAAAACAGTTATTGTTGAATCTGAAAGTTAAAACACTTCTACTATTATACAGAACATACACAAAAAATTTCTGTTAATTATTTTCAAAACTTTTTTAACAATCGCTGTCCCCGTTTGAGCATTTTCAAAAAAACACATTTCGAGTAAAACGCATTTTGAAGTTTGACATCTTACTTAAAGTAATGGCATCTGCTTTTACTAAAACACTTGTAGTTTTTTTTTCTAGAGAACGGAAAATAATAAACTTGGTTTTTTATAAAGCTCTAATAAGATGGTCTTTAAAATAAAATCATAAAAAGCACTTGTCGCTCAATTTTTTTTTTTTCGGCAAAATTTTATTTTTATTTTTTTTTTTTTCTATTAACAATTTTGTGCTCAATTTTAAGTAGTCATTTAATTTAAGGAAAAAACTTAAAATTTGTAACATGATTTTAAAATCCTACTCCTCCTACAAAAATTTACGTACACGCATGAAATTTGATTTAAAAGTACGTCAAATTATGCGTGGCAAAAGTTGGTATGGGTTTTGCGATAACGTAATTGGTATTCGTACAATACTTCTTTTATGAATGCTTATTGGTAATTCCTTAAAAAATGTATAAATTCTGAGTTCAATTTTTTTTAAAAAAATAAGTATTGCTTTGATTCAAAAATGCATACCAACTTTTGTTACATGATCTATTAGCAATAGGTTAAAAAAAATTCAAAGCATTAGGCACAATAGAAAAAAAACCTTAGCATTGTAAATGAAGACAACTAGTTATTTTATCTTTCCGAGATAAGTAAGTTTAAAGTTTTGATTTACCATAGGGATGTGAATAAAAACAAACGCAAAAAATCATAATTTCCCTTTTTTTTTTTAAGTTTAGAGCTTTCAAATTTTGTGAGATTATAGGAAAAATATAAAGAATATCGCTAAGAAAATTCAGCAAATTACGGGTAAGATAGCAAAACGAGGCAAGATCTTGGGGAGGCGGATTACCGGACTTTAAAAAAGTAGGTTATTAAGAAATATGATAAAAAAACTTTGATCAGAACCATAAAAGTACAAATTCTTCATATAAGCATTACTTCTAAAATTATATGATAAAAGTAAATTAATAAAACTATTGCCTAAAAAATTAAATATATCTTTATTTCTTCCTATAAAAAAATAATTGAAATGTGTTTTTGTTGAACAGCAACACAACGAATGGAACTCAGATAAAATTAACATAAATTATAATGCATTAAAAACAGAAACGACAGCAATTAATACCCTTCTTAGCCGGAAAAAAAAGATGCAAACTCTAATCCATTTTTGACACGAATCACAGCATGCATTCTCATTGGTAAGGATTCTATCAAATTTTGAAATATCTGGACACATTTCTGGTCATAATAGCATCAAGTTTTTGACGATACCTTCAACTGATAACAAAAGACCCACTGATAAAAAGTGTATCATCCCTTAATACCTATTCATCTCACAGATTCTCAATGAGACTGAGGTCAGGACTCTGTGGAAACTAAATCAAGTGCATGAATGGACTATCATATTCTTGGAAGCAATTTTGCACAATGTGAGCCCAATGAACCCTCTGGCATTATCATCTTGAAAAATAGCGACTCCCTCAAAAAAGATGTAATTGATTAAAGGAATTAAAAATGGTCGCTCAAAAAACATATATATTCAAGATACGTCATTTTATTACTGCATTTTGTTACCGAGCTAAGAGTTTAGAGCAACATAAATACCCCAGATCATAATACTTCCTCCAGAGGCTTTTATAGTAGGTAAAACACATGGCAGGTGCAATGCTTGATAGGTTTAATTCTAACGGTGATTGACCATCATGTTGGAAAACAACAAATCTGGACTCATCTTGTGAGGGAAGATTTATCAATTCCCCCAGTGTGGAGATGTTGGAAGGAAGATCAGCCATAGTTAATATAATTTCAATTTATTTTTCGATACGATCAACAAGACAAATTATTAACCAAAGTTAAGAGATGCACCCAAATACTAAATATGAATAACAATAGCAAGGCAGACGAGATACGAGAAGATCATAAATAAACAGATCACTTACGTCTAAGCAATACCTTCTAGTTCCTAGCCACCTAATCTAATTTAATTTCTATTTCAAAAATCGTCAACTTTAATATTAGAATATTCAACTAATAAGTATCCAAGCCTCATTTCACGTTTAATCAATCACTGCTAGCCGTATTAGTCTAACCTTTCTCTCTAGTCTCCCTCTCCAATATAATCTTTATATACAAGACTTAATTTGCACACTCACATCTCCTTCGCAGGAAGGTTTTTCAATAAAATAAATTTTAAAGACCCATTTTTTTCCCAAGAGGATTGTTAGTTGGAAAATTTCGAATAGACACGTGACAAAATCTGATCACATGATCTGCTGTCGTTGTAGAATAGCCCAATCTCTGATCCTTGGAAAATTTCGGTGTCTTTTTCCGATGAGGATTCCTTGCTACATTATAACTCTTGAATCCCACTCCTTTGAATTTTTGTCATATTGTCCGAGGGAAAATTTTTTAATTCCCTTATTAAAAATGTTTATAAATTCTATGATTAATTTTTGTCTATTATATATAGATAATACCAATCATTTCAATTTTCTCTCGACACGATTACTTAAGATCGGTTTTTAATCTCCCGTTTTTCGCGAAAAAGTTGGTTCATTCACATGTTTCCAGTATTTCACAGTGCACAAATCAATGCTGGTCCTTTCAGCAATCTCCACCCCTTGTGCAGCTATCAATTTTTCCCTTCTTACATCTGACATGTCCTTTCAGTAAATGAATATGATTCTTTTCGCCATTATTGCTTCGAAATCAGATACTGCTCGCTACTTTTACATTATTTAAAAGAAATAATGGAAAGTAACTTATATTCAAATGTTTAGCTCCCATGCGTTTTCAGTCATTTTAGAATTACCATGTTTCAATTCAGGCATTTTATCTGTACTGAGAGGATGAATAAAAGAAAACCTTCAGATTTTTTTTGTAATAATATTCCATTATTTATTCAGTATTTTTAATTAAATACATTGCTTAAGAGGCAATTAATGATACTGAGCATTTTTCGAAATGTATTATTAAAAAAACTAACATTTTTTTTAATATAAAAAATGGGATAACCTTTTTAAGAATAATTTGGTTTTCAATATTTTTTATCACTATGCTCAAATATGAAAATCACTTAAGAGAAAATTGGATCCATAATCATTGTCTGATTACTTCTTAACTAAAAAGATGCTGAGTTTTTCTCTCTCTCTCTCTCTCTCCTTGGATTTCCTTTGGGAAACATACAGGGCAATGTCATTAACTTGATGTGTTAGCACAATGTATCTTTAATAAAAAAAAACAAGTAAATAAAGCGTCTTCCCACGCCTTTACAAAAATGGTTTTCTTTTTCCAGAATTAATTTAATTAATGTATCCCCATGTGTAGCACATTTTGATGTTATTTTAATGAATTTTTTTTAAATACGAGTATTTTATGTGATGAAAAATTTTAATAGGATACATTTAGTTAACCACACAGAAAACTATAGAGACTAGCATAACATTTATAAATTTTGAATGAGATCAAACAAACTAAAAATATATATTAACTTCCTTTAAAAAAATAATAGAAATTTATTATAAAGCAAATACAAGAAAATATATAATTAAAGAAGCACAAGTTAAACAAGATACCACATTTCTATACAGGAGGTAATTCCTCGAGCTATTTTGAATCAAATTTATTTTGCTCTTAATTAATAATTCATATTCCATCTGATTACTCAAAATGAAATTTTTGAATATAAACATAATGCCATATGAGATTCCCCTTTGAATAAAAGTATGCAAATCAAATGACGCGTATCAAGTAATTTATCTCTAGAAATTGTTATTACATCTTATACCGATAAATATTTTTATGAGGATATAACAATATAATGTTACTCGTAAATTAATTTTTAATTTACCGAAACAACATTTATACACTTTCTGAAAGAATGCTCAAGACACATACCTAATGAAAAAAATTAATCTTTGATATTTTCTAATATTTTATCTAGAATATATGTGTATATGCTGTATATATACTGCTTCACATTACTAATTCAACTTCTTTGTAGCATATTTAGATATTTTTGTGAGAAATGTAAATGTTCTTGATAATGAAAGCAAATAAAATGGCGAAATGAATTTACTGCGAGAAAAAGCTTCGAATGGAAATTAATTTTTATTATTGTTGATATTTAGAAGTTTAAATATGAGAAATATACATCATCTAGGATACAAAAAGCAGTAGAATCATTTAAATCAAGGGTGGGCATTAAGTCGATCGCGATCGACCGGTGGACTGCCAAAACATTTTGGGGTGATCGCCTGAAGATTAGCAGTTAGAAATTTTCACCAAAATATTCAAGATTGGTGGTCAGTATACAGACTGAATCTTTTAGTGACTGTAACTACGAGAACTAACTTTAAATAAAAACGGTTTATTTTAATGGATTTTGAATCGTTTGCTTATAAATGCACCATTTGATATTTTTGTATTTGTGGCTATTATTATTACGTTTGTATCTTGCATTTTGCTTTAAAAATGGTTTTAAATGTGTAATATTTTATTTGAGTTATTTAGGGTAAGTGCCTATCCGTATTTATTATTAAGATATCCAAAACTGGTTGCGACAACTTTTTTTTTTTAAAAAAAGGGGATATGGGTGTTTTTTTTTTTGTTTTTTTTGTTATTTTTAGATTTGTTTAGTGCATTTTAAGAAAAATGTGCTAAAATTAAGATGAGAAAAAGAAATTAATATTACTAAAATGGGAAAAAATAGGTAAAAATTGACAAAAAAATAGCATAAACGAGTCCATTCTGCACCAATGGTTTATGAACAAATTTTCAATTTTTTTCAATCTAATGTGTTGCAATATTATTCAGTTTTGAAATGACCTTCAGGATAAGAGATATTTTCTTTTTTACAAAAGCTAGAGCACTTTATCTCGGTTACTATATGAAAATGCCTAAAAAGACAGTGATTATATTCACATAAGGGACTGTAAATTTTGTAATAAAGCAGTTATTGATAAATCTGAAGGTTAAAACAATTTTACTATTATACAGAACTTACAGAAAAAATTTCAGTTAATTATGATCAAAACTTTTTTAGCAATCACTGACCTGTTTGATTATTTTCAAAAAATCACATTTCGAGTAAAACGCGTTTTAAAGTATGACATCTTGCTTAAAGTGATATCTGCTTTTACTAAAACACTTGTAGTTTTTGTTCTAGTGAACGGAAAATGATAAACTTGGTATTTTATAAAGCTAATAAGATGGTCCATAAAATAAAATCATAAAATAAAATTGTCAATTTTTGTCAAAATTCACAGTTTTAGGGACCTTAAGTTATAATGAATATTGTAGGCCCTTTTCTTATTTCACTCCACCTACCCCACAGGGTAGACCTCAACACCTTAAAAAAACTTGAAGTTACCCATACCCTCGAAAGGTCTGCCCATCTCCAATTTAAATAATTAAAATTAACACAAAGTATTTGCCTTAAGAGCTTAATTTAACTTTATTACAAACAGTTAGATTATAGAGATTTTAATCAGTTTTATTCATGATGAATTAGCAGATTATCTTACATAATCTAGTTCAAATGATCTTGCTTAAATTAATTTGAATTTAAGTTAAATATTTTAATGCCATCTTATGAAAAAAATAGTTTTATCACTTCTAAAGTAAACTGAAACTTAATGAAAAGCAAAAAATTGTGTTAAATTAGCAAAACTATAGGAAAAAGAGCAATAAATATTAAATTCTTTTACCATCTGATATTTTATCAAATACAATTAAAATACATTAATGTAGTTACTTCTAAACAAAAGTAAATAAAATTTTTGCAAGTTTTAATTTTTTATAATGTTTTATTTGGTTTTAAAATTAAGAATAATAGCTTAAAAATAACTATATGTATATGTATAAAAACTTAAGGAACTTTTAAAATGATTTCATTTCCATAAGATGTCACACATCTAGTTTTAAAATGTTATTTCAACTATTTCGCACTTTGTATCACACGAAAAAAAATTTCTTTTTAGCATTTTTATTCATTTTTTGAAACTTTTCTCGTTTACTCTTCTTTCTTAGGTAGGAAAAAAAAATGAAAATGTTTTGTTAACGTTTTTTTCAGCTAATTTCTTTTTTCTTTCTTAATTCCTTGACATAAGGCAAAAAAAATTAAACATTCTGTAGAATCAGTTTTAAAAAAAAGTTTTCCCAGTAATTAGAAAAATGAAGGTATCGTAAAACACATTAACAAACATATTTCATTTTACGAAATAAACAAGAACTTACTTTATAACCACTTAAAGCTGCTTTTTTAATTTTAAAAATTAATAGTAGCAAAACAGTAAAATATAAAAAATTCTATGTTATTAATGAAAATTTTTATTTTAAATAAAAATTGAAATAATAAAAGAATTCTTTAATATTATAAATGCACTGTGCCATGCAGAGTTTTATTTCCCAAGAATTTTTTCAATTGTCTATAATCTGCTTATAACCTCTTTCATACAATTACATTTTATTTTCAAAGAATAATATAATACATATTTTAATGTACAATTGTATTCTATAGTTCTTATGCTCTTCTCTTAAAAGTATGGCAAGTACTACATATTTTATTTAATAAAAATATAAAGTAAATAAATAAGAAAGTTTCTTTAATGAAGTATACAGTGAACCAAATATATACAGTGATCCAAAATATTTTTGCCCTGATTATAAATGTTTATTGTGCACAATCTATTATAATTAGACATATGTTATGACAAAGGACTGTTATGAATTTTTTACAAGACCATGTACCTCAGTAAATTGCAACGTTTGCTCCCTTGGTAACTCAGAGAATGTGTAGGCGGTTTTCAAGTTCCCACTACTTGTTCTTTAACGTGTCTTCTGTTACGCTGCCTGTTTCTTTAAATATTTCATATAATTGCTTTATTAATTTTATATCAGGATGGTTGAGTTCATTACAATGTCAAAATTTACTCCAAGCATTAAGGTATCTGACTACTTGAGACAACTTTTTTTTAAGAAAATGAAGGTACGGGGAATTTTTGTGGTTTATAGATCTATATAGTACATTTTTTTAAAAAAAATAAGCTAAAATTAAGAAGAGAAAAATAAATTATTATTACTAAAATGGGAAAAAATAGGTAAAAATTTACACAAAAAATTACATAACCTACAAAATTACATTTTCTACAAATAGTTTTTAAAAAGTTTTCAGTTTTTAAATTTTGATGTGTTGCTTTGCATTTTAGAAATGACCTTCAGGATAAGAGATATTTAATTTTTACAAAAACTAGAACACTTTATCTTAATTATTATATGAAATTGCTTAAAAAAAGAGTGATTATATTAACATAAGGGACTGTAAATTCTGTAATAAGACAGTGATTAATAAATCTAAAGATTAAAACACTTCTTCTCTATACAGAACATACACAAAAAATTTCAGTTAATTATTTTTAAAACTTTTTGAGCACTCTCTCTGCCCCTTGAGCATTTTTTAAAAAAAACACATTTCGAGTAAAATGCATTTTAAAGAATGACATCTTGCTTAAAGTAATGGCATCTGCTTTTACTAAAACACTGAGGCCGCGGTGGCCGAGTGGTCTAGGCATCGGATCATGGCTAGCGTGTCATGAGTTCTATCCTAGTACCACTAAAAACCCACCGTGTAGGGGAACAATGCACGTTAAATCTGTCGAGAGCTCAAACGTCCTCCCGTTGGTGTGGTAGTTAGGAGAGGGGGGTGCCAGCTCAGGTGTCGTCCGCGTCACTTGACCATGGTTCAAAATTACGCGGACCGTTGCTAATCAGTGCGACGTTAATATTCTCTCACTCTCTATTTACTAAAACACTTGTAGTTTTTGCTCTAGTGAACGAAAAGTAATAAACTTGGTATTTTTATAAAGCTAATAAGATGGCCTATAAAATAAAATCATAAAAAAAATTGTCAATTTTTGGCAAAATTCACGATTTTAGGGTAGTCGGATACCTTAAACATTTCATATAATCGTTTTATTGATCTTATATCAGAAGGGTTGAATTCATTACAATGTCGAAATTTACGCTAAACATTAGTGTAAGAATTCGTTTGGTGAAACAAAAACACACATTAGGCTTTCTTTTAAAACGACGCCATTTCACCTGAAAATGATGCCTTCTTTACGAATGTTCCTAAGTCACTCTTGAAGGTGCACTCCAGTCATCAAAAGAACTAAAAAATTTCTAAAACTGACCTATCCAGTGATACAAAAGTAACATTGATATATTAAAAGGTCATTTTTTAATGATAATCAGGGCAAGAGAAACTTTGGGTTCACCCCCCCAACATTTCTATATTAGCAGCATTATATATCAGCCAGTTAGATAAATGTGTGTGTAAAACAGTATCATTTTAACAGAAAAAGGGTATTTTACAGCAATATGGGAAACCGTATCAAAATTAATAAAATTATTCTTACTAGCTGAACTTGATTCATTTTCTAAGCAAAATTTATTTTAATTCATTTTTCAAACTTATTTCATCTTATTTGTGAGCTATTTTGTGTATGTTAAGAGTAGGACACGAGTCATATACACACACATATACATATATATATATATATATATCGTAAAATTCGGCGTATAGCGGTCACCTATACTTTAAAAAGCTGCATTTTTTTTTTTTAAGGTGTATTCTTTGTATAATTCGCACCATCTCTTTTGCGAAGAAACCCAAAATGTACGTGTGCAATGATCTTATGTCATATATTCGAGATTTTTTTCTCTTTCGAATGGGGCTGCTGATTGGTATTTTACCTCCGCAGACTTTCTACATTCTCCGGTAGCTGGCATCACTTTTTAGTGTGGCACCATATAGGTGGATACTAATTTTGCCGAGAGCATCCAAGCCAAACAGGCACGCTGGGGATCAATAACATGACGCATAATCATATGACATGGACGCTGTCGATAAAAATTCACCCACTTGGACCGGGATCGAACCAGCAAACTTGGGCGTACAAGGCCAACACCAAACAAACTACGCCACCCAGAAAGCTTATATTCGAGATACTATCTCAAACTTTTGAAAAAATAACATACTTCTAGAACGACATCTTTTTAAGTTTACAAGGTATGTCATTTATTTTAAATAAACATTATTTCGATCCATGCAGATATTTTTTTTTTCAGACGCATCTCTTTTTTCTTTATTTTTATAGCTCTCGATTTTATCCCCAGTGTATAACACGCACACTTAAATTTCGATTCTCTTTTTTATGTTAAAAGTGCGCGTTATACGCCGTATTTTACGGTTATTATTTCCAATCCAAGTTTGAAGAACAGAATAGCATGAAAGAGAAATATTATGAAGAAAAGAAAAATTCCTAAATCCCCACACATACACACAACATTCGATGAAAGTTGATTATTAGAAATAATCAAATTGTTCCGAGTGAATCTTTAGAGTTGTCCCATCGACCGACTGCAAAAGCTTTTTGCGATATATTTGATAAGGATAATTCTATTTCAGCAACAAATTTAAAGTATAAATTGAAAAAAAATCAAATAATTATGTTACTTGATTTAGAAATTAGATTAATTCATTCTTTGAATTGTAGAAATTATTCTACGAGGAAGCATGTTTATATATATAGCAGTAAATAATTAAAAAGAAGACTAATAAATCCCAAGAATCTTAAGATCAGACCGGAAGAACCAAGAACATGGAACCATGACAAACCAAAAAAGAGAAATGTAGCTAGAGGGGAAAACTATTATGATTTCTCGAGCTGTCACTGGTTTAGGACAGTGAAACAGGATTAAACAATGTTGTGAGATCTCAACCTTCTCCTGCAGCAGAAATTTTTTCTACACAATAGCTCCCAGTATAAACTAAGGCAAAAGCCTAAAACCCACGTGGGTGAATATAACAGCAATAGAACAGAAATTGCAATATTAAATTACCATAGGAATCCGGAAGAAATAGACAAATATAAATATGTATAAACAAAAATATTTGCAAGAGAGGTTAATAATGAATATAACCATAATTAACAATAATGTAAATGAGCAAAGAAACTCTAATCTTACCCGATGTATACAGATTCCACAATTGTACTGACTCAATAAATTTTAAATGTTAATAAAATAACTAATAATTTTATGACCGAAACTGAGAAATTCAATTTAGAATTTTTTTCATTTTTAATTCTTTTTAATACTTTATAGGTTTGTAAATTTAACTAGATATCTCTGACTAAACTATTCATTATGTAAAGTATACGTTTTGGAATTGTCCTTTATTAATATAAAAGGGAGCAAGTCGAGGTGTGTGTGGAAGTGCTAATCATCAAATCTAATATTTTTAAAACTATAGAAATTTGTTTCAATTAGCATTTATTTCTTTTCATGTCAATCTGTAAAGTAAATTGGATGAATTTGATTCGCTAGCACACACAAAACCAATCACACATTTATTTTAATCCGTGTTTATGTGTTGGGCCCATCTAATATACATTATTTCTCATTAAAACTATTACATTGATACTAGTAAACTTTTTAAAAAATTTTACAGTAAATTTCACTTATTTCACTTTATTATTAATAATTATTTGCTTTAAATAATATTAATTCAATTGAATTCTAAAATTATTCTTATTCCTTAAACTTTAAATTGCGGCAAAAAAGAAATGATTTGTTATGGATGTATCTTTTACAAAGTTAAAATAATACATACTTTCTTTTCGTTTGTAAAAATGATAAGGATAAACTTTTAGTTGATATATTGGATATTTTAATATTTAAATTAATACTCATTTATAGAACATTCGTAATAAATTTTTATTTCCATAATTATGCTTTTATTTGTTTGTGCGGCTGTTGCAAAGAACATGTATGATAATTTTTTTTTATGTATAAAAGTAGTATATCTGAAAAACAATCATTTCAAAAATTCCTATAAGATAAACTGCTGTTTTAAAAATAGATTATATTTAAAAATGTTCTATAAGAACCCGTAAGCTCAATTTGAAGTATGAGCTATGTACTTAAAATGAAGGGTTTGCGATTGAATGATGTGCCTAAAACGGCCATAGAAAGTTGGTATTAAATCCTTGTCAAAATTTAATATCAAAAAATATTTTTTCTCCCTCCATGAAAAGTCTTTATATCTTCATAAAAATATATTTCCTTCTAAACCAATGAAATCGAAAAAAAAAAATCTATTAACTTTAGAATACGTTGATTTCGGAGCTATTTTAAGTGAAATTTGAAACTTGTAATAAACGTTTGGAAATACGAAAAATTAACAAGGTGGAAAAAGCAAAGAAAAATATTTATTAATCATTAAATCCCCTGAGATGCAACAGAATATTCCCTTTTAATGGAAAATCACTAATTGCTTAACCTGAAACCTGTCAGAAAATAATTTAAAAAGTAAATATACTGAAAAAACTTAATTGAAATGTTTTGTCTAGTACTTACAAAATCTAAATCCGGATGGGAAAAAATTTAACGAATATGAAAATATCTTGTATGCTGCTGGTTTCTGATGTTAGCCAGAATAGAGTATAATTACTCGAAAGCGAGTGACGAAAGAGTAATTTGAAAACACTTCTTCCAAGAAGGATTATCTATCTTTTAATAACACATTCCCAAATTAGATTCTTTTCGTGGGAAGTTCGTATTTATGAATTTAGTGACTTTGGAAAATGACGAGAAAAGGCTATTTTTCTAACAAATTATAATAGCAAAAAATATTTCATAATTTCATGCAAACCGCTATTTTAAGAGTTTCTAGAATAATTACTTTGTAGTACAAATTTGAATGAAGTGAAATTTAAGCTCCTACAAGTTATTTTTTTAACTCTAAGTAAACTCACAGATTTTTTTTTACTAAATTAAATACTTTGCTGTAATTTTTTCCGGTCTCTTTCCATAAGTCTTACTGGTAAAAATTTAAGTAAAATTTCTTGTTGTAACAGTAAAGGATGATATATTATTAAAGTTTCTTAGAAAATTCCTTCTTCTACATTTAATACATTAATGTAGCAAATATTTTCATTAAAAAATACACTGAATTTTTTTTCCCCAATTGCAAACTAAGCACATCCGTATTTTCTCGCTGAATGTTTTAATTTTTTATCCTTCTTTGGCAGTATTTCTTTTGTTTTTGTATTTTTAATTTATATATTTTATATTAGAACGCATTTGTACAGTATATAAAGTATATGAGACATAATATTTTACGTATATTTAAAGTATATTGCATTAGTTTTATTCAGTTCTTAAAATTCGGTTTCAGTTATCTAGAATAAAATAATGCTATAAATAATTTTTCATTTACTCTCCCTATTCAGAAAGGTTCCTTTTAATCTGCTCTTATTGTAAAACGTTTTAGTTTTGAAAAAAGGACTGCCTTGTCTCTTTAAATACAGTACTATAAACTTTGAAATATCCTTTGCTTCAATTATCTTAAAAGAGATTTTACACCATTATATAGATTATATTTTAAAAGAAATATGTGTGTGTGTGTTTGTTAATTATTCCAAAGTAACTTAAATCCTTCGAGTTTTTCCCTTGTATTTTTTTATCCCTCTGCAATGCTCATTTCAGAAGTACTAGTACAACTATCAATAAAATAAGTTCATGCATGGCAATATACTTAAGCACATTTGCTCACTTTATCGCCAAGAATACATAATGATATAAAAACTATGGTCCAGAAGTAATTAAATTGTATGTTATTACCAAAATATTAAGAACAAATATTAATTATATATTCCTGGAATTTATATTTTTATCTATAAAAATGGGCTGTAGATGTATGTTTGAAGTATAAAGAACAGTTACATAAGTTTAATTTACAGTATTAAAAGTTTATTTTAACTAGAAAAATAATCATTTGAATTAAATCTTTCCTATTACATTTCTCAAATCTTTTGAATACGGATTGAGGATGCGAAAAGAGAAAAATATTAGCTTCAAGCTATTACTAGCATTTAAAAATTAATATTTTCAAATGCTATATTTATCTTAAACCAATCATTTATATACATTATTATAAAATTTCTCTCTTTAAGAGATCAGTTTTATTATTTTTTTAATTAAAATAAAATAAAACCTACATTATTCTGAGAAATTTTTTACTTCATTTCATCTCTTATTATTATATATTTACTTCTCATAGGAGTTTAGATAAAATTTCGGTAATATAAATGCACAAGTAAAAATGTCAGTTCTATATATTGTATTCTTTCTTTTTTTTATGTCGTATATTTTTAAAATCACTAAAATATCTTCAACATTTTACACTTAAACTATTCATAAACATCTTGATAAAGCTAGTAATTTAATTTAGTTGAAATGCAACAAAATTCTGAAGACTGATGACGTATGTTTAAAAGGTTTTAAAGTATACTCCATTTTTTAATATGAGTTTTAATTTCCGAAGTGAAAATTTTAAGAACATACAATACTGGTCACTTTTTTATAAACCAAAGATACTCAAATAAGTATTCCTTATGATTTTTTGTTAAACATTTGGCAATTTAACGAAACTAATTTTCACAATATATATATAAATATATATATATATCAGCCCCCCCCCCGATCTGTTCTTTTAAAACAAATAAAAATAGAAAAATAAATTTTCATGGTAGTACCCTATCTGTTAAAGTATCGAATTTGAATTAAATCCAGAACTAATTCAAAAAATACTGAGATTTAAAACAAAACCTTAAGTACTCAGAAAAGCTTGAATTCACTTAAAAATTTCTGTGTTTAAAATATTATTTAATGTTATTGTTCATTGCTCAATAGATCTCTTTATTAAAAACGGATATATTGAAAAAAACTGATCTCAAAAATTTGCCTGAATTTAAATATTATTCAATCATTTGAATTTACTTATAATCTTTCTTTTAATAAGGTAATATCTGCATTTATTGGAATCAAATATTAGAAAGTTGTTAACATGAATATACTTAAATGAAGAAATACCTGGAATATTAAAAATCAGTAGTATTACAAATCTAAAAAAAGGGATTTACAAAAATGTTGCCCCAGTTTAAATTACTTTAGCAATTGTTTGTCGTTTAATGTCACTTAATACATTCTCGGTTCATCATAAGCTTTAAAAAGATAAAGCACAAACCTTCAGAATATGAAAAAATGTATACTAATAAATATAAGATTTGTTAGAAAAGAGGAAATTCTCAGAGATTACTTATTTATAACTTTCTATAGGGGCTGAAAGTGAAAAAGGCTGAAAAAATCATATTCTTGAATAAGCTCAAGGTCTTGTATTGAACTTAATTATATATATATAAAAATTAAATAAAAATTGCTAAAGTAGTCATTGTTTTGATCTTAGATAATTCAAAAACGTTTACAAAAGGAATATGTGACTTGAGGAAATCAACTCAGAGATAAGTTCTTTATTTAGATTTGTTTTCTTTATTTATTTTTAAATTTGACCCCTATTGGTATGAAATTCTTAAAAAAATAAATTTCTGGCTTTTTAATTTTGAATTGATCTTATACATGGCCTTTAGTATTTCATAGAATTAGGATACAGATTTTTAACGGTTGTGATTAATCATAAATCAGTTTTTTAAAATTTATATTTTGGTATATAAATCATATAGTGTGTGTGTGTGTGTTATAATTTTACATATTTATATTCTTAACAACAAACTCTTGTATCAATAATATCACTTAATAAATAATTCAATGATTGTATTATTACAAAACGAAATTTAAAGGTAATGTTTGTTTAAAGCACATCTTTCTAACATTAAAATGCAAAATCATTGTAAATCGAAAAAACTAAAAGGGCATTTCAAACAGAAACGAGTATCAGATTTGTTCCATTTTTACGATGTTTTTGTTTTTTAACTTACCTTTCTACTGAAATAATCGATTTTCAGAAGGGTATTCTGATACGTTCTTCCATCTGATCGAACTTTTAGAAACAAAAGAATAGCTTTTTCCTTTTCTCAATAAAGACTTCACTGTCAAAGTAGCCAATATTTCAACTGTACTGCACTTCTTTTTCTAAGAGAACATGGAACCATCAGCCCACTATACAATTCAATGTTTTTAAACCTAACTCTCAAAATAAATGAATATTTTCTTGATCTAAAGGGAATCACTTAAGTAGCCACTGTTAAAATATTTTGGATTGGCAGTTCTATCTATAATAACAGTAAAAATATTTTTAATCCTTATTATGCTACAGTATAATTATTTTCTGACATAAAGGCTACAGTTTAATTATTTATGCCTCTTTAATGATAAATAGTTAGTCTGGCTGTGTGTGTTTATAAAATTAACTACAAGTGCATGTAGGCGGGAGAGTTGCATGCGTGGCTAATACTACTCTAGTCTACTGTAAACTCAATAGATCAAATAGTTTAGAAGTAAACAGCTTTTTAACAGTATATAGTCTCGAAATATTTTATAAGCTCTCATCTTGAGAAATATAGGCTTCAATATAAAAAGAAAAGCCGTGAGAAGCGAGTTACCCGAATGGGACGAGATTGTGCATGCATATACCGTACATTAGAGCATGCAGATGCAAATGCTTAACTTTTAGCGGGCAAAAACTGAACAGCTGCAGCTCAAGTGCTTTTCGACGGAGTAGCTGAATGGAGCATCAAACAGAAAACATTTCAGTACGAATGTTGCTCTATCGAGCCACATGAACTGCACCAATGCCTGGTAGACGAAATATCGAACATTATCAGCAGGTGTCACCATTTGAGAGCGGGCGTACAATTCGATTAGACAAAGCAGGGTGGTCAAATTGCATGAACGCTAGACTTTTGAATTACAGCAATGCTACCATTCAACGATACTGGAAGGAATGGGTGTACCATGGCCGTACAGATCTTCGAGAAGGTAGCGATGAATCAAGAACGTCGACAAAACGTGAGAACAGACTGATCATCCAATGATCATTCACAGCCTTAATGGGTCCTTATCAACATTCCGATGTGTAACCGAGAAACCAGTGGTTGCAATGACCATTAACTAATAAGGCGACTTAGCGAATGGGGCATGAGATTACGGAAGCCATTGCACCGACTGTCCCTCGCCGTTGCACATTGACAAGTGCGTTTGTAGTGATACTGGATACCTTCAACTTAGATTTCGAATTCCTATATATTTCAAAATAAATATTATTTATTACAAAATGAGTCGAGTAATACCTGACTTTTATATGATATATTTTAAATATAATGTATTAAAATCGGCTGTTATATGCTGCTTGACTCTAGATTGCATTAACATCAAAAGGAATAAAGCTCTAGCATTCCATTTCAGCGACGAATAGTTTAGTTAACATAAGGATATTGAGTCTTTTTCTCAAACTACAAGCTTTTGTCATATAACTATGATGACCCTATACGAAGACATTAATAGCGCAAAGCCAACGAATTCCCGACCATGACCATGGCCCCTCGACCCAGTAAAACATCAAAAATAAATCGTGTTAAATTCCACAGATATGGGATCCTTGCAAATAATTTTTAAATTAAACATTTCTCTCAATAATTTAATAGAAAACAAGTATATATTAATATTTACCTGCATCTTCAAAAATGTTGTCGTTAGTCGAGCTGCAGAATAAACTTCACCGAATATTTATAACGAGAAATTTCAATGTTAACATATTACATGACTGACGATACATTTATTTTTGTAATTGGAATGGAGTTTGTTTTTTCTTTCAGAGAAGTCATTGGAAAACTTGTTTAATGTGCTTGAAAATATGATTTTCCAAACATTTAGTTTTATTTAATGTAATTAAAATATAAAATACAGGTAACTTTTATGCGATTCATTTTTAGTCATAACATATTATTTTTAAAAAATCTATTTTCCTAGCAACTCACGCCAAATATCTGATATGCGGAGATCTACAATTGCAACAAGCACTATTTTTTCCACCATTTTGCTACAGTAAAAAAAATTACATTTTTCGATCCTTCACTCACAATGTTTTCTTCCCAAGGCATGAAATATAACATTTTGTTATTTATTCTGTAGCAGAACTTCTATCCTTCTTTTCTTGAAAAGGCAGTGAGAATTAGAAAGCTGTCATCGAGTTCTTTGAAACCGTTCTTTACAGATGCCGAATCGTGACTGTTACGCGCATAAAGGAATTTTTTTTCACTGTCTTGAATATACCGTAAGCTTCAGAAACCTTCGATACTGCCTGAAGTTCAAAAGAAAAGTAAAAATATGTCAAAGAAGATCGGCTGCCTACTTCTTGTATATTTTTTCAGGTTCAGAGAAAAGTTCTAAATATAGAAACGAATCATATTGTAGGTGAGAAGAAATATGCTTAAAGTGAAATGGAAAAGTATGTGAGAAATATATATATATGAAAGAGCTTCAATTCGCACACAGATAGTTTAGAAGGAATAGATCGAATAAGATTTTTTTATACTGTATGACATTTTCAAAAATTTAATACTAGTGTAGATCTACTTTTTTGGTGGAAAACAAATTTCTGAAATTATTGTAGTGAAAGTAAATCAAATTTTCTGCGTAAAACTCAATATGTGTGGTGGGATTTAAAAAAAGTGCAACAGTTGGATTATATATATATATATATATATATATATATATACATACGTTATATAATATATATCTTTCTCTATCTGTGTGTGTGTGTGTGTGTTTCAAGTCAAGTGTAGAACAGTTACTAATGGTTTTAATCCATATATATATATATATATGTATAAAACCTAAGATAACTAGTCGAGATAGTAAGAAATATTAGCCACAGTAGTACTATAGCAAACTCCTGGCCTTAAGAACCAAGATTACAGGTTTAAACAAAGTATTGCAGCTAGCCAACCCTCACCTGTAATTTGCCGATACTCTGGGCCATAGGGAAAGGAAGGAATATTAAGAGAAATTTAAATATTACAAATAAAAAACACAATACTATTAATATATAACGATAAACCAAAATATTTCTAGTCCTTCTTGGGAAAAAATTTGACTTCTTGTAATGGAAAACAGGTGATAGTATTTTAACCTAATCATTTGTTAGAAATTGAAATATTCAGAATAATAATTGAATGTTACTATAAGGAATAATTAAATGCAAATTTTTGAAAGTTAAGAACAATTAAAGAACAATAAAAAAATAATTAACAGTTAATATTTTTATTTTATTTTTGTTACAGATTCATTTGGTCCAAACAGAAGGATTTACAAATCTCCAAAAAAAATTTTTAATATAACTTTATTTTAAAGATTCTCTTATATGGTTTTTCTATCTTAACTATATTCTTAAGAATTCATATATTCAATATATTTTCTTATAAAGCCCATTTTGGCTGTGCGTTTTGGTTTCAATATTTATTTTCTAATAATTTATTGTGTTATGTTATTTTTAACTGCTGTAGATATTTTAGAATAATTTATTATGTGAAGTTAGTCAAACTCTGAATTATATCAATATGCATTCAAATTTTGAACCTTAATTATAAAAAAACCCTCACCGCAAACTCTTTACGCTAGTGATAAAAAAGTATTCTCATTCCTTCTAAATAATCTGTATGTATTTATTTGTTGAATATAATTTCTATTATACAATGCCATTAGTTAGAGTTTTTTTCCTACGATCTCTCCACTTGATTCTAAATTAATTTAGTGAAGTCTGCTTCAATGCTAGTTCGAAAACTTAATGTGGGATGTCAGAGCCTTACTGTGCTTAAAGGACAATTAATTATTTGTAAAAGAACGAGAATTCATCTATTTCAAAATTGAAACTCTTAAAAAGAATTATTTTTTTTAAAGCTAATTACAAATTTCACTTTAAAGTAGTTTTTTCTTAGAAAAAATCAGTGCTATATAGAGATCTTGATAAGTATCTTTTCTCTTTTCTCCTCTAATGCTTTTCTAATTTCTTTTTAAAACCTTAATATGCGAAATTACCATTCAAATTAAGATTATATTTCATAAACGCCTGAAAAAGAATTAAGAAAACTGCTCATAAAGGCAATCAAAAATAGTGCATTCAATTTTACTGTTGCTAAATTTCAAAATGTTCTTTCATTCATATTAGTTTTTAAAAATACAGAAATACAAAATACCCATGAACGATAATTAGACTGAAATGTTCTGGGAGTAATCAATACGAGAAATTATCAAGAATAATTTCAGAAGCTCTTTGTGGTTTGAGAAGTTAATTTATAAAACTAACTTAGGGATCTAAAATGTGTGCAAATATGATTTCAAATGTATAATATAAAAGTTCAACAAATATAAAATCAATATCAAATTACCATGATATTGATTAAAAAGCATTTTTTCTTGAGTAATATAGGCTTGCATTGTGCGATAAACATTCTTCAGCGCTTCATTTTGCTCAATTATTTGGTCTCCTTACAGCAAAAATATAAAAAAATTATATATATATATATATATATATATATATATATTATAGTGTGTGGGAGGGTGGAGGGTGTATCTATCTATATGTGTAAAAGAATTTATAATATAATTACAATTTAAATAATTAAAAATACAATAAACTTAACATTTAAATTGCATAACCTTTCATATTACAAGTACCTAATGATGTCCTTGGAAGGTCGGAAAAAAATCATCCTTCTTTATCTTAATTCACTTTAAAATGTTATTATTTTATGTGAAGCACTTGTTTACTTCCAGAAATTACTATTTAAGTACTTTTCAACACCTTCTTTAAAAGGTGAGGTTTTTCAAGAAATCTGTGCAGAGTTTATTTTATTTTAGAAATAAATTCAAAACTATTTTTAAAATGTTTCATATCAATACAGTTTATTAAACGTTTTTAGTATCATATTTTAAAATTCTGGGGTTTAAATAACAATAGTACTCATTAAAAACCAAACTCTTCAGCCCATTTTTTTCAATATAAATGAGGAAATTATGTATATCACACAAACAACACACAGAGCTCCAAAATGAAAAGAGAAACTTCAAATAATGTATTATAAACTTTACTTACAGAGAATCAAACCCCTGACCCCCATAGCAAAAATTGAACTTTACAATTATCAAGCAAAAACAAAAGAAAATTATTCACTTAAATAGATATCATTTATGGAACATATATATATATATATATATATATACCTGGTAACTATTCTAGAAAGTTGTTAGCTTAATTGAGTCATTTTAAAGAATTACTCAGAAATATTTCTCCTCTCTCAGAATGACTCGCATCCATATACATGACTTGCAGAAATATGTTTTTCTATAAGCATAATTAACTTCAACAAATGACGTTAGTTTTATGACATGACTGTATGATGAACAAATCGATGCCAGACTGCATTGTATAGTGTAATCACTAGGGGGTTATATGGGCATGAAATACATTAGGGCTACTAGCGAATTCTATATTAACTAAGTCTCAGCACATTTCTTAAATGTTTATTTGGTAATAGAACGTGTGCCAAGGGTACGCAAAAATATTACCGTCAAATACTAATGTTTTTTTTTTATTCCGAATTATATAACTCTGAAGCATATAATAGGTATTTGGGATCTATTATACGTAACATATATATCCCTAAATATTACGATTATTACTTAAATTACTAAACTTAAATTGCTTAATGTTGTAATTAATTTGCGCTGTATTAAAAGGCAATTACTGAAAACAAAATTTGCTTTGCATCTGCTTTGTTTTATTTTTTTTTTCCCAGACAAAATTTGACACCTAATTTGTTTTACCTAAGTCAAATAACTAAAGCTTTCCTCAGAATCCCCGTTTTCTGAAAAATTATATAATTCCCATCACACATGTGAAAAATTCAATCACATTTAACGCACAATATTATTATAACTTCATGAATAATATAACTGATATGTATTAGAAGAAGTACTGTCATTTTAATATGAGTAAAAAACTAAACTTAACTGAGTGGCGCAAGAGCCCATCTCTGTTTGCGTGACCCTGGGGGCTGAGGTGAGTGAGCAGATATTCCGGTCAGGTGGTCAGTCTGACGGGAAACCCTCTGTGCTTAGTTCCCAAGCAAGCTTTGTGCTCCTTGATCGACCCACTGAAGGGATGAAAGGCTGAGTCTTGCCCATCCCGGGATTTGAACCGCGGATCTGTGGTGGGAAAGCACTATACGCTACCACTGAGCCATTGGGCGTCAATATGAGTGATAGGGCATCTAATTTGTGAATAAATTGCTTAATGGTAGAGTAAGATCAGGAGTATTGTTTTGAGAAAGTCCAGTGGTGCACACAGGAATCTTTCAAAGAGAAGGGGTGTGGGGGCGAGGGGCGAAAGTCCACCATTCTCGTATCATACCCCAATACGCCGCCAAGCATATTCTTTTGGGTTTTTTTTTCTCGATTGTCGTGAACAAGAAACAGTAAAAAATAAGTTATTGAATAAATAATTAGCAATAATTAATAAACTAAATTGTTAGTAACAAATACTTTATTAAATTTTACGCGCCTTATACATAGGGTTATAATCAACTGAAAAAAATCAAGGGGTGAAGGATCCAGACCCGGGAACCCTCCTCCTTGTGTGGGCCACTGAAAAAATTTAATGGAAACTCTTACATTTTTATTAATATTTTCATTTCAGGTAAAAAGGAAAACTATATTAAAACAGAATTGTACCATCGATTACCGATTACAAATGTATGCAACAAATTCTTAAGCAAAAATATTTATAATGACCATATTCATTATTGCAATACTGTAACAGCATTTGTCTTAATACAAACTCCTAAGTTCTAAAAATAAATAGGTAAAAGGAAAAAATATAGTTGAATTCTCCACAACATATTCCCGCAATCGTATTAAATTGTACTGAACATGCGCACATTCAGACTAAGACAATTTTTAAAATGCATGGGAGAAGTTTTGTGGGAATGATCATCATTTCTAACCAAGCCTCCTCCACATTCAATGCAATCACATTTACATGCGAAGCTTTCCCATTAACAGTTTTCCAACTTACGAGGAAATAGCTAGTTTGTCTTCTTGACAAGATTTAAAGATTGCGATTCCTGTCCCCATTTAGAAAGAATCCGGTAGCCCATTAGCCTCACTTTACGAGTAAAGCCATTTGTATTGGACCTACTAATATATCAAAAAGTCTCTTCCTCAACTTTATCTTTTGTTCCAATATTTTATATTGGACACGTAAAAATAGAGATATGTTTAAGTGTAATCTATTATCTTAAAAGTAGAAGAAAATGAAATGCAAATAAATACACCCAAATTCTTTGGTTTTTCTATCTGATTTATTTTGTTTCCTCGCTTTCATCAATCTAAATTTAAGGTATGCGTATACGTTGAAATCTCCAATTTCGATCAAAACGCACATGTTTTTCCTCCTTTTTTTTATTGAATAGAGTAATCTTTTGCTTTGACTTTACAAAACATATATTATTTCGTTTCTACGTTACATCGGGGCCAATTTACAATAAACAATATAAAGTTTGTAAAACCGGAAATGGATCTTTAATCTACCAGGAGTGGGTATTTATATTATTCAAATTCTATCATGGTGAATCTGATAACTCAGAATATTATAAATGAATTTCTATTAAACCTCTTTTGTACCTGATACTTATATTATTTTCTAGGGAATGTATTAAAAGAACTCTTAATGTATGAAAATTTTTTTAGTTATGTAATGTTATTTCAATAATAGCCTCATAAATATGTCACATTTCTTGCAATGTTCATTCGATTCACTCTAAAATTTTTATATTTAAATAAAACATTAAAACTTTAATACATTCCCTAGAAAAAATGCATTTAGTTTATTCAAGTAATACTTTTATTGATATACGTTTATTGTCTTTTTCTCTAACTGATCTAAGGGATTTTAAAAAATTGCAAAAAATTCTCTTATAGTTTGGATTTTTGTAAAATTTAGACAGTTTATTTTAAATATTGCCGTGGTTAAGTATAAATATTTATTGATATTGATCCCTAAAACAGTGTTTATAATGTTTTAGTACGCTATTGCTGAAAAGGACTTTAAACATGTGCAGATATCTGAAATACTGCAGAAAAGAACAACAAATATGTTCAATAACAACAAACTATACTGCTTTAAAAACAATAAAAAAATTACTGATTGAGTTAAAAGAAGATAAATCGGGGAAAAAACTATTATTATACAAACATCGTAATTATCTTCTTAAAAAATAAATTTTAAACTTAATTTCGTGATCAAATCGGCAATGTTTCGTCAAATTATTCTTTAGGGGGAAAAAGAATGAAGGCCGAAATCAAGTTTTGAAAAAAAAATATTTCCTGTTATTGGCTTATTTTCATCGCACCGTGAAAAAGTGAAACAAGAATCAATAATTATGAAGCTCTTGTACGAACTTCCCGAAAGAGTTTAAAAAGTACGATAAATGTTAAAATACTTGAAAGCTTTTTTTAAAATTAATGTTGTCATCAGTCGTCCGTTTTGGAGCAAATAAATTTTTAAAAAACCTATAACGATGTTAAAAGAAAAATAAATGGATGTTGATTTTTTACACCGTTGCCTAGTTTTAAAGTCTGAAGTATAAAAAAGAATTTCTCATTTGTTAGAAGCAGGTATTATATAAAAAACTGTCACAAACTTATATTTATTTTGTTCAAAAATAATGCACGGTTTGTTAAAATTATAGTTTATTCTTTGAATATTAGGCAGATCTATACGTTTATTGTATTCAGTAATTATATATACAGTAATACCCCGAACTTACGTGATAGGTGGGACTGACAAGGGGAGGGCACGACTGAGGAAATTCATTTGGCGACGAGACTTTGTGTTCAACCTCAATGTATTAGCGCCGAATCGCCAGTCAATTCGTGCTTAGCTTATATACAATTAAATGTTCATTAACTTCAGAGCCGCAGTAGCATGGATGATAGCGTAACTGCTTACTATGCAAACGACCGAGGTTTGAGTCACGCGATCTGGTTCTTTGCTTTATTTCTTCAATTCATTTAATTACTTTTACAATTAAATAAATTTATTTAAAAAAAGTTTATTAAATATTAAATGTTATTTTAGGTAATTATTTTGTATTTTAAAAAGTAAAATAATTATTGTAATTATATAAATATTTATATTATATTTTATAAATATAATTATTAATAAATAATATTTATATATTATAAAAAGAGTATTAAATAAATATTTTTTATTGAAAAACAATTATAATAAATTTAATAATACAATATAATAAATATTAAAAGATATTTTACATAAAAATTAGTTGAGAGAGAGTGAGTGAATATTAACGTCCCACTGTTCAGCTACACGAGGGCTTTTGGGGACGGTCCGCGTAATTTTGAACCATGGTCAAGTGACGCGGATGACACCTGAGCTGACACCCCCACTCCTAACTACCACATCACACCAACGGGAGGACGTTTGAGCTCTCGACAGATTTAACGTGCATCGCGCTTCTACACGGCGGGTCTTCAGTATAAAAATTAGTTATAAATAGTTTTATAATATGAAATACAATATATTATAAATAAAATATACATAATATTACAATAATACATAAAATATATTATTATAATTATTTATAAAAAAATTATTTCATAATTAATATAATAAAAATAATATATATTTTATATTATTATATATTACTAATTTAATTATTTTATAATTAATATAATAAAATATATATATATATCTATCTTATATTATATATTACGAATTCAATTATAAAAATATTTAATTAGTCACGTTTTTAAACAAAGTTATTTAATTGTGAGAATAATTAAATGAATTGAAGAAATAAAACAAAAAAGCTGATCGCGTGACTCGAACCTTGGCCGCTTGCATAGTAAGCAGTTACGCTATCACCCGTGCTACTGCGGCTTTGGCACTAATGAACATTTAATTGTATATAAGCTAAGTATGAATTTCGAACGATATTTTCTCCGAATTGACTGGTCATTCGGCGTAAATACATTGAGCATTGAACACCCTTAAAGGAGGACTACTGTTACACAAAGTCTCATCCCCAAATGAATTTCCAGAGTCGTGCCCTCCCCTTGTGAGTGATAACCGTATAAGTCAAATTAGAGTAAGTCGGGGTATGATTTTACATATATTTTTATTTTAAGTTGAGGCCGGAGACGAAAAAATAATAATTTAGAAAAAAAAATGTTTCATAAAATCTTAGAGATAACACAAATACAAACTCGCATACTAAAGTTATTTTAATGTAGAATGTTTCATAAAATGTAACAAAGTAGTCTGCCGGCTCAAAGATTGTTTTTTCTTCCACAAAATTTGCTCGTAGTATGCTAATAAATTTTCATTCCTTGTCTTGTTGAAAAAATAAGTTTTTCACTGGAGTCTATATTTTCTGAAATTCGTAGGCCTTTTCCCATTAAACTGAGGCCTACTGTTAAATTCCCAACCGTTATTCGATCTTCTGATTGAACTAGGTCTAAAGACAAGCTCAATGTCTTGGTCATTGCCATGCATTTCTATGAGCTCATCAATTGTCAGCTCCTGATTGTAGAAATCCAGCAGTTTTTTTTAACATCATCACTGTTCATTAAACTAATTTAATTGGCAATGTCGACAACTTCTTCAATCACATTACCAATTATAACAGGCTTTGGCACTGATTCCACTTAAATTTCAGAGGGGAAAAAGTTTTAAAAAAACACGGTTTCCCCCCCCCCCCCCACACACACAGACACCGTTTTTTTTTTTTTTTTTTTTTGTGAAATTTTATTCCAACATTGTCCGATGACTCTCACTGCATCTAAAACATTGAATAGAATGAGCAATCGAGTTGCGTAGCGCTCAGACAAAAGACAAATCAACGAGATTCGAAAATCGTGTAACTCAGGGTTCGCATTTGTCGGGAAGCGAAAGTCGAGAGGTATTACTGTATATATATATATATATATATAAAAAAATTCACTTGACTCAAGACATTTTACTCGTATATGTTAACTTGTTGTAGTCGTTGAAGGATAGAGGAGACCTTGTTAATTTAGCTGCACATTTAATTAATTTAACTAAAATACACATAACACAAACAATGACGAAGCTCAAAACAAAGACATGCGGACATTAAGACGATATACAAGAGCATTCTTTGTTCGTTCCGAAGATCTCAGCATTTATAATTTCCTCAACCAGAAGTTTTTAGAATCATATGATTTCCGTTAAAGTCTTCTGTGATTGGTCAAAATATGCGGATATTGCAATATTGCAACATCTCGTTTTAAAAAATGTGGTAGTTTAAAGCTTTTAAAAACCATAACTATCTCCTAAAAACGTGAATGTGGCAATTTTTTAGGATATAAAGTTACGGTTAACAGTACATTTCCCGTCAGTCGGGTAGATTAAAAATAAATAATCACGTAAAGTCTTGGAGGGGCCAAGACTATCATGAGTTAAATAAAGACCCTCGAAAAAAATATTTATAAGTGGGTAATATTATACACACCACACACACACATATATATAACCACAGTTTTCCCTCCAAGACAAAAGGACATACCTTTACAGTTATGTAGAGATAAGAGAAAGTAAAATGAATTGTCAAAATTAAGCTAAGAAGGTTTTCAGTATTGTGACACCAAGAGAAAAGAACCCTTATCTTCTAAATCTACTTATTTTTTTATCTCTGCTGCATTTTCTACTCAATTTTAGAATGCCGATTTTGGGAACCTAAGACTTTAATGAGTCTTTGTAAAAGTAATCAAAATTTCAAACATTATTTTCAGTTATTAAATCCGATGGTTTGAATTAATTATAACCGAAACAAAATCTGTTTAACAAAGATAACGATCGTGGAAAATAACAAAAAGTTAGAAAACAGTCATTCTTTGAAATTCTGGGATGACATCGTAAAGATATTTTAAATGAAAGAGAAAGATTGATTAATATCTTATGTATTATGATGAGATAATTATCTTTTTTTCTCTGAAAGAGTTTCTTTTTAATTTCTTTTACATTTTCTACTAGTTTGAGAGATTTGTTTTCAGTCTCATGATGTTATTATTTTGTTCATGCATTAATTTTATTTATTTATTTATTGTTTTATTAATAACCTAATTGATGTTAAAGAAATAAAATGATGCAATTAAATTACATGTATAAAACTCTGTCTCAACATTTTCTATAATAAACAATTTAATTATAATTCTAACTTCATTTTAATAAAATGTATTATTAACTCTGTAGAAATTATTTTGGTTATTATTAATTGCTTAATTTTAGCAATTACTGCTTACAATATCTGGGATAAGAATTATCAAAAATAGTTAACGAATTATGAATTTTAAAACATACAGTTTGCCAAGGATTTTTGAATGCATACCAAAAGATGCTTGTAATTAAAGGTTTTTTAGATATCTATTCTATTTTTTAGCATCACTGTCGCTTGATTTTAAAAATCTTTTTGGAATGTTCCCCCCCCCCCCTATATTAAAACTGTTAAAAAAGGAACCAAAATTCTCATTATTAATTCAACAGGATTCTTTAAAATAAAATTGTTTTCATTTATTAAATTACGCCAGAGAATTTGTTTCGTAATTAAAATTAAACTTGAATCTTGCAAAAAAATAATTAAAAACTGTGAGTAAATAAACACGCACACAAATGCAAAGCTAAATTAATATTCATTGGGTTCATTATCTAACTGAAATAAAACTGAAGTTATTCAGAAACTTTTAAGATACCAAAACTCAAAATATCGATAGAGGGATAAAATGGAAATCAAATGAGTAACTTTCTTTTTTACTACACAGTTGCCTCATTTAACCGCATTCTTTATTTTGAAATCATAAACTTAAACTAAAGTAAATTTTTTGATAGAGTCAAATGGTATGTAAACAGTGTGTGACATCCCACAGTTTGCGTAATCAATTTGAAAACTTTACACACAATAGCATTAACTTTTCAAAAGACAATATTTCCTTTGTTTAAAATTCAAATAATTTCCTAACATACACTAATAATTTAGTATTTTTTGTACAATATAGCAAAGGTATAGTTAGTAATAAAGAATTTAACTTATTAATTATTCACAACTGAATTATGCAGCATATGATATTGTAATTACATAAATTACACAGTTTCAATATCACATTCATCCCAGTTCTCAACCTACTGAAGCTATACACTCTATTTGAAAGTGATGTGATATTCACATACAGTAGTGTGACAAATACAGTTGAATAACTTGATTAGTATGATTTAATGTTCCATATTGTGTAATGACGCATATCGTTATATTAATGAATACGAATAGTAACACATGATACATATTTTAAATAATTGCCTCTGAATGAAATGGGATACAATAGGGAAAATCAAAACACTAATCATATTTCTAAATAAAATAAAAGGTTACATATCATCAAATTATAATAATTACAGATAGAATGCGTTCAACTATTGGGTTAATAAAATATTCAACCCATTTTTGTAGTACGAGAATTTTATTACATATTCCTGTAATCTGGCTATCCTGAAATTGCTTAATAAATAAGTTTAGCAGTTCTAAACACATTTTTTAAAAATGCTGCCGATTTAAAACCATCAATGAGAAAAATTTTCTAAAAATAAAAATTCAACAAAGCAAACTTGTTTCAAAAACTTAGTGTGGCCGTGGAAGGATAGTGGTTACGATAGTCACGGACTCGTAGCTGGCGTGTCATGAGTTCGAGCCCTAGTGATGCTGAAGACCCACCGTGTTGAGTGGAGAACACTGCACGTTAAACCTATCAAACGTTCTCACGTTGGCCGGGTACGTAAGTTTAGAGAGGGGGTTGCCAGCTCACGTGCCGTCTTTGTCACTTGATCATGGCTGAGAATTACGAGGACCGTCGCCAACAACCCTACTGTATATATATATATATATATATAAACTGCTGTTTATAAAAAATTCAACACCTTGAAGGAATCGTCAGAATTAAATGAAATCTAATGCACAAACGACTTGTTATTAGTACAAATAAATGACACAGTTTTCAAAGCAAAAAAAAACAATATTAAGTGTCCGAACTCAATATTTGGTGCAGTCACCACACGCTGCAATAAGTGCTGCTATACGACGTGGCATGGAGTCAAACAAATTTTGAATGTCTGCTTGTGGAAGAGAATTCCATATTGCTTGAATGCGCAGCAAAAGTTAGTCTTTTGAAGCGAATCAGGACGCGAATCACGAGCCAGACGCCGACCTACCAAATCCCTCACGTGCTCAATATTCAACATATCCGGTGAATAAGCAGGCTAAGGAAGAAGTTGCAGGTGTTCGGCTGAATATAAGTCTCGAAAAGGCTTTGCAACATGTGGGTGTCCATTATCCTGATGAAAGATCGCTCCAGAGATGCCTTGAAGGAAGGGAACGACTTCAGACTGTAGCATTTCACGGACGCACCTGTTGCTATTGAGATTACCCTCAATTCGTAACAAATTGGATCGTCCATGATACGAAATCGCACCCCAAACCATAACTCCATGTGTTAGGCCACTATGTCATTCAATAATGCACTCTGGAAGGCGGAGTTCACTGGCATAGCGTCTTACACGAATGCGGCCATCATGGTCCCACAGGTTGTAACGTGATTCATCTGAAAAGTCAACTAGGTGCCAATCAGCTTACCAGGCTCTGTGCTCATGAGCCCATTGCAGACGCAGCCGTTGATAGTTTGCTGTGAGGGGGATCCTGTATAAAGGCACCCCTGCACGCAATCCACGGTGCAGCAGACGTCGACGAATTCACGAAGCCAACATTAATACACCTGTAGCAGTAGACCAATGTGCTGCCAACTGCCTGGAGGAAGTTGTACGGTCATTCACCGTCACGCGAAGCAGATGTCGATCGTCACGCGCTGACGTCACCTTCCGTCGTCCACTGCCAATTTTTCGAGTTTTTCGGTGCTCGTCGGTCCACTGCTCCCAAACTCGCATCACTGTAGAACTGTTCCGCTGCACACGAGCTCCTATTGCGCGATAGGAAAATCCTCCTTCTCGAAGGCCAATAATCCTCCTCCGTAAGTTGTTGAAATTTCTCCTTATTTCGTCGAGGTATACTTAGGTCTCACAAACGTTCCCCCTAACAAATAATCATCAACGTCGCACTACAGCCCTCTATTTATACGCTTTTAGCATCAGTTCAGATGGCGCTGCGCACTCCAAGCATGCTTGGTGGCTTTAAAGCTTTACTATTTTAAGTAACATGCTATAATTGATTTTGCTGCAAAGTTCATTTAATTCTGATGATTCCTTCATGGTGTTGCCTTTTTTACAAACAGCAGTGTATATAATTTCTAAAAGCTATTAATACGATATTTTATTTATTTCAAGAGAAGCATAAAATCATGTTATTCGTTGGAAAATAAACTGTTAAAAATGGTAGTTATTTTAAAAATACTATGCTATGAAATAAAGATGCTATTTGTTATATATTCAATTTTTTAAAAAAAATGCAATCAGACTAACAACGAAAATGTAAATTGCCCATTAGAAGAATGAAATTCGCGCGCGTTTAAAAGGTTTTTCTTTTTCTTTTTTTTTTATAATTAAAGACAAATGATTGCTAATTCAATAAACCATGAGAGAAAAAAGTAGAGAAAAAGCTTTTTTTTAATTCCCTCATAGCATATATGAAAAAAATCAAATACATTTCGTTTCTTTAAAACTTTTTATTATAGAATAAAATGAAAGTAAAGCAGAGAAAGAGACAGGTAAGAAAAAGAGTGAAAGCGAGGAAGAAGGAGAATAAGCTACTCATTGTGATGTTAGAAAAAGATAATGCAAACGTTTTAAGCAATTTTAGCAACCTTTATAAAAGAGAAATTGCGATATAAAAAGGTTTTCAGCAATGAAAATGCTGCAAAATGGAATCATATTCACCGTAAAAAGTTGGAATTTTTTGAGCTTACCTAAGAAATGCTGATATATATATTTCTTATACATATCATTAAAAAAAGTAAGAGTTCTTCTAATAAGAAAAAAAATGTTTCCAAGTAGAGGCAAGCTAGAAATTGTTTCAGATTAAAATTATAAAATTTCAAATTTTAAGGGTGTAAAAGGCATTTGACAACAAAAGATTCTTTTTTTTTCAATTCCTACTATTAGTTCTCTCTCTCTCTCTCTCTCTCTATTTATATATATATATATATATATATATATCTTGTTCAGATTTTTAAATCGTTAATAAAATACTTTTTATTTATCCGTTCAAGTTCAAATACATTTTTTTTAATTTGTAGTGGATGACATTTTTGATGTTAATTCGGTTTTTAAAATATTAATTCATTAATTCTATTTAATTAATGAATAAATAATAACAAGCAAAAAGCCCAACACCATATATGAAAAGGATAAGCGCGTGTTGTTTCCCTGTAGCCATATGGAAAAACGCGTCAGACTTGCAATCCAAAGGTCGGGGGTTTGAATTCCACCTGGGATGGCCTTATTTCTGAGATTGTGATTTCTTTTTGCTTAACTATTTTATTGGAATAATTAAATTTAATTAATGAATAAATAGTAACAAACATGAAATGCTTTCTATTTTGCCACTTAATACTGTGATTCTGTCATATGTATATACATATTTATATTATAATTGTAATTATTTAATGAAAAGTAACTAAAATAAAAATTTTCTTTGTTGTCCTAAGTAAGAATTGACTTAATTTTTTTTTTTATATTACTGTGGTTTTTTATTTTTTTGATACTTGGAGAAAAATCTCAAATTTTAGCTGGTAATTTTTACCTAAGAATGCACTCAATTTCTCAAACGTTGAATTGGGAGAAAGTAGGGATAATGTGTAAAATATTATGAGGAAACCGAACGACAATGTGAGTGGAATATGAAATATTTTCCTATATTCATCTTTTAGGATAAAAACATCATAAAAAGAAAAAGCATCTGAAATAACAAATTTATTTTTTCCTGCATCAATAAAATTTCAAAAAATACTCTACATTTTTAAGGCAAATGAAAAAACGATAATTAATAAATATTCATCATTCTTTCAGTAATTACTATAATGTTAAAGAAAGCAAAGCAAACTTATATTCACACACCCATTCTCTTTTTAAAAACAAAGCTTACAATATCTTTGAGAAATACTGTTAACTAAATCACACCAGAATAATTGGCTTTCAATTACCACTTCATTAAAGTTGAATACCTTCAGTTTCTATCAGTGCTTAAGAAATGATGGAAGAGTAATAATTATCGGTGAACTTTCCCAACTCTGTGCGTGTGTTGCGCTCTAAAAAGACCGAAATGAATTCAATTGTTAAAAGCACTGTTACACATCCCAAAAGCAGCTTGTACGGATCGTTTTGCTATCAGATTAGAGGAGGTGAGCAGTTGTGTAGGGAGCAAGGGGAGTTTTGTTCCTTCCTGAAGTCCTCCTCACTTCGTCTGCCTTCGATCAATGTAATCAATGGAACGCTAGACCTCTGCAAAACTTCTCGTCACAACTATACGAGAGGTACTTTTTTTTATTATTATTCTTATTTCACACAGAAACTCTCAGTCAGCAGTGACACTGCTGAGTTTCATCCGACTTTCAATGTTAACTTTAGTTAGACAACATGTCTACTGCAGATAGAGTTGGATGAAATGTGTACTTATGAAAAATGTGATCTTCCTTTTTATCTGGAAAAGTTGGGCTTCTGTGTAGAGGATGTCCCAAAGAGTAATATTTATTTCTTTAACTTTTAAAGTAGAGTTAGTGGTGTTGAAAGAAAGAGAAGTTTTTGCCCCTCCTTTTTTTTAAATGAATAGTTGAAGTTGATTTTTTAGTTATTGAAAAAAGATATTAATTTTTTTAAATCTTGAAAATCTATTGTAAAAAGCTCAAAACTTCATTAAACGTTTTCTCAAGTGCTTAATTTTTTTTTGACTGAATCTTAACAAATATGAAGTAATAACAATTTAGTTTGAATTTATGGGAATATAATTATCTTGATTATATTGTTTTTAGTAACGTTGTGCGTTCCTTCTGATCAGTTTAATTGGGGGCTTTCTTTGAATTAACTTTTTTTTCTTTTTATAGAAGAAAGCTTTATTGAGCTTAAAAGTAGCAAACTAATTGTTATTCTAGTATATTTCTTGTAGGTAATAAGTAAAAATATTTTAAAAGAGTAACTTAATATTTCGATATCCGTCATGTTTATTAAGGATTTTAATTCAATTTTGTCAACTAAATAGCATAAATTTTTTATTTTTTAAATTTTTTAAATATTTCAAATTTTTTTAAAGTTTTTTTTTTTTTTGATTTTATGAAGTGTACTAAGAAGAGTTTGATCTTAACTTATTAAGATTCTAATTAACATTAATATATATATATATACACAAGAAGAATATTTGAATAAGACTTCTAATAAGCTGTTTCATGCAATGATTCTTTTTGAGGATTTACAGCGTGAAAAATTTATTTATTTCTGATAACTTTTTCAAACAATTATTTCTTACTTGTATTTAAAAATTACTCTTCGCAAGAAATGAAATAAAGAAAAGTATTCATTATGTGTTTACTGTACACCTTTTGCATTTCTTATTGTCTAATATTTATATGAGAGAAAATTGGTAAAATTTTATTTAATTCACACATCGTAACAGACAACGCAGCAGCATTTCAATTTTCTTTTAATTATTAACTGTTGGAATTTAAACCTCGTGTAAAGTGCAAAATTTTTACTGATGTAATACAAAGAATTATTTTTTATTATTCTTTGATTCCCTATTTTTCTTTACCAAGTATTCAAATACCTAATCACCTTTCTAATTGGATTAAAGATGAATTAATATTCTACCCCAATGAAAGCCAAGATTATTTTAAAAATACATATATATTTGCCTAAGCTAATCACATGCTGTAATAACCTAACACTTAACATTTGCTGATAATATTTTACTGATTTAAATTAAAAATTTCGATGTGTTTTGTAACTTAAGTGATATACTTTGACTTTTATTTTAAATTAAATGAAGAAAAAAATTTACGATAAGCTTAGTAGGAAATCATCAAGACTCAAGATGGGGAATAAGGCTTTAAAAGTCATTCTAGAATATTCGTTCTTTCTAGTTCAACTAAATGCGATCAATAGTTCAATTCCCAGTTTTATCCGTCTTCAGTCTCTTTTTATTTATTTTTTACCTTCCTCTTTTTCTTCCTAAAGAGGGCCTCATTTATTTCGTGGCCCCTCTGCAGGCAAGTACTTTAATCTTCTTTGGAACTGTGTACGAAGAAACCTTCATCACTCTCTAGTAATTAAAGATTGGTTTTTTTCAAAATATTTCAAAGAACCTTTTCCAATTGAGAATTTTCTGTTTTCAATAATTTTCCATCCGACACATTTTATCTATCTTCGTTTAATTTCTTGCATATATTTTGAAAGATAATAAGTTTTAAATAATTAGTTCTTATTCTCTCTCTCACCGTGAAGTGAAGAGCTCTAATCCTTCAGTATTAGAAGTTTATAAAGAAAGAATGTGCTTGAAGTTTCGTCCGATACAAATAAGGATGCAGAATTGGAAGAACAATTATCATGAATATTCATTAGGAAATCGATTCCTTCTAACTTTCTGTAATTATATTTTTGTACGAGTTTTGAATATAATTTTAGTTTCTAAAAAAATAATTTATACATGACATGCATATGTTGTATCTTACAAAAAAAATACGTAAAGAAGACATAATTTCAGTATGATTTTTCTTCTTTCTTCTAGATTAAATGTATATTAAGTGGTTCCATCTATCTCATTTTTAAACTTTTTAGTAGATAGGTTTTGATAATCTAAACTATAAAATTAATTTCTTCATGTCCTTTGTTAAAGATTTTTTTAAATCTTTGTTACAAATTTCAAAATGAAAATCACAAATGAAAGAAAGATGATTATAAATTAATTTATTGAAACAATGCTATTATTCTCAGAAATGAATTTTATATGTATCCAGCATGTATATGTTGATTATAACTGCATAAAGTGATACAAAAAATTGCCAAAGCATTGTCTCCAGTTATAATGTAAGTAAAATGAATAAGGAAAGTAAGATGCAAAGAAATCTGAAGTAATATTAATTTTTAAGTCTGCTCTTTATCTTATCAAAATAGCATACATTATTTCTTCCTTTACGAGTATTTGGGCAGTTGCATTAGTTATATTATAAAATGCACACTTCTCCTGTTATTGTGTATTTGAATTGTTTAAAGAAATACATAAAGCATCGTTCAAAAAGACAAAAGAATATTCAGTTTTCCTTAAGAAATTCTACTCTCTAAACCATCTCAATAACATACATTTTTAAAAAAGCATTTTTCTTTAACTTACAACAAAGCATGGGATGACCAAAAAACATTGTGTACAGGGTGGTCCTAAAATCATGTTACAAGCTTTAAGGATAGGTACAGGACAGTGTAACAATCATTTATTGTATAGGAATGTATGGACGCAAGTGACGTTGTGAGGGACAAACTCAAAAATAAGAGATGAAAGGAAAGACAAAGTGTTTATTGAAAGTGTAGTGTGTGTGTGTGTGTGTGTGTGTGTGTGTGTGCGTGCGTGCGTGCGTGCGTGCGTGATGAAATTATATTCCTGATTGATAAGTAAGTGAATAAATAATAATTGTTATCAGTGAATAATTATTACTGTAAATATTTAATCTAATGAATAATAACATTATATGAATATCATATAGCACGAATACTTTTTAACCAGCATCTCTCAAATTTTATGTACATAAAGGTTTTTTTTTTAAATCTGTCACAAAACCTTTCTATGAATTCTTCATTTTCCTTTTGTTCGTAGTTCCGGAATTCTTTCCCCTTTTCTATCTCTTGTAAATACTAAAAGACTTATTTTATGGACCAAACAAATATGCCAAGAACTTATTATTCCAGTTCTTACAAATACATGAGATATCTGCAAAAAATTTATCTTAACAAACCTTCAGTTTTTACTTTCAGAAATTTCCATGCTAAATTTTAAAATATGTCATGTTCTTCCTTCAATTTTTCTCTTCCTTCTATATTCTTATTTTAAAACTAGGTGCTTTTTGTCGTACAGTAGATTTTTCTATGACAACAAAAAGTTCTTGCTTAAATCTCAATTTTAATATGCTAACGGAAGAAATTTTCTAAGAAATGGATGCATTTTTGAAAACGAAAATATTTTGTAGTTGAGCAAAAACTGAAGCAGCCCTTTGATGCTTGAGTTGAATCAGAGAATGTTGATACGATGGAATTTCTTTTGCGTCGTTTTCAGGAAAAGACTTTGAAATACCTCCTAAATTCTTTATAAACTTTTATATTTGTCTATTGAATTTTCTTCAGATCGAAATATTCTTAAGGCCCTTTCTTTTAATTTTCATTCAATCTTTTTAAAGTAAAGTGATAAAGATATTGCAGGGAAAAAATCTTTTCCTTAATGTCATGATCTCGTATTCCAAAATAGATGTTTTGAACTTAAATATTAAACCATTTGCTTATAATTTTCTAAACTCAAACTGTTTTTGAAATTGAAAATGCTCTTCGGTACCTTGAAGTAAATAAACTGTGCTAATAAAAACTACTTTCCAATTAGATTCAAATAGGATTCTTCTAAAATTGAATTCTCATTACATAGTTTATAGAAAATTTTAGTTTAAAAACTATTATAAGATTTTGGGTTTTTTCTCAATATTTAGAGCACTCCCTTGAAGAAATTTGAAACTCATATTCACTCTCTACTCTTATAAGAATGTATATTTTATAACGCTATATAATTGGTTATATTTTCTCTTATAAAAGAATTTGAAGTTAAAAGTCAATTAATAAAAATAAAATTCCGCATTTGTATTCTTAACTCTTCTTTGCATAATCTTTCCTTTTTTGTGAAATAAATCACGGTGATAAAGTTCATGCTCCAGATTAAAGAAAAATGTTTAAAAAAACCTTAGTATAAATACATAATATAAAATATTAAAGAAAATTATGATGGAAATATCCAGCACCACGCAAATTTACATGTTAATCTCAGTAAAAAAAATTAATAAAAAATAATTTATCTTTGCATCATTTTTATTCCTGATGATAATTAAAAAACAATTATTATTATTCTAATTTCATCTGCATCGTTGTATTCTTCGTCATCAATGTCATCTTCTGATAGCCAACCGCCTTCTAACTGTTACAAGTAATCTTTACAGCCCCACTCTTCTAAATTTTTCTCCAAAAATAACATAAAATAACGTATAGTAAAAAACATTTTCGTCATACATTAGAAGTGAAACAACTGGATAGTGATGTAAATTTCTGTCACATTTTTTTTGAAAGATTATTTTGGGGTATTTGATATAAATTGTACAGAAAATAATAGAAACACAAAAAACAAACCTTTCTTCAAAAAAAAAATCTCAGATTAGTTATAAAAAAAAAATGTTCCAAAAATCTCACGTCCCTTCCAACCACGACAAACAGCGGAATGACAAGTTCAAACCCGCTGTAATGATTGTGACATTTGAATTTTTTTGACAAGTACGTTCCTTATTACGCAATAGTCGTCAAAATTTGGCACCAACAACCAATTTACGGTACACCTGTTTTGAGTACAAATTTTTGTTCACAAAATGTCATGATGACAATTTCCATCGTCATGCAAAAAAGGGTTCAATTTTAGAAATTTCGAAAGTTTCTAGAACAGCATATACATTTAATAGCCCTCTTGTTATTTCAAAGTATGACATTAATAGAAAATTTGATCAAGAGAAGCAGCAACATATATTTGCCATATAAATTTATCGTTTCGGAAAGGTGCCCATAGCAGGTACATTGCAATTTTTGTTGATTAAGAAGATCATTACAAAAAATATGCTGTTATATAAGATATCTTATACCAATAACTATGAACATGAAACTTTTCAAACTAGAAAGATGGAAGTAAAACAGTAATACATATTAGTGATTATTATAAATGAGTAACATAAAAAACTCTTAAAACTTTTTCGAGAGCTGTAATAGCTCTCGTGTAGCTTTGTAGCGTGACGTTAAAAACTAATCAGTCAATGAATCGAGAGTTGTAAAATATTTCACATCAACATTTCTTAAAGATTATATTTTTACTTTTGTACTATATAATATACTGTCTACATGTTTAAAAAGAAAAATTCCATACTATCATACAGAACAAAAAATAATCTTCTGAAATGTACCTACCGTAAGTTACATTTTAAAAGGTCTCTGGGGGATTTTTTTGTTCCTTTCACATTTCAAAATCTTTTAAAACTTTTTTTCAAAGATTAATTTAATTTTTTTAAGCCCATATTCTTATTCGCTATTTACTGGCTCCTTCAGATATCTTCTAAGGCTTTGAAAATCAAATTACCTTCGTTGCCTTGGAAACAAAGATGGGTAATTGAGTAAACATTTCTTTTTTCAAACAAAATAAAGACATGTGATCGGAACCCCAATAAAAATGAAAACGATTTGTTTAACCTCTTTTAAGTGGTCTGGTCTGAAAAAATTCTCTAAAATTTGATAAATAAAACAAGTTTCATTGCAACATCGTTCCTGTTTTTACTTACAAAGAAAAAAAACAAGTTAATTAATCTGTAAGCTATGTTAAGTTCCATTTTAGAATACTGTGTCAATATTTAATTAGTAACAATGATTCAATAAAAATAATTACATTAAAAATAATGAGTAGAGTTTAATCAATAACTTAGAATTAAATTACATAATATTACATTTTGTTTTTTATAGAATCTACATATATATAATTATATCTGTGATATTTATTTATGTTGATTTATATTGATACTTACTTACTGCACGCATTAATTTACACATAATCCTATAAAATCGAAACAATGACAAATAAAATTTAGATATATTTTAGAAGACAAAAAAAATTAGTAAGAAGTTCTTTATTCATCTATTCTATGTTTGGCAATCACGCTTTGTGTAAATTTAGATTAAATTAGCAAACTGCACAGTTTTAATTTTGTCTTCTCCCAAATTTTTGTTGGTAAATTTTATAGTTTGTAGTTATACTCGTGAGTTATGTTTCAATATACATAGAGAAAGATTGAGAAAATCATTAACCATACATTAAATTGTCATAAATCTAATTTTAAACTTAACTATAAACAGAAGCATAAGAAGACATTATTGATTAAAATTAGTTGGCCACAGCAGTATAATACCAAGCTCTTAGCCCTAGGAATTAAGATTGTAGAGTTAAACCGTATTTTAAGGTCAGCCAACCTACCCCTATATTTGCCTATATAATTGGGCTAAAAGGAAGAAAAAATAGTATAATAATAAGTTTATTAAAACAAAAACAAATCTATTTATTTTAGTAGAATCACAAGATTTCATTTAAATGTTAACAACTGAGCTTTTATTTAAGTAAATAATGAGTAATGTTGCATATAGCTTCTTTTTTTCTCTTAAGTTAAAGTTGAGTGTATGATGTGTTTCCTTATATAGTATATCAAATAATGTGCTTTCCTGTAAAATAAATGAGCTTATGAAGGATAAGTATTTGCATTTCTCCTATTGATAATTTAAATAATCTTATCTTATAGAAATTCTAGTTAGCATTTCGGTAATTATTACAATATATGACCTTATAATTTATTTTTTCAATGCTTTTAAAAGACTAAAGGTTCTACAAAGTTATAATCAGCATAAAATATATAAACAGTTTTTATTCAATTATTATTGATTACACTGAATTTTCAAAAAAATTCAAATTGTAATAAATTACAAAGAACAATACAAATCCAGAATGCCTAGTTTTTCTGTAATGAATCAGCCTTTGGAATTATTTTTCTCCTATATTGATTCTCTTACATAATTAATACCTAAAAATACCAATTAGAGAAAAGATCATATAGCAGTAAAAATACATATTAACAGTATTAAGTATATTATTGTGGACTGTTACCTCAATTTTAAATTCCCTACTTTAAAAGATAAAATAAAATGTTAAATGAGAATTGTCATTTGCTCCAGTTATAGCGCCAGTTTTCTCGCTATCTGCCAATCAATATTTTTTATACCGGTATTTTATTCCAATTGGAATGCACTTGTTTAATGGCAGCAATTTTAAACATAGTATATTGAACTTTTTGTTGATTAATTATTTCGAAATGATTTAAATAATTTTTATAATAGCACCAATTCCCTTTCTGTGTGAATTCAATTAACAGCTCGTTTATTGCCTTTTAAAATACAATAAGGAATTCATATTCGGTGATTTTAATTTTTTAGGTTGATTTCTAAGCGAGTACTGAAGCAGCAGGTTTGAGTGATGGCTGAAGGTGGAGATTTCTGTTCCTGCAGTGGTGCTAAAAAGAAGAGTGGAATACTTAAGATGGTAAGTCTCTCACTTTTTCGAATGTTTTTTTTTAATTTTTACCTTTTTCACGCGGACTTTTTTGTGAAAAGCTCCACAAAATAACAAAATGACCTTTAGAGGTGTTAGAGAAAAAATTGTACCATAACTGGAATAGTGTGTGAAATACTTTTTAAAAATCACATATAATTTAAAAACAAAAACGTGATAATAATAAGTGCTTTTATTGAGTGAGTGAATATTAACGTCACACTGATCAGCTACACGAGGGCTTTCGGCAACGGACTCCGTGGTTCTAACCATGGTCAAATGACGAAGACGACATCTAAACCAGCCCCTCCTCTTTTAACTACCACACCAACTGGAAGACGTTTGAGCTCTCGGCAGGAGCACCGCTCCCCTGAACGGAGGGTCTTCAGTGGTACTGGGTTCGAACTCATGACACGGCAGCCACGAATCCGTTACCTTGACCACTAGGCTACCGCGGCCACAGAAGTGTTTTTAGAAAAAGTAAAATAAATAATTATGTTCAGATAGATATATTAATAAATTTAAGAACAAAAAACTGAAATTCTTTTTTATGTCAGTAATTACATATGTTTTTTATCATTTTCTCAAAACTAACAAAGTATGAATTACAAATTAAAATGTACTGCAACTCAAAACTTTCTTATATCTCTAAACAAGTTAAATCGGCTGTTTTAATAAAATGATTTTGAATAATAAAAAAATCGTTTAGTTATACATTCAAAATTAGATAAACACATGTATTAAATGTTGTTAGCATCTTCTATTGATACATTGCCGTCCTGATTGATTTTTTTTTTAAATATTTTTTTCTTTTGCAAATATTATTTTAGCATTAAAGTTGTTTTTATTTTTGTATTCCTTTAAGACTTCAGAAAAAAAATTATTGGCTTAGCTGCTGCAGGAGCACAGCAAGAACTACTAACACAAAGTCATTTTACAAGATGTTAAACGTTATATAACTTCAGCAAGACTTCAGGAATTACAGTTGTAGATTACAATGTTTTTAAAGTTCTTTCTTCAAACTATTCGTTTTAAAAAAATAATTTGGTGTCAAAAATAAATTACTAAAGCTTTTTGTCAAATTTAAGTATGTATCTTGATATATGTTTCAAAAGCATGGAGCTCGTATATTGCTAAACAGCAGATCAACATACTTTTGCCGAAATGCTTTAAAAAGTTTCTGCTATTGATAGAAAAGCATTATACATTTTACTAATATCCACTTTAAAATAATTCCTATTTTTTAAATACATGTCGATTTTAAATTGAATTATCAATTGACAATTAAAGATTGTTCAAGCAATTCAGTTTGAAAATACATGTTAAGTTTCTACACCACCTTTTTTCAGAAGTCACAGTATCTTATTCAGATACACATCGGGGGAAAATATTTTAAGCTTTTTATTTCAATTAATTTCTACAAAATTTCTTCCGGTTTATTTTTTTAAAGATTTCATGAATTATGCAAAATAAATTGGAAATTTATGCAATGCTCTTTAATAAATCAATTTTCTGCTTAAATCAACTGAATTAATTAAAATATTTTATTGGAATACTGAATTATTTATTGATTTTATTGGAAATATAATTATTTACTGAATTAATAAAAATATATTTTAATAATTCTATAATAAAAAGTAATTGTAAAAGCAAGTAACACTATAGAGAAAATAGTGATATAAGTAATTCTATTTTAAAATATAACTCTATATAATTTTCATGTTGTTCTAGTTTGAACGATACATTTCAACATATTTAATAGACACATATTGTATACCTCTTTTAAAATATAAAAAGTTTCAGTTTATAAGCTAGTTTTGACCCGGATCCCTTCCTTCTATTCTGCTTAGAATGAATCCGTTAAGATTTATAAATAATAAAAGAAGGATTAATAAACTTTCAAATTTTAAATAAATTTCGAAATGTTACATTTGAATACATTTTCAGAAATGACAAAATTATCAGTATTACCATCCTTTAAAACTCTAGCGATATATAAAGAGAGAAAGAGAATAATTTTTAAGAGGCAAGAGTGATGCTTTTTTAAAATTTCCGCTTACTTTCAAATAACGAAAGACTTTTCCTGTTTCATCATGAAATATTCAGCTTAACAGTAATAGAAACTGAGATTTTCAGCTACCTAAAGATAACTACCCAAAAACTTAATCGTTTTTTCCAAAACCATCAAAAGAAAATTGCTAAAAAAGTTATAAATAATTCATTCCAGTAATATTCTTTTGCTCACCCGAAAAGAAAACTCTCCTCTATTTATCTTTAATACCCAAAACACGTATTAAAATGCTTATATCATGAAACCATGTAACCAATACTTCTTTTCATCTTCTTTTCCATCAAGAAAAATTACACTTACTTAAAGGTTCTTTTAAAGAAACCTAAGTGTTTTCGAATTTTCAACACGAGTGCTATAAATTTTAACTTTTCACGCTAATATTGACTGGCTGACTCAGTTTTTCGTTTTTACATCTAATGAATTGTGACTTAATAAGGCGGCAGTTATTAAGATAGACTTATTTTTGTATTGAATAATATAATAAAGAACGTGAAAGACACTGTGGTAAGCAAAAAATATTCTATCAGGTTCTCTATAATGCATTGTTTTCTAAACTCAATTTCTCAACTAAAATCTATTGACACAAGTCAATCTCTAGCTATAAAGTATTTTTCAGAATACTTTTATTAGAAACTATATATTGCCGAATTCTCTTTAAGCAATGATGATAAATTTCAAATGTTATACTTTTGCAATTTTTCGGAATTAGAGTTCATCTTTTTACGTTCCCCAATTTCTTAAGCAAAACTGTTGCATTTCTAAATTTCTAACAAGGTATTTCAAATTTAATTTCTTCTCGATATTAAATGAATAAAGATCATGCTCAGATTCACTTTGAGGGTTTAATATCTAATCAAAGTGGTTCAAAATCTATAGCAGGAAACTCATTGAAATTTCATTTGCATAATTGAATTTTAGTAACTTAGAAGCAATTCATATGTAAAACATTATTTTCAGAAGAGACGCACAGAGCAAAGCTGGAGAATGACACTTCTTATCAAATATCAATACAGTTGAATAACCAAAGCTCTTAAAGATTTAATACATCATTATTATGTCTTCTATCTGAGATTAAAAAAATCTATTTTTATTATTCTATCTGACATTAAAAATCGGTAAGATCAGTCAGAAATATGAAAGGAAGGATAGATATGGAAAATTACTTAAAATCCCGTTTTGAAAGTTTGGAGAAATAAAACCAAAATTTATTATATTATATAAGAGTCAATTGTTTTTAAAAACTTGTTATTTATAAATGTCAATTTTTTTTCATTTGAAACTTCTGATTTTTCAGTGTTATTTATTAGAGAAATCTATTCAAATCTATCAAAATTTTAAATAAGTCTTAAGATTCACAGTAATAAATAAAAACTTTCTCTCAATACGATTTGTTAATTTAGACTCTACCAATAGCGCATACAAAAGGAATTTTTGAAGTTTTTACTTCAAGTATATCGTATATAAAAGCTCTATAATAAAAATTACATGAACACAAGAAAATGTCTCTACATCAGAAGCATAGTTGAAAGTAACCTCAAAAAAATCACAAAGGTTGAAAAAGACTTAAGTTACGATTTACACAAATTTTTTTAATTCAATGATTTTCAAAATTTTTTGGTTACCCCTATATGTATGTATTATGTAAAACAGAAATTGTGTTCAAAATTTCATAAAAAGCTAACCATTTAATTTTTTAAGGAAAAAGTTAAAATTTATGAAGGTATTTTAAAATGATACTCCTCCAACAAAAATTGACTTACACACATGAAATTTGATTTACAAGTATGTTAAACCAAGCATAACAAAAATTAATACGAGTTTAGTGATAACATGATTGGGGTATTTGTACAATACTTTTTTGTGAATGCTTGTTGAAAATTCCTTAAAAAATGTATAAATTCTAAATTCAATTATTTTTTTAAAAAATAAGTATTGTTTTGATTCAAAAATGTATACCAACTTTTGTTACATGTATTATTACCAATAGTTAGTAAAAATACCAAAGCATTTGGCACAATAAGAAAAAAACCTTGAAATTTTAAATGAAGACAAACTAGTTATTTTATATTTCTCTAAGATAAGTCAGCTTAAAGTTTTGATTTTCCATTAGCATGTGAATAAACACGAATGTAAAAATTATCATAAGTCTGCGATTCTTTAATTTAGAGGTTTCGAATTGTGTTAGATTAGAGAAAAGCATATAAAGGATAATTCAGGCTAGAAAAATTAAATTCGAAGTTTTGACCGATTTTTGTCAATTGAATCGTACTGTGTCCCCTTAAATTTGTCAAGTTGACCTTTTCAAATACAGAAAGCTTTCAAAAGACAGAATTTAAAAAAATTCTCTAAGTAATTATAATGCATTAAAGAGTAAAACTAGATTTTAATTCCCTAGGAATTTAGTTAGAATCAAATTTCACCGAAGATGATACTAGGTCGTGCAGAATAATGAGAGCTGATGCATGTTAATAGAATCTCGTAGTCACATGTTTTGAGGAATGGAAATACAAGCATAGGTGTCTTTCTCGTTTTTGACCGTGATACAGAATTATTAAGTGGGACACTAATAGCCCCCTCATGTTACTCTAATGTAACATAAATTCAAAATTAGAACTAAAATTTCCTAGAAATTTGATACAAATAATAAAAATATACAAAATGGCTTCAGAAGGAAGCTACGACCATTTCCTGCTATGCACTCTTACCACAATTTCTCCTTTGTCTGTAAAATAGGTACCGAGAATATTCAGGGAATTCAAATACTCACTCCCAAAATTATTCGAAAAAACTTTACACCAATTTACTGAAATACCAAACAACACAATACTGTCTGTGCTAAATAATCAGACTTTGAAATCCTTCAAACTTTTAAAAGTAAATTTGTACTTAAATATTTCAATCTCCTCAAATGTTCAGCAGGTTAAATTTCTTCAAGTCAAAATGCTTGAAAATCATTGTTATGTGTTTTACACGAATCAACATTAACGATCTGAAATATTAATTACTAGACTGAAGCCGTTGTAATTATTTCCGACTTTTATTAAAATTATAACACATAATTAAATACTCATTACGTAACGCTACAGTTATATACTGCTGCAACAGAGAGAGTATTGACCTTATATATAATTATAATTTAAAACAAATCTCCAGTAGAATATAAATTGCTAAATATATATCTAGGCCCTTTATAACTTTATTTGCTTTTGAATCTGTGTGTGTAATCTTTTTTTTTTAAATTTAAATTGAATGTTGAACTTGTTTACCATAGTATTTGAATTAATTATTCAATTTCTCTCTTGATTTTTTTTCTTTTCCGATAGTGAATTTGATTTCAAAAGGCTGTTTGTCTGGCTAAGACATCGTATTTTCAAAAGCTGACTATAAAAGATGTTTTCAAAGCTCTCTTACAAAAGAGTAGTTAATTAAAAGATTAACATTTCAATGAAAAACTTCACAATAAACTATATATTTTCTCAAAGATAAAGTGAAACCATCAATTTTGAAATAGCCAGACTTATGTAGTACTCTCTTGACTAACGTTTCAGAATTTTCGCAATACATATATACAATAAAAGTCTTCAATTCTTGAAAGGAAAAGTAATTCAAAAACTCCAAATTGAATACTGTCATAGACTTTTGGTTGATTTGAACTGAAAAGGGAACCATTAAAAATGAAATTTGAACGAACTACGCAGCTTATTTTGTATCAGCAGAAATAAATTGCTTAGAATGGTAAAGCTCCAAAGATTATAAGAAATCTGTTTTTTCATGGTATATTATATTATTTATATTATATATAATATATATATATATATATATATATATATATATATATGTGTGTGTGTGTGTGTGTGTGTGTGTGTGTGTGTGTGTGTGTGTGTGGTGTGTGTGTGTGTGTGTGTGTGTGTGTGTGTGTGTGTGTGTGTGCCGGGTGTCCATAATTAAACTTGAAATTTGCGAGTAGTCTATAGCAAAAACTATTCAGCGGAATTGCATGAAAATTGGGTAATGGCAAAATGAAGTGATGGAAATTTTATCAAGAGAAAAAAACAAAGAGTTTCAAAAACTACCCCTAGATGGCTTATTATGGCTTTATTGAGAACATATAAATAATCGTCAAAGTTCACAAAACATGCTCGATATGTTGTCCATCATTGTCTGCTACCCTCTGGAAGCGTAAAATCTCATGTCCGACTGTTGAAAGCAGCCTGAACTGGGGAATGTTACGCACATGGCGTTCTATGCTTTGTTTAAGGTCGGATAGAAATGTGATGGGATCACGGTAGACCCCACCCTTGAGGTATCCCCACAGCCAAAAGTTGTAAGGACTCAAGTCGGGGAATCTAGGAGGTCAAACTGTAGAAAAATGCAGGCTGATGATTCTGTCGTCATCGAAATTGCGGTGGAGCACTTGTTTCACACAACGGGTAATGTGTGGAAGAGCACCATCCGTCATAATCACTATAATAGTATCACATCGCCTTGCCTGCCGCTTCCAAATGGTAGCAGACATTGGTAGACAACATATAGAGCATGTTTTATAAATTTTTGTAGATAATTTATATGTTCTCAATAAAGCTATGATACGCCTGAGAAATACAATTTTCTGAGAAATGCAAATATCTTAAGATTTTAAATATATATGCAGTTAAAAATATTTTTTAAACGAGTATGTTTTCCTCTGAAGTTAAAAATTTTTTTTAAATTCGATTATTTTAAAAATAATATCAAATAAAAATTCGAGGAGTAATACAAAATTCTAGCATAAAATGTTAAAGGGGCATATTCCTGATTTATAAAGTCTACCATGTTCCGACAACTTAATGCCACCGACATACAATTTAACATAATTTGCATAACTTAATGAGCAAAATCTTGAAAAAGAGTATATTTTCAAACCAAGTAAATATGAAAAATAATTTGACGGTAAAATCGATTCAAATAAATTCCCTACATTGTAAAAAAATCCATGTTTTTTCAGTCAATCTGATGTATGAATAAATTCTTTCAAGCATTTGAAAGGTAGAATATGGTTAAAAATCAGCGTTTAAAGATATCTAAAATTTCGATCATCTAAATTTTCGTTTTTAGATATTTATATCAATATTCCGTAAATTGCTTTTAATTTTATGAATATAAATTGATTTAAATCGTTTATATTAACATTAAAAGGATTATAAAAAAAATTTCCTTTACTACCTGGAATTTTAAATTAGCATATTTATTTGAACTATGCTAATTATTCTATGAAATTTATTCTACTGTATAATTTTTTTGATAGACCAAATACATAAAAACAACATACTCATACCAAAAACGCTCAAAATATCCCTGCATAATATTATCGATAAGGGATCTTTTAACTCCCTTAAGTGTTCTGTCAATGCAGTTTGCAGTATTGTTACGACGAAAAACTGGGTCAATCACACAAAAACAAAGCTTTTGTAGTGGATTTCCCTAGGAACTGTTTTCCACAAAACGTTATTCTTTTCGCCGCAGTATGTTTATTTCAACTTAGTATGCTTATTTTTGAACATAAGAAATGCAAAGATATTTTAAATCTATAATTTATTGCTTTTCTTCGTATTTGAAATTGTAGTTTGGTATAAAATCATACAGAATATAAAAATGGAGCAACATAATACTGTTCAATGTAGTCCAAGAATTTCAGTTTATTTTAAAGTCTCGAGGGGAAAATGCATTTTTTATTGAAGAAAACATAGGAAATATCGTGAAATATCTTATCAGTCACCGTTATCTCTAACTCTGCAATTTTTTTTTATTCTGAATAATGGAGATTGAAAAAATAAAATTTATCAATTTTATTCAATGGATAAGGTAAAGATAGTTTGAAAATCAGTAACTTTCATTCTCTTAGAAAAGCTACACAGCTCAGATATCTCTTTTAAAAACTGGTAAACTTTTAAAAGATAGTCAAATCCTAAACAGAAAAACAGTGTAAAGTAAATTTAATATTAACACATGTAGTAAACTTTATATTAAGCTATTAACTCCTGGAGTTGTCAGGGGCCGCGGTAGCTTAGTGGTAAAGGTATCGGTTCGTGGCTGGCGTGTCATGAGCTCAAGCTCAGTACCACTAAAGACCCGCCGTATAGGGGAGCGATGCACGTTAAATTTGTCGAGAGCTCAAACGTCCTCCCGTTGGTGGGGTGTGGTAGTTAGAAGAGAGAGATTCCAGCTCAAAGGTGTCTTCCTCGTCACTTGGCCATGGTTCAAAATTACGAGGTCCGTCACTAAAAGCCCTCGTGCAGCTGAACAACGCCACGTTAATATTCACTCACTCACCCCTAGAGGGGTCATTTTTTTGCCCAAAATGTACCAAAAAGGGCCCATTTTTTAATGCATATAACTAAACATAATACTTAACAGAATGCGAAAAGGGAAGAATTTTAATTTTGAATTTTATATAAAGTTTTCACACTATTTTTATTTTATAATTGTGGGGCACAAAAAACCCTAAATGTTTGCTTCTTACAAGTACACTCTGCATGCTATGAAGAATATTTCATATATCTTACACAAATTTCTCTCATACTTACAAAAAAATTTTATGCTCGTACCTCTTTTTCAAATGGTTGAAGAGTTTGTGTGTGTGCATATATATGCACACACAATTTGAAACATGGTGTAATACTAAGTCTTACATCGCAATGGGGACAGACATAATATCGGCTTTTTTGAATTATCTTTCCATTTTCATTTCATATCAAGCAACAAATTGCACATTGCCTGTTCTTTACCAAATATTTTCAAGAATTAAAATTCCTGTCTTCATTGAAAAATTCCTACCTTCACCACAAAAAAAATCTCAAATGAAAAGTATTTCAATACCGTGGACATACTGCATCTCTTAAAAACATTAGCACTAATAATCTCACAATTAGAATTAAAAATATGTGCAAATCAAAGATAGAGAGAAGAAAATATCAGTGCCTATACAGCGTACGGGAAAACCGGTTGTGGCAAGCTTTCGGTAACCCGCACGGTGTACAGGCAAACCAGTTAAAGGGTTAATGCTTTATATTTCACTTTCCTGTGTGGTTGTTGATTTTTATTTCATTTTTCAAGAATTGTTACATCGAGAGGAAATAATTATGAAAAGTATTTCAATACCGTGGACATACTGCATCTCTTAAAAACATTAGCACTAATAATCTCACAATTAGAATTAAAAATATGTGCAAATCAAAGATAGAGAGAAGAAAATATCAGTGCCTGGTACAGCGTACGGGAAAACCGGTTGTGGCAAGCTTTCGGTAACCCGCACGGTGTACAGGCAAACCAGTTAAAGGGTTAATGCTTTATATTTCACTTTCCTGTGTGGTTGTTGATTTTTATTTCATTTTTCAAGAATTGTTACATCGAGAGGAAATAATTATGAAAAGTATTTCAATACCGTGGACATACTGCATCTCTTAAAAACATTAGCACTAATAATCTCACAATTAGAATTAAAAATATGTGCAAATCAAAGATAGAGAGAAGAAAATATCAGTGCCTGGTACAGCGTACGGGAAAACCGGTTGTGGCAAGCTTTCGGTAACCCGCACGGTGTACAGGCAAACCAGTTAAAGGGTTAATGCTTTATATTTCACTTTCCTGTGTGGTTGTTGATTTTTATTTCATTTTTCAAGAATTGTTACATCGAGAGGAAATAATTATGAAAAGTATTTCAATACCGTGGACATACCGCATCTCTTAAAAACATTAGCACTAATAATCTCACAATAAGAATTAAAAATATGTGCAAATCAAAGATAGAGAGAAGAAAATATCAGTACCTGGGTACAGCGTACGGGAAAACCGGTTGTGGCTAGCTTTCGGTAACCCGCATGGTGTACAGGCAAACCAGTTAAAGGGTTAATGCTTTATATTTCACTTTCCTGTGTGGTTGTTGATTTTTATTTCATTTTTCAAGAATTGTTACATCGAGAGGAAATAATTATGGAAAGTATTTCAATACCGTGGACATACTGCATCTCTTAAAAACATTAGCACTAATAATCTCACAATAAGAATTAAAAATATGTGCAAATCAAAGATAGAGAGAAGAAAATATCAGTGCCTGGTACAGCGTACGGGAAAACCGGTTGTGGCAAGCTTTCGGTAACCCGCACGGTGTACAGGCAAACCAGTTAAAGGGTTAATGCTTTATATTTCACTTTCCTGTGTGGTTGTTGATTTTTATTTCATTTTTCAAGAATTGTTACATCGAGAGGAAATAATTATGGAAAGTATTTCAATACCGTGGACATACTGCATCTCTTAAAAACACATTAGCACTAATAATCTCACAATAAGAATTAAAAATATGTGCAAATCAAAGATAGAGAGAAGAAAATATCAGTGCCTGGTACAGCGTACGGGAAAACCGGTTGTGGCAAGCTTTCGGTAACCCGCACGGTGTACAGGCAAACCAGTTAAAGGGTTAATGCTTTATATTTCACTTTCCTGTGTGGTTGTTGATTTTTATTTCATTTTTCAAGAATTGTTACAGCGAGAGGAAATAATTATGAAAAGTATTTCAATACCGTGGGCATACTGCATCTCTTAAAAACATTAGCACTAATAATCTCACAATAAGAATTAAAAATATGTGCAAATCAAAGATAGAGAGAAGAAAATATCAGTACCTGGTACAGCGTACGGGAAAACCGGTTGTGGCTAGCTTTCGGTAACCCGCACGGTGTACAGGCAAACCAGTTAAAGGGTTAGTGCTTTATATTTCACTTTCCTGTGTGGTTGTTGATTTTTATTTCATTTTTCAAGAATTGTTACATCGATAGGAAATAATTATTTAGAACTTACAATTCATTGTAAGATGTTTCCTTACATGGTGCATGAATCAATAGAATAATTGTGACATAGAATATTGTAGTAACCGGGAAACATATATTTGGAGTACAATACAGCTAATAGAAATAAAGCATTGATGTTATACACCTATCTCGTTTGTTAAAGGATCTACAATTTCAATAAAAAGTTATACCTGCATTACTCATACAATTACAAAATTTTCTCTAAATAACCAAAGAACCAAGAAAAATTTTAAATACTTTTCGCCAGTGCAATAGAAATTAGTGGAAATTACGAGTATATCTAAAACATATTTTAATTCATTGTATACAGGCATCCCTAGTATAATATGGTACTTGAAAAACACAGATTCGATATCACACAGCTTAAAACTTAAATTTAATATTACACAATTTTGATATAACACGATTTTTAAAAAAATGAATATATTTTTCGTTCAATAAGAAGAATTCCCACAAATGTATTTTGTATGAATTGCAAGAAAAAATAGCTTTAGTTAAAAAACTGGGATTTTTTTTTTTGATGGAAAAAGTTTCTTCAGTTGTAGCGAAAAATATAAAAACGAACTGTAAAGTTCTTTAGCTCCTTATTGAGAAATTCTGAAAGAATTGCAAGATAGAGACAGACAGGTAAGTGCAATTACGTCAGATAACTTTTGTAATAATAGAAAAATAAATATCGCAGGGAGTTTCATCCACCTTTGAGGGTGGAAAAGTAGATTACCTGTAATTTCTGATTCTAATAATCCTCTTTTTTATTTATTTTATAATAATAATTATTATTATTGAATGTATTTTTGCTGTATTTTTAATTTTTGTACTTCATATTTTTGTTTTCAATTAAAAACTTGAAGTTAACTTAATTTTTTATTTGTATGTTTTAAAGGAACGAAATTTCAGCTATCATAAAATTTTACACCTTAAGACTTGATTTCGATACAGCATGGTATACATTGTCCTGAATTATATTATGTACATGCATAATTAATTTAATGAATAAATAAAATAATAATTTAAATAAATCAATTAAAAAGTCTAGTATAACACGGTTTTGATATAGCACTGTACGAGTTAACCTTGTTATAAGAGCAACCTGAACATTAATTTATTAAACGAGCAATAAAAGAATTTATCCTTTATTATTCCCTTATTCCTTTGATTTTATCAAAACTAAAATTTTCCTTGAATGTCATTTAAAATGAAACAATTCCCCTAATGTACAAATGTTTGCTTAAAGAAGTTTGAAAATATCAGAGCTAAAAGTGTAACTTGGTGTCTAATTTACATTAACGTGAACTTATTTGATGCGCATTCAAAACCAAAGAATATTCGAGATTTCCATTGAAATGTGCTTTAGTTAAATATTTAAATACCACCTCGATATTTATGTTTCGAATGACACATTATGACAGCAATTACTAACTTATGTAAAATTGGTGGCATTTAATAGACCTCATGGCCATGAAAGAAGAGTGTTAATAAACTTTTCATTCTTGGTGGAACATATTTTGTATCACCAATTCTTATTCGTTTATTGTGTGGAGGTACATAAAATGTACCACTCGTTTAAATGCCTCAGAAATTAATGCTATATGGTACATTCTCTGAACTGTCACAGAGGTCCACTCCTAGCAGTTTTACTCATGTTTCCAACAGATGTCAGAAGTTAATTGTGTGCAATGAGAGTTTATGCAGTAGTTTATTCTTTGATCAACTGCGAGTCTGTTGAGTGGTATATTTTGAAAGTGACTGTGTTGTGTGTTTTTAAGTGTAAATGAAAGTATAATTCTTGTGATATTTGATACAAATCAGGTAAGTACATATATTATGTAACTAAATAAGTCAATATTAGAATAATTAGTACCTCACATGTGCATTGCTACATGAAAATAAGAGAGTATAAGAAATGTACCACCACACTTCTTCTATTTGTAAAGGCCATCTTCTTTACAAATACAAAATGCATTCCACCTATTTTTTTCGCAATAATGGACATGTTTATTGATTTATTTATGTTTATTGATTATGTTATAGATTTGTTGTAGGTTACATTTTTTTGAAAATAATAATAATATTTATTAAATAATAGTACATACAAAATTATACAAATGTCAGTAATGAGCTATAGCTCGTGTTCAGGAAAAAATAAATATAATTAATACACTTATTATATGAGTTGACTAAATAAAAACTATGAAAAAAAATAATGTATAGAATAGAATATTTAAAATTAAAACTAACATTAGATAAATTAGGACTAAACTAAACTTAAGCTTACAACATTAGATTAGGAAAAACTGAAAATGTTTTAATATATAGGATGAATAACGGTATAAGATGAAGTGTATTTATTTATTTTCCAACTATAAAATAACTAGCTAGAACTACTATTGTGCCTAGGGAGAAAAAATCATGGATCCAGAACTATCATGCTACTCGAAGCGTGGTGGTACAAAATATGTACTACCTATTTTTGTAAAACTTTGGACACTCTTTATTTGAAAAAGTGTTGAATATTATTAATATATACCAGCTTTTTTTATTCGATAATTTTAGTTTTATGAGGTCTATCTAAATTATTAGTAATTATTTCCCTCTAGTGCATTATTTTTGTCAAAAATTCAGCGCATGAAAGAGTTAAACAGTAAACTTAAAACTAAACAAACTTGAAAAGTTTGCAGAAGATTAAAAGCTTGAATTTCTACAACATTTTCTAACTCGTTATTGATGTACCATCACCGGAATGAATAATGAAATGTTCAATGGGGGGCCAGATGGTTTCAAAAGCTCAAAGGGGGTTGAAAAGAAATCAATGGAACGTTTTCAAAAGTACTTAGTTATGAAGGAATAGAAAAGTCATTAGCAGTTTCCTTTCGAATGATTTCTCTTAATGTTGAAATGAGATTTAATATTGTGCTTGTTTAAGTGTGGTAGAAATATAATGCAGTTATTTAAGTTTATAAGCAGGTAAAATGACATAAATCACATAAAGAGATTTCGTGTATAGATTGTGTATTAAGTTCATACTTTCTCTCAAAAAATTATGATTAATACTTCCTTAGATTCACAGTTATTAAATTATTGGATTCTATCATTAATATGTTAAAACATAAGAATGAAGGCAATGCAATTTAAATAGAAACTATGAATCATTTATATTCTACTTGAATTTAAATTCTGAACTTTTTAAGTGATTTATATAATACAGTTATTTAAATAAAACAAATCAAACCAAAAAAAATTTCGTGAGCTAAATGTAATTAAAAATTCATTTCATGCCTTATTTTACATAATAATGAAAAAAAATATGTCTAGCAACTCAAACACTGATAAAATAGGGAAATTTTATTTTGAAATTTGCGATATTCGTTTTTCTATCATGAATAATTTTCAAAATAAAGGAAATTACTTAAGGCATATTTAATTTCTGAGTTTTTAAATCAATTTTTATACTCTATGTATCTCCAGAGTTTACAAAGAAGTTGTAAATTCACAAAAGGTTAAAAAGTTTGAAATTCCTAAAAAGGCTTTTTTAGCTATATATAACTCAAATTCTCAACATAAAACCTAAAATAACTGTAAGTCTTACATCGAGATAATAAATAAACGCGTAACAAAATTCTGTAAGCTACAACCATATAATTAGCCGAAATAAAAAGAATCTTATGTCTAAAGTCATTGTATTCTGCTTACAGCTACAATAATGTCTGGCAAAGTTCCTTTTTAAGAGGCAGTGCAATTAAAAAGTTTCTTTCCTACTGCTTCCAAGAATGTCATTATATATAAAATAGAAAATACAATTCATACATAAACTCTTTTCAAATTGATTTTAAAAAAACCTTGAATTAAACGTTGACTCGTTGGAATCAATAGAATTGATAGAACAGAGAAAAATCATATTTATAAGATTAAGTTACTAAGAATGAGAGGGAATCTGTAAAATTATTAATATGTTTCATATTAATAAAAATTATTAAACAGTATCAACACAGAATATGATTTTTCTTTTAAAAGTATTGAAACAAATAAAAAGAATTTGAAACAAATCATCACGGGAATTATTTTGTAAAGTTAATATGAGTCAAGAATATCTTAGAAAACAGTTGAACAGACTGAATAAAAGAATTTATCCTCAAGGGGTTTTTTTATACTTGTCCGTAACACAGGACTAAAAGACTCTTGATTTTAAAACTCGACAATTTTAATTTAGCGAAGAAATCTTATAACAAATATCAGCAGCTTTGTGTGTCGAACTTCTCTCAGCGAGAGACAAACGGCAACTGAATTTTTATTACACAACTTTCAAAACAAACATGTTACCATCGTTCAACGGATAAATATAAGTCAATAACATTGGTAAATAGTATGACAAGAAATAATTATTTTACACAAAATACAAATTGAATAGAAATTGTAAAAAATAATAATAATTTAATAGAAATTACGTACAGAATATTAATGAATATACAAATAAACAATTAATTGTAAAAATTTGGTTAGTAATAAAAATATAATTCCATCCAAACAATATTCATTTAATATATTTTCACTAAAATGTGGTGAACTTTATATATTCTACAGGAACACTGATCTTTCTTATGTTTTCCAATGAAAATTTTAATAAAAAAATAGCATTATTTATTATTTAACAAAAATATCAACTGTCATTCGGTTTTCGAGACTTTCTCTCTCTTACTTGGATTTATTTATCAATTTGCGTGATGTCATGAAGATATGTCATTGCGTGATATTCTATTTATTTCATCCACTCTTTTCTCTGGAAGTGTGTGTTTGCTCAAAAATATTCTAAAACCAAAGGCGAACTACATTTTTTTTTAATTTTACCATGACATTCTTTGATTCAACAGGCAGGAGATAGTAATACCTAGAGCAAGAGGAATTAATTACTTTTTCTCATGTTGTGAAATTATAACTAACTCTCATTATAACTGACGCAAATTTAACTTGGAAAACGTCAAATTTAAAGTAGCATTAACTTTCTAACTTCACTAATTTTCAATTGTAATTTGCATTTGTTTCCCTCATTTGTTAAGTTAATTAAGGTATTGTGTGACCTTAGGGTCTAAATTTGCTTTTGTTACACCTCTAAAGTTAAGAGTTTTGTATATAAATAAGTTAATTAAGTAAAAAGAAGTAGTCATTTCTTAGACAACTTCATGCAAACTCTGGAAACATTGAAGTTAGTTAAAAATAAACATTTTAATGTTTTATAGTTATTTTTACATTCGATTCATTTGAAGTAGATATTGGAATAGGAGAAAACGTTAAATACACAATCATGGATCTTTAGATTTCTTTGTTGGTTCTATTGTTAATGTAAATAAATTGCATTTTTGTCTTTTATTGAATTATTTTTTTATATTCCTTACACAGAGATTTGAGTTTTTTTTTCTTCTTTTTTTGGAAGGAATATTTTTCTCACCAATTTTACTTGCTTCGAAAATAAGCTGTAACATAACAATGCGTTAAAAAATATCTTCGCATTGTAAAAAAATCTAGTTAAATATTAAATATTGGACAAACAAAATATTTTCACGTTGCTTTACTATCAAAAATTTTTTAATCTTTAATAACAAGGCGTAAAATACATTCAAAGCCTTAAGTAACCATCTTAATCTTGCACAGTTGGACATATGATAGAATATATTTCAAACTTCTTTTACTTTTTTTCTTCTTATTTTTGTTTTGAATGAAGATATAGTAGATAAAATTTTCCTTCTATCAAATCTCTAACATGGGAAATTATAAGGCAATAGTGTTTAGAGAGAAACTCAGCTTCCAAGTCCTCGAATGGTGTGACATTTAAGAGATTGAGATACCAGCTAAGGTGTTGTCTTAACTCTTAAAAAGATGACGCTTTATCTGGTACCTTGTAACCAGATCTTCCAACCGTAATTTTTTTGTTCTGGTTCAACTAAAAATATATATTACGGTCCAGTTTTGGTTTTCATTCCGCCAAAAATAACGGTTTTTAGTATTCATTTCAATTTTTATTGAATGATTTTATTTATGCACATTTTTCTTTCTATTAAAAATAAATATATAATTCTATCATAAACAAAACAAAAATGTAATTCTATGAAAATTTACAAGATTCTTTTTTTTAAATTGAAACACAATGTGAATTGATACAATTAACCAGCATGAACGGTAAGAGCTGTAGAAGAGAATTGCAAGCATTGGCATTGTTATCCATTATCAAAATCGCATTTGACAACTAGGTTCATGATTAAGTTGACTATGTGTACCCTCATCGCTTGAAGTTTGCCGTTCACATCGTGCACTTGGTATTGCAAAAATTATGTAAAAAATATGTTTATTTAACATAGAAAAAAATGTTTCTAATTATTAATATACTTTCTAACGTGGTTTCATTGAGATTACTTCTGTTGTGCCTACTTCTAATTTATTCAACTGAATTAAATCTGCCTTCTACTAGTAGTTTCATGCGAAATTGAAACAGAAAAGTACTAGGGAACATCAAAAGAGGAAATCAAAAAGCAATGTTCATGTAATTATGATACAATTATATGGTTGATCTTAAATTAGAAAAAAATTAAAAGTTGATAATAGTAACAAAATGACTGAAAATATATCGAACCGAAATAAATCGATATTTTTTTTAGTTCTGTTCCGGTTTCGAAGCTCTGCTTATAACATCTGACACAGCAAATTTTAAGACCACGAGAATTCCATCAATAGATTTCTTGTAGCTCTAAAAAGATGCTAATTTAATGCAAATTAGAGAGCAACTCAGTTTATTATAACAACAACTTCAAGGTTTAATATACCTTTTAAAACATTTCACAGCTCTAAATATTTCAGATCTCTTAGAACAGAAAATGCTCTATTGAGAATTCTTCGAGATTCGTTAGATCTGAAAACTTTCAAAAGTACTAAAATAACTTAAGGGAAAAAAAGTTTTACGCCAAAATGAACTACGATAAAAAAAAGTTACCAAACCTTTTCGAAAACACACATCTTGTGTTTGAAAGAGGACACAGTTTATTCCCTATTTCTAACAAAATACTGCAGATAAATCATCTAAACTACGCTATCAGCCCTCTTCGGTTACATCCTGAGTTTGATCCAAAGAGAGCTGGTGTCTGATGAATTTTGTCACTCCTGTTGACAGGATATCATATCCTGTCAATAGAGATGGCAAAATTCAATTCTACCAAGAAATTAATTACTTCGTCAAAAATAACGTCAATATTATCCTGTCAATATTATTGGGTTTTTTTCTTCTACTGTCAATGAGATACTGATATTTTATCGATAAAACGTGTTTCATTACAAACATCCAACATTGGGTACTCTGTCCGTATCAGAATTTTTGTCTATTTTTTTTTTAAAGTAAGTGTATAAAGTTGATACATATCTTTTCGTGTTTGAGATAACTTTGTATAACATTATCAAGATCAAATATTACACATTTATTACTTTTCTTTCCTTTGAAGTTTAAGCATTTGTATTGTTTGCTGAACTATTTTTAAATTAACTGATAAAAGAGAATTAAATCTATAACGTTCAGAAACGTTAATCAATAAAAATGTAATTAAAAGAGTTTTCCATTAAAATATTCCTGGAGTTTTTTATGAAACAAAATGCAGAGTATATCAATTTAGGCATCATTATAATATCTTGTAATATTGATTATTTTATTAATTTCCGTCTTAATTGATTTCACTAATGTGTGTTTACATTTCAAGATACAAAATAAAGAGACATGTTGGACATACTTGATAAAAATGTATGCGTTTAAAGATCTCTCAATGACATAAATATCTCAAATTCCAACAATAAAATTTACAAATATTTATTTTTTTAATTGATTATATGAGCTCGTTTGATCCATCATTTGCTTTTTAAAAACTTTCTTCTGAAATATAAAACGAAGTATAAAAATCACAAATAGATCTTTTAAATATTTTTAATATTTTTAAAAAAAAATTTGTATATTTTTTCGTTTATTAGAACTATTTATAGATCATCAATTATTGTTCTGAAAGTTCCACACTGACATTAAATGTATAACAGCATGCATTATTATTTTTATCATGATGCAGCATAAATTATCATTTTTATCACGATTTCAATATGCTATCAATTTTAACCATAAAATTAAAACTTTTTAAAAAGCTTAATTTTTTAAAATTTTAACTATTATTAAAAACGCACTAAAATACTTGAAATTTCGTTGGATTATCCTTATACTGTAAATTTCAATTTATCTTTAATACCATTTTTTTACTTAAAATATTATACATTTGAAATTTTTTTTCACCTCAAAATTCTTGTTCCCTTATTCAGAAAAACTCCTTTTCATTGATAAATAAAAACTTGTATCACTTTTGCTGATTCTTTGGTGAAGATAAAAGTATCGCTTTAAAAACGATTCTCGAAATCAATTTGCAAGAAGACTTTTATCTCTTAAAATATTAAATTCCCATTCTTTGCTTTTTTTTTCTAGAATCTTAGGTGTGAAAATCAAGGATGGAAAAAAAATTCAAATTCGCTTCAATCTCAAAACTTTGTTCTGTGCCAACGTTTTTTTTATTTGAGATTTTAAATTAATATACTTTGATGATTATTTCAATGTTTAAATACATATTTATCTTGATTCAGTTTTAAATGTGTTTCTTCGTCTTTAAAATATGCTAAGGTATTAGTTTTATATTTTATCAGAATTAAAACGTTACAGTAATATATAACTTTTACTGTAATGTTCAACTTTTAAATCCAGCTTAAGTAGAAAACATTTGGTAGACAAAAAAAAGATATTCAACGAATCTTTATAATGTTAAATTCATATTTTAAGTTTATTTTTCAAAAATAATGGGATATGTAAAGAGAGAATATTTTTTTTTATTATTAGTAGAAGTACATTTTCATTTTAAATATAATTTTTAATATAGTTAGAAAGTAATTTTAAATTAAAAAATAAACTACCAAAATTTAATTATCTTAAAAAAAATTTTACTGAGTTAACGCGTTCTAATTTCAGGATTTCATAAAATAATCGACTGAATCGAATTGATTTAAAAAGGTTAAGGATGCAAGAAATAAAATATTGTTATTAATAACTTATACCTTTACATTTATACGAAGAATAGTTTTCTAAAGATTAAATAAGCATAACTGTTGAATATATTTGTTTTAAATTAGATTCTACTGTAGGTTCGTTTTTTCATTTAGCTATTTTCCTTTTAATTTTTTGATTGCATTACATTATAATGATACATAAATTAATCACAAAAGAATTGTCTTAAATTATTTTTATTATAAATGTTGGAAAATAAGTCATCAATAAAACTGAGGTATACTCATTTCTAGCATTCACTACTCATAAATCATTCATGTATAATAAATCTTTATCATTAGAGAGGGTTGATTTTTTTTCTTTTTCGAACACAATACTCTGAAAAATTTGCTTTTCCATTAGCTATTTAAAAAAGGAGGAAAGATTCAAATAAAAATAAATTGTCCTCTAGTGTACTTATATGTGTGCAACGTACTTAAAGTTCTGAAAAATAAAAATGTTTCGGAATTTTTTTGTCAGTTTTTTTAAAAATTATTGAACTTTCAATGCAGTTCTGCTATTACTCTAAATGTGAAGCTCGGATATGAGAATTGAAAAAAAAATTAAAATTTATAAGTTCAAAATATTTATTATTTACGCAAAAAAACTGAAAAAAAGTTGTCGTTTTTTTGTAAATTAGCGATATTTTGTAATTTTTTTCGACTTTACTTTTTCATCATTATTAAACAAATTTAATGAAAGATACATATATTATTCATTTCTCTCGATTCTTTTTAACTCTTAGTGAAGACCTATTATCAAAAGTACAGCTTTATAAAACTATTACATTTGCTGCTTTTCTTCTTTAACACGTAGCAACTACTGCAAGAAATTTAACACATGTTATTCTTACGAAATTTTCATCTCTAAAAATATTTTAGAAGTAATTGCATACAATATGTTCCTAAATAGTATTAAATAGATAAAAAGAAATTTTCTTAAGCAAATAATTGCTACGAAATTACAGAGTTCTTATTTCAGGTATGTAAATTCAAATTTTGGTGTAAAAAGATATCACATCTTGATTTAAAAAGAATTCAAAAACATTTGAATAAATATTTTTCAAAAAGAGCAACGCTTCTGGAAAAAGTAATCAAACAGCAATCTCAAATTATCAATTCAATACATTCGAATTTAATTTAAAATCATTTTTAAAAAAATAAATTATTACATTCGGTTTCAAATTTTATCATGCTTATCAATGTAAGAAATTTATTTAAAAGGAAAGAAGAACTTTACCTGAAAAATAATTTATAAAAAACGGCTTTCTCGTAACACGATCCAAGCCCTTTTAACGACGCCTACTTAAAAATTTCAATTCCCCAAAAAATTGCGTGATTTTCCCCATGTAAGCCAACACTTTATTGCAGTGTTTCTGAAATCTATTCTTTAACTCTGAAACATGAAAGAACTTTTCAATTTGTGATTAAACTTGATACTATCCTGCTTTAAAATGAAAATGCGAAAATCCTGCTTCTCTTGTATAATATAAGTTGCTTGCTTTTACTAATAAGACTCTATTCCTCGCCTTTCGACTTATATTGAAGGAAGTGGGATTTCAGTAAAATGTGAAAATGGATGTCAAATTGAAATAGGAAACAGAGGGAGAAAATCCTTTAAAAGCAACTTAAAAAGGAAGCGTTTATATTTATTTCTAGCAGGAGAAGGAAATTATTTCTTACTGGGGAGTGGTGTCCAATTTTGTTTTCGATGCATAAAGTACTCGACTATATACGTAAGTTTTTGGATGTTATTTGTTGAAAGAATATTTAATTAATTTATTTTACTGTTAATATCCTTGAAGATTTTTAAATAAAATATGAGTAAAATACATTTAGCTTTTGATTCTTGTAAGCTTTAATTATGTATTTTATTTTTTCTCTTTCTTCAGTCTAAATTTCTCTTCTTGTAAAATTTCACCTCTCGTATGTTGACTGAAATTTTGATTATCACACTAAAATTTATTGCCTCTTTTAATCTGAGGATTTAAAATTAAGAAAGAAAAATCTGATATGTATAAAATATAATACTTTCTTATCTAATGTTAGAAGATTCCCTCTTTTTCAAAAATGAAATGACATATTTTAATTTTCTGATCATACGGGAATATTTAAGTGTGTGTGTGTGTGTGTGTGTGTGTGTGTGTGTGTGTGTGTGTGTGTGTGTGTGTGTGTGTGTGTGTGTGTGTGTGTGTGTGTGTGTGTGTGTGTGTGTGTGTGTTAAAAATAATACATCCAGTGTTAAGATAGATTTCTCAATCTCATCGTACGTTATAACTTAAAATACAAGAAAACATGTGATAATTTCACGCAAATCTGAATAACAAATACTCATCGTTATAAAATATTTTTAATCATTCATGAGAAAGTAAAACAATATTATTGTTTTCTAAAGTTATATATACGGAAAAAAATAATATGGATATATTCGATGAAAAATTAAATCTGTTCGTTTATACACACAGAACAGAGTTGCTGACTACAAACAAACATATCAATCTTAAAATTTCCATTTTTACTCTGGCAGAAACTTAAGTTTTTTTTAGAATATTTTAAACAAAGTTACACACATTATCTTTTTAATCTGATTTCTTGTTCTATATCGATCGCTTTTTGTCTGGATATGTTTAAATCAGTTTCTCTCTAAATTTTTAGCCCTAAGAAGCTGGAAACAGGACCAATCGATAGCCACATTCTCACTGACCTTCTTTAAGTAGGACCAAGTTTTAAAAAAATTAACAAATATTGAAATTCTTACGCTCCAAAATACAACAGCTGCGAGAAACAGGGACCATTTCCATTGAATTCAAACTAGCTTCTGAGAGAAATTAACCATTTATAATAATTGATATTAAATTATCATTACTATTATATTGTCACTAAATATACCGTCATTAAAGATTTTAAAATCCATATCTCTCGTTCTCTTTCTCAGCTGTTTTGTTATAAACTGATATATTGGATTTTCCACTATGTTAGAAAAATACTTTCATAAGCTTAATAATATATACCTTTCTTTCACTATATGATGCAAAATTATTGATTTTTAAGTATTAAAATGATATAGCATAAGAATATATAGATAATGTTTTTTCAATACTAACTAAATATTGTACTCAAAGTATAGTATAACCAATTTCAACAGTTAAGCTCATAGCTAGATTTTTGTTAGTTAATTTATTGATATTTTATTATAAAACTATAGTAAAACATATACAACCGAAATTTTATCTCTCTAATAATTATCCATGTTTAAATACTCTCTCAATGCAGTTCGTTAGGTATCTTATTGGTAACCCAAGCGTTTTTCGAATAATTCCTTGAAATATTCTCGAAAAATTACTTTTCACTTTAAAGACTCTCTTTGACTTTCAGATTCAAGGATTGATGTTTCAATGTTCAAAAAAGTTCGCTAAACATGTAAGCTCATTAATCGAATGGCCATTGTCCTCATATACGCTTCACCAGCAAAACTATTAAATGCGAGTCATACAAGTATTGAAATATGTGCTTAAATAAACAATTGGTTCAACCACACTTTAAGGCTTTATTGATTAGATGAGACAATCTAACCAAAGTTTGTGGAGCCCAATCTGAAACTACCATTTCCTTGAAAGCCACGGTTCACTTAAACTATGATAAATACATAGTTAAAAGTTTATTGCAAGGTTGTACAAGCATTACTTACTGGATATCCATAAAATGTTAAAATCACAAATTCCTTTAAGTTACTTTACCATTGTATTGAATAATGTAGTTTGAATTTATTATTTTCTAGGTAAAATTTTTTAGTTACATGAAAGAAAAATATAAACTTTTAAAACAGCTTAATTCCACTTAGTTTCTCTGGGGTGAAAAGATACACGAAGACTATTGGTGACACATCTCCTAATTTTGAAACGTGGTCAATTGAGGAGGTGTCACTTCAATAAATGATACTTGAAAGGTTCCTCCCACACATTTTTTTTTCTTCCACTTTGAAAAACAGTTTCCCATTTCCAGTTAATATGTAATAATACAATGGTTTTTTGCTTGAATTAGAACTCTAAACAAGGAATTCGACTTGAACACATCTTCGAGCACAATTTCACAATCTCAAATGCTACCCCAAATCGTGCTCTCTCCCATTTGAAGTATTTTTCCTCTCAACACAAAACTGATGATATGTACTATAAAACAATTTTTGTGACTTTTTATGAAATTTAAATACTTCTCAAATTAAGATATTAAATAAAGCTGTTGCCTCTCTCTTATGGGAACACTTCAAAAATTTAATGTTAACCACATGATAAATACAGACCATGAAAAATTCATAATATAAACTTGAAACTAATTTTTCACATAATTCTTAATTCAATAATAAAATTTATCTAAGCCATTTTTAATTTATAATTATTTTTATCTACATTTTAAAAACATTTTGTGATATTCCAAATGCCTAGCATTAATAGAGTATTTTAATAGATATTTGAAAAGAATATCTTCTCTTAATTACACAAGAAGTTTTTTAAGCGTATATATCCCATTAAAAGTTGAGATGAAAAGGAGAACCCAAAAATTATACATATAGTTATTTCATAATTCTTATTTGTGCATTTTTTGCTTTGTTTCATTTTTCCATATTTTGATGTTTTTTATAAACATCCTAAAAATTCTATGAGGAGAAATTTTGACTAGTTTTAAAACAAATTTCTATATTTCTATATTTTTTGCAGCCTTATGCATACGTAATTCAACTAAATCCAATCTGTGATTCACATAGTGCATTCCAAACATATTCGAAATATAAAAAATGTGAAATTGTAAGACAATGTTTAAACAACACAAATATAAGTAATTTTTTAAAAAAATGTTTATAATTACATAATTTTATCTTATATTATAATAAAATAATCTAAGTTAAGCTATCTCTAAGCAAATGGTTCCCGATAAATATTAATGACAGCATATTCTTAAGCCAATTTAAAATCCAATATATTAAAAGTTACGTACTACTCCAGATATTAGAAGATGTATGCATCAGGATCACATAATTACACTTTGCATGAGAATATTCTAAGACAATTGGGGTCAATAAATTCCTGTTTATGGTCTCTAGAAAATGCCCACAGAGTACAAACTATATAAAATATTACTTCCAAGACGACGGTATTCGGACGTATGTGCAATTATCACCTAATTGTAAATAAACATTTACTACTTCAAATAGACTTCCAGAAAGAGTAGTGGCTTTATGTTTACAACATCATTCTAGTTTTATTGCTACGGTTCATATTATTTATACTCTGCAAGTTTTATAATGCGTAATAGCTCAACCAAAATTGTTCATTACATGTTTCTAAATTTCAAACATCTTTGAGCTCTAATTCAGTTTCATATTTACAAGCTGACAGAACTTTTTTCCTGCAAACATCTTTAATATTAATTCAAATAAAGAATTACTTATCGTTATTTATTAATTTTCTTTCTAAAGAACTGTTTCCAAAACTCGAGGTTATTTAACACTATCTTAATAAAAAAAATTGATAAGAATTTATACTAATTTTTTTTTTAATCTTAGCTATGTGTACACGTTTGGGGGGGGGGAGTTTTATTAAATTTTTTTTAAAAGAACTATTTCTTCTTAAGTTTTTGTGCAATTCAGAACCTTTATGAAAATAATCTCTGAAACCCCAAAAAAATTTCTCACTAGTACAGTTTAAAAAACCTTATCCATTCATTCAAAAAAAAAAGAAATTAAGTTTTTATTTGCTTACTCAATATACTTTGTTGTTAATATTCGAAAGTATCAAACTAATTGCCACTAAATTAACAGAAATCTTATTTCCATATAATGAGTGATACTCGTAGTGCGTTTGAAAATTTGAAATTTAACTTGAATTTTTAGTTGAACTGTTTCTCATCTTAAGTAATTCCAATTTATCCCGTTTCTTTTGTTATTAATTGTTTCGTTATAAACTCAAGAAAGTATAAAAAAAATCAGTCCAATAAACCTGTATTTACTTGATATCCACTTACAAAGATTTTATTATATTAGGCTTTTGTAAATTAATTGATGTAAAATGCCGTTTCCTCGATGTAAGCTACTTACTATGCTTACATGCAATAGTGCAAAATCACATGATAATGAATTAATCCTTTTTTTTTTTACTTAAATGCTTATTTTAAACCAGAAATTTTCCCATCATAAGACAGTCACTTCGCAAATATTGGTTAAAAAACGAATTTTCAATTTTTAATGGAAAAATTTCAAACATTACTTCTAATGCAGTTTAATTTTCGTAAGCTATTTTTGAAGTACTTAAGCAATTCAAACAATGGTGTTAATAGGTATTAGTTGAAGATAAAGTTTTAACTAACAATTTCACATAAGTGTAAAATACAATACAAAACAAACATTTTTAAAAATTCTACTTTTCTTATAAATTTGTAACTTTGAACAAGTGTTAATATTATATAAATAAACATTTTAAAGAGATATTTTACCAAAAAAATTATTTAAAAAATATTTAAGGGATAAAATGTAATCGAATTTTCATCATATCCAAACTTTTCCCGTGTTACATCACATATAAATTGGCAAAATTATTCAAAATCTTTTAAAATGCTCCCATTCGAAATATGAATAATGCTCACACAAAAATTAGCGACTGTAAAATAAGTCAATTTCTTAAAATTATTCTCAAAACTTAGTCACTTTTACTCTCCTAAAGAAAATCGACGAAAAACTTCTTGTTTCACAAGTTAAATTTATTCTATTCACGCAGAACCTTCTAATATTTATTCTTTCTAAAAGTAATGACATTTATATTTATCCAACTCTTTTTCTAAGGCACTTCCGTACCAGAATTTTCTATTTAATCCTAAAAAAAAATAATAAAAATACCTATTTTGACACTTAAGAGTTGATAAATGTACTGAGTTTCTTTCTTCGTCTGGAATATTTCTTGCTCCTTCCGCGTTCAGTCAGTTTACTCGTTTTATTTTTTGAAGTATTTCTAAAATGTGTTTCATCTCTTTAATATTTAAATTTTTTGCCAAAATTAAATTTTTTAGAAATATTTCTAAGAACATTCACTTGAGCAATAAAAAAAATATTAAAGAGAATTTTTTTTTCAAATTTTTCTTGATATTAAATTTTTTTTGTCTTAAGTGAAAACTGAGATGTAAAATCTAGCAGGAAGTAAAACGTAAGCCGGTGAAATATCTCTGTTTTTAATGCTTGTACTTTAAAAGAAAATAATTTGCCTCAATGCAATACAAAAGTACAGGATATTAATTTTAACAGAAATATAATTTTAACTGGTTTTGTTTAATTTCGGGCTTAATATAGTTTATTTTTATATTGTTACAGTTTATATTGTTACATCATGCAGGATTTTAAAAAAAAGCAACATTCACTTTAAAATTGGTTTAAATATGCATTACACTATTTTCTTGGCAACGCATATATAAATGGAGGGTTTTTTCAATAATTTTTAAAATATGCACACAAATGTACGCAATTTGCACATTTTTTAAAATTTTACAGAGTGTGTGTGTGGCTTCTTTTTGGTATTAAAATGCTTTGTTTCACAAAGAAGCATAGTTTACAGGAAACGTTTTTGAAAAACAAATTATGATCTATTATTATTTGTTATTTTTAAGACAAAATTTAGAGGAATTATTGCCTGTGCAAAATAGTCATGGTTCAACGGTGCGAAGTTAGTCAGAGAAATGTTTGTTGTGACTAAAAATTCCTGACTGTTCAACCATTTCGAACAAGACAGCCACACGAAGCGAACCCTTTTACAGATTTTTTTTAAGTAAAAGTAAATACATATTGTTTAAGTAAGCTGATCGTGGGAAAAATGCGCTGATGTATGCAAATGTTTAGGCACCAGTTCTTTAAAAATGATACGACCTCACAGGTTGTTTATAAGATCTATAGTATGTACAACTGCACATACCTTTTACTCCAATAAAAAAAAAGTTGCAAAAACACGTTTGTTTCCTCTGTTTCTCCAAACATTGGTCGTTGCCCTCCCATCACATTTTTTACCCTAAGTGCTTTCTCACAACGTTAAAATGACCTCTGCTTCAATCTTCAAATTGTGTTCCACGAAGCCCTGGGGTTCCGCCAAGCATATCCAGGGGCTCCACAAGTCAAAATAAGAACTCGAAAAGAAAAAGTAAATGTGTATGCAAAATAGATTCATGTTCTCTATGGAGTTTTTATAATCACTATAGAGTACCTAAAATCGTGTTTTTCGAAGAGGATCCGCGAGGAAATTTAAAACATAAATTCGGTGCCAGAGAGCCTTTTTTTCAGTAATTTCCTGCAGTTTTAATTATAATATAATAAAAAATATTTAAAAAAATTTTCTTTGTATGTACTACCTAAATTATAAGCATTCTGTTGTTTATGATACAGAGATCCACAAAATTATTTTATACTCACTAGTGCAATGTTTTGCACACCTAACACCTGTAAAATAATATTTCTCAGAGGAGAAAACAAACCTAGCTTGCATAAATCAGAAGGCTTGCCAATGAAAGTGAGGGGACGATTTATTGACATATCAACTGGTTCAACGTTAAAACTTACATTTAAACAAGAACAGCTTCTAAATTTTAGGCTGCGAAATTTGCAGAATACATAGAAGTTTCATACACAGTTATAAACATTTAAATGCCATTTTTAGCAATGTATTTATGTTATAAACATTTCTCTTGACGTATGTGGCAACAAAAACAAAATGCAAATACAAATTAATGAAGAATATGAAATGCGATTGTAGGTAGGTTCCAAGAAGAATTTCTATATTCGTGTAAAAAAAACCAAGCACACACATACCCCTGTTACTAAATATAAAACAAGGGTTGAAATGACACCTACTGCGCGAATTAATGCTATAAATGCAGCGTTTCTCAACTGGGGCATAATAATTCTACGAGGAGAGCGCGTGTATATTGAAAAGTCGAAAACAAACGATTATTTAAAAAAAATTTAATTTACTGAAAATAAACAAAAAAATACATTTTGACACAATAAAAAATAAAATACACATTTGTAATGATATAATACACTTATAAATATATCAGTACTGCGCAATGTCTTTTCTAATTAATTTAACAATATTAAGTTAAAAACAAATTTAATAATTACCAGTGATCCAATAGGCTTGTCATATATAAAATTATATACAAAAATAAACTCTTATCTTAATCATTTATACGGTTTATAATTAATCCCTTAACTGTCAATTAAGGCGATATGGTACCCTAAAAATCATTAAACTGTTGAAAAAATTTTTATTGGCTTATTTTTGATACCCCGAACCTTTATAAATATGCCTGCAAAATTTCAAAGCTTTACCAGCATTTTTCATTAAGTAATGGAGCGATGTTTGATGCTAAACAGCAACTACCACGCCTACATTTCAGATTATCTGCTAGAAAAGAGCCTGATAAAAAATGAATTAATTATTTTTCAAATGCGCATCAATGAGATTGACATTATATATGCAGTAATAAATAATTTTAAGAAAGAATTGTGCAATTCATGCAAAAATTCTAGTTTGTGAATTATTTACTGAAGATCAAATGGATTGGGTCAAGATTTAAAAGTTGTGCGTGCGTTTTATGATATTATTATGAATGAAAGTAAAACTTCAAAACGGATTCTCCCAAAGCACAAATATTAAATCTCATTTTGATAACTCAGATGATTAAAAATCTAATTCGCAAGAATAGAAAAACTCTCCCATTTTTATATATTTGTTTTTGGTTATATATATGTATGCCATGTGTGCGAGATTCAACACTTTTATTATTAAAATATTTTAAGATAGTTATTTAAACAAATGCACATATACAGTTCTTAGATTTTGATGTATTTTAGCTATAAATTGTTATTTGATTTTGCTTTTAATCGTGTACAATATTTAACATGCAAAGGCTTTTAAAACCATGGAAATAAAAAATAAAGGCATAAACAACTTTTGTACATGTTGTGCATTAGCTCTGAGCGTGGAATTAGCTCTGAAGTGTGTGTATTTATTTTTTATTATAATTATTAAGATAAAGCTTTATGAAATATTGATCTTTCATTCGATTTTTCTATGTATTCATTATGGCAGTATACTGTTTAATTGTTCTACATTTGTGCAATTTTTTATGGTAAGTAGTTTTAAATAAGCTAGTTAACAGTTCATAAAAGTTTCAGACTATTCGATGAATATTATATCACGCTATTCAAGGAATGAAAACTTCAAACTCATTTTTCTCCATGTTGAATTTTTGTGCATATACTGTTATTCAAAACCCTAAGGCTTTTTTGATATTTGAAGTATGGGTTTGAAATTTTTTATACATGTTCTGAAATGTATGTTTTGTAAAACTGTACATGGAATTAGCTCTAACATGTTTAGTACTTTTTCTAAAAAATTTCAAAATCAAAATTAATGTTTTTTTGAGAATTTTTGGGAGTTTAACTACAAAAAAATTAATAAAAAATTAAAGAGCAACAGCAGAAAAAAACCCATGCACAGTTTTATGTAGTATAGTATAAGGTACTTGGAAAAAAAATTTGTATAAAAAGAGACATATTTAAAAAAGCCTTAGGGATTTAAAAAATGCTTAAAAAAGCTAAAAATGGTAAAATTTTACAAACATTTTGCAACAAATTAAATTTTTTTTGTATGGAATTATTTTTAAATATTAACCTTTATGAAATACAATTAAAACCAAAAATCAAATATGAAAAATAAAAAAAATTGTGAAGATGGTACCATATCGCCTTAGTCGCATTGTAGCTTTAACGTCAAAGTATAGTATTGTTGAATTCAATACATTGTTATTGAATGGTTGGAAGTTATGATTAAATTTTGGGTCGCAAATGTTGAAAGTTTGAGAATCACTGGGCTAATTGGATAAGATTACATGAAATTACATGAAATAAACGGGTAGATCTATGTACAGTGAAAATCGTTTAACACCAAAGTAAGGGGACTGAAACGTTTTTTCTTGTTAAGGGATATTACAAAAAAAAATATATTCAACAAAATTAAGCTTATTAAAGTACATTTTATTTACATAGATATGTATATATGCATGTATTTAATAAAAATCAATGAAAAAAACATTCACAAGAATTTAATGAAAAAACAAAATTGCAAGTTTTTTGGAAAAACAAAACATTTATTGAGTTTTTCAAAAATAATCTGATACTTTTCTTTGCATTGTCTTTTTAATTATTAAATTATCCAGAAATTGTTCGATGTCGTCCATTTTGTTATTCATTTCACCAATGGAATGTGCGTCTGAATAACTGCTCATACTATTTTTTATGATGTTCCTCATTTTTTATGACTTGGGAACAGGAGGTGCATTATTCATTTCATTTTAACCGTCGGAATCTGTATCAATGATATTTTTGGAGTTTTGAACAAACTCCAAAATGTCTTGCCTGTCATGATTGGGGCAGTACATACATTTTATCATGTTCTGTAATGAATTCTTCCCCGATGATACAGTACAACAGTCCAATAATACAGAAAACTAATACGAAACCACCTCTCTTTCATTTCACACCCCTCTGAAATCTCTGGTGTTTTCCGTATTTTGTTTATTTCTAGAAGGGAAATCTTTTCATGTTAAAATAGAGGGGAAACGCTTGAAAATACATAGCAGTTTGTCGGGACCTTTGTATTATTTCGTGTTATCCGATATTTCTCTTTAAGCGTTTTCGCCTTAAGCTTATTGCACTGTAAATCGTGATTAGCTTTTAATATGTTTTTTTATTATTGTTTTAGGGCTATATTATGAATCTTTTGATTCGCTTATTTGATTATATGGCATCTTGTTACGTTTTCAGATTTTTTAAAAAAACACATAAAACCCAGAATTTTTTTAATATAGCACTAAAGTACCTACAACACAAAAAAAGATTTAGAACTTTGGTGAACTTCGCTAACATTAATAATACTATGCGAAATTGAAGTGTTTTTCAAACAGGCTTTTTAACGAAAATTATTTAATCAAAATGAGCTGCAAGATTTTTCTCAAATATTTTTTACCAAATATAATTACAAGAAACTACCTTTTAATATAAGTGCAACACTTTTACTGAAAAGGAAAATGGGTGTTGTTAATGAGAGTTTTAAAACCATAAGCCAAAAAAATCACTTCTTTTCTCAATTTTGTTTTTCTAAATTGTAAGGCTATTATTAAATAGAAACTTTTAATTTCCCCAAATGCATATTGAATTTAAAAACTCCAATGTCTTAGGTAATATTAACCATATTAGATATTTTCGTAAAGCAGCTTTCGCAAAAATCAATTTTGAGACGCCTTTGTTAAGTATCAATCTACAGTGGCCAGTGCCGCTAATAAGCAAAAAAAAAAAACCTTTTCTATTGCGGTATTGCCAGCTCTGTCACGAACTTTGCTATCAAATGAAGGATGTACGTAAAAAGTAGACATTAATGGACAGTTTGTGTAAACCAACACACTGTGCATTAACATTCTGTTTTTCTTAAACTATGCTATGCTATTGGAAAATCGAAACTTCATTTGATTTTTTAATATTCAGCATATTTATTCGATGTATTATAAGTTTTATTTTTAGATATTGTACAAAATTTTGCTTGATTGATAGAACTATATGAGGCCGTCCTCGTGCGGTGCACACCTGCTAGGATCGGCCGTGTATATATTTCATAATAGAAAATAATTTCAAATGGCATAAACAGTCTTTTGACATCATAAATAAACCTAGTTCTATTGTACTAAATATTTCTAACTAAGCTGTCCTTTAAATTGGTAGGCGTGTGAATAACGAGATAATATACTATTATGTGCATGCAGTTACAGAAGTCTAAACTAATTCTGGTAAATAAATAGCTCATATTGATGCAAATTTACTTATAGGAACGTAAAATACGATTTCTCCAAACTATTATTCAAATACGATGTAATAGTTTCATTAATCACAATTTCTGTCACTGAAATATATTTAGTTCTTATCAAATTATTCCAAGCGCTTTCACAAAAGGTATTACTAAAAGCTGCGTTTAATATTTAACGGCTTGTGTTTAGGAAATTGATAGCTTTGAAAACTATCAAACTAATTCCTTTTTCTCGAAAACTATATATTTCATCTTTCAAAAAAATAAATTTGTATTTATGTATTTATAAATATATGTAAGCTTTAATTACGTACAACGTAAATTTGGAAATTGTGTTGAAAGGAAGCGTGCATTTCATCTGAGTAATTTAATCTGAATAAATTGTCCCTTGTGCATGGGCAATGCACCGCACCCGACACTTTAGCAATAACTTAAGGTATATATATAATTTACTAGATGGAAAATAACTTAAGCATATTTTACGAGTACATTTTCTTCAGTGATTTTATCGATTATTAAAGTGCTCTCATTTGTTTTTCTAATCCTCTCTCTGCTTTTTTAAAATCAGTTCATGAATTTAAAAATTGCATTGCTTTAAAATCCCATAAAAATATAAATAAATTTGACATTTAAGGTATCCGACTAGTTGCGACAACTTTTATAAAAAAATAGAGAAATGGAGATTTTTTTTTGCTGTTTTTAGATTTTTTTAGTAAATTTTATGAAGAATATGCCAAAATTAAGAAGAGAAAAAGAAATCATTATTACTAAAATGGGGGAAAATAACGTAAACGCGACCCATTCTGTACCAAAAGTTTATAAACAAATTTTCAATTTTTCAATTCTGATGTGATGCTATGTTATTCTTTTTCGAAGTGACCTTCAGGATAAGAGATATTTTAAGTTTTACAAAAACTAGAGCCCCTTATCTTAGTTGTTATATGAAATTGCTTAAAAAAACAGTAATTATATTCACATAAGGAACTGTAAATTTTGTAATAAAACGGTGATTAATAAATCTGAAGGTTAAAACACTTCTACTGTTATATAGAACATACACAAAAAAAATTCAGTTAATTATTTTCAAATATTTTTGAGCAATTGCTGGCCTAGTTTGAGCATTTTCAAAAAAAACACATTTCGAGTAAAACGCGTTTTAAAGTATGACATCTCGCTTAAAGTAATAGCATCTGCTCTTATTAAAACACTTATAGTTTTTGTTATAGTGAACGGAAAATAATAAATTTGGTATTTTTATAAAGCTAATAAGATGTCCTATAAAATAAAATCATTAAAAAATTGTCAATTTTTGGCAAATTTCACAATTTTAGGGTAGTCGGATACCTTAAGTTAATTCTGTATTTATGCTGTGTAATATATTAGTGTCATTGCTGTAATAACTTACATCACACATTCTACATTAACCTTTTAACTGTTATGCCCGAGATTATCTCGACCAGGAAAAGTGGAGTGCTTCTGGTAGTGATTGGAAAAATGTTTCCAGTAATACCACACAAAACTGAATTGCTGAACTACTAATACGTATTCCTTTTTAATTTATGTTTATTCTATTATTATTACTTTTAGAAAATAAAGCTCCACCAGAAACGAACTTTTCCACTGCCACGTTGTGTGGTAGCCACCTCAAACGAATATGCAGTTGTTTCAAAACCTTAAAAATTTTTATGCATGCTATTCAAAATATCAATTTTTAGCTACTAAGTATATTTTATTTTGTACTTAACATTTGATTTTTGCAATAAAAAAATTTGACATTTTATGTAAGCAAATCATCAAAATAACTTAACAGTTAAATGATTAATAATTAGCATCAACTATTAGTTTTCTTTAAGCTTATGTTGGTTTATAATAATTTACAAACAAGTAATAAATAGAATATATATTAAGTAATTATTCATGCGTTGATAATTTTTGATATTTACCAATATAAATATCAGAAATATTTGTGTCGTTTATTTTATAAAAAAACTATAAGTAAATGCAGCACAGATTGCAGTAATGTGTATTTTGCTTACATACTCATGCATTCAAATGTAAGCATTACAAAACAATCTTCAATGGATTCTCAAAAAATGTATTACTCTTAAACTCTATTTTTTTTTTATTAAACCTGCAATGTGATGTAAATATTTTTTTAGAAAAAATTCAAAAAAATATCCTAGCTCATGAAAAGGATAAGAACGTCTGAAAATTGGTACGAAAGGTATTTAAAAATAATTAAAATAAAAAAAATTATATTTTCTTTCTCTCTGTTAAAATACATCACTCAATTTCTTTTGGGATGAATTATCTCAAAAATTATCTATAGATGAATCACTCACATGTCCATACATTTCTTCTGTTACTTTATATGATTTATTATCCGTAGAAAAAGGGAGGTAGAAAGATTTTGAAACTAAGAGATCAGTTTTCCTTAAGCTTTTAATGGAAAAAAACCTTCTACTTAAAAGGAACTGGAAAGCTCGGTAAAATCATTCTGTACCCTTGTAATCCTAGATACCTTTGTATCCTTTTCTAAATAAAATTATATAATGGAATTATTTTTGCTGATCTTAAGCATGAACCTAATTCTTCAAAAAGGCATTCAAATAGATTTATTATGCATAATCAGATATTATACTGTTTTAGTGATATATCTCTCGTTTAAGAAACAGCACTCTATTTTTTTTTGCAAAATGAAGAAGGGAATTCAATATAAAGTTTTTTTTACTTCGAAAATGCAATAGAAATATTTATAAATGTACGTTATTCATTATATGATAGTCCTATTGAAATTAGTGCGTATGCGTGTGCCATATTCTAATAAAATCTCAATCACAATCACCAAATTTATTCGAGTAGCAAATTCAAGCACAGGCCCTAAATTATTCTATAGGTTTCAATCATAGAATTAATTACGATGTGAATAAATTAGGCTTAACAAGATTCCAACTATCATTCTTCTAATTATCATTTGTTAAATTAAAAATTTCTTCATTTGATTAATCAACCAATAAATCTGATTGAAATATAAGCAAATCAATATGTTAGTCACGCGACACAGTTCTTTAGTTCAATTAACAAGTCAATATTTCAATAAGAATGAAACCTCTAAACAATAGTACAGGAATTTAAAATCCTTCAGATAATTTCGTATGTCTTGTTTGACTGTTAATTTAAATTATTTAAACCTTGTCTTGCACGTGTACTTTTACCACTGTTTTCAAGTTTGCCCATAATAATGGTAGATAAGTCCGTATATAACTAGAAATCCAAATGCCATACTTCTTAGAGTTTAATTGCGTGATTTCTCTCGAATTCCTTCAGCTGTTTGTAGCAGCGTATAATGTATCATCTAGACAGCTTGTTACTTATTGAACCTTCCCTCTCTCTTCCAGTTATGCAACACTTAGAATGCTTGCATAACATTAATCGACCGTTTATAAAGGATTTGCATATGCTACACAACAAGTTCGTAGTTATCAGCATATATTTCTGTATAATTACTTTAAACTGAAAATTTGTTGCGCATCTATCTTAGATATAAGTTATCTTTAACCATATTTTTCTGAAATTTTAGTTATTCCATGTTAATTTACGACACCTTTTCATAAATATTTGTATAAATGTTTATTTGCGGTGCTAATTTTTTTATTTGGTTTGGGTTTGGTTAAGTTTTGAGAATGGATATTTTAATTTAAAAATACGAATCACGTTTTGCAATATTTAAATATTTGTACAATTAAATATGAAAGACAAAGGAAATGTCATTTCAATTTAAGATGTTATTACATTGAAATAATGAGAAAGATTAAAAGAAGTCATTTGAATTTCATTTAAGGAAATATCCCGTTTATAATATCAAAAAATGAGATATTTCTGTGATTTACATATGTATTGCATTAAATATTAAATGTCGGTTTCTTATTTTGATGACTTCAGCTTAGCTGTAAGTAATCTTACAATTACATATAAATATATGTATGTATATATATATATAAGAGAGAGAGAAAAATCTTATCTGAATACATTTGTTTATTTACTCTTAGTAGGTAGTAAGAATAAAAATATATCGATGACTTAATTATCACACTTCACTACTCCCAAAAGAATCTTAATATATGAAATACAATTATGATAATCACCTGATAAAAAACATAGATAAACATATACTCTTTTATAAAAGAAATTACAATGCGATAAACATTCGTGAAACAGAAGGAAATTTATTCCCCAAATATCCTATATTAATAGAAAAAAATTATTTATTAACAAAATAATACAAACATTACGTTTCAAAAATCAGGTCTTGTGAAATCACCACTTGCTGTAATAAGTGTTTTGATACTTCGATACGACATGGTATCGAATTACATACATAAATTTTGAAATTGTATGGTAGGAAGAGCGTTCCAGATTATTTCTGTTGAAACGCATAGTTAATCTGTATCAGACACTGGATAAACGTCAAGAGAGAGATGCCAACCAATGATATCACAAATATGTTCAACAGGCAACATATCGAATAGACAGGCCAAAGAAGAAGCTATACGAAAAAAAGATTTTAACTTTCTCCTAGAAATACGTGGACAAGCATTTTCTTGTTGAAATCATCTCCAGGGGTACGGATGACAAACTTCAGAGCTTCGATATGCCGGGGGCTGTCGAGATTAACCAAAATTCTTATCAGCAAAATTTGCTCATGATACCCAATGGAACCCCAAACCGTCAAGCTTCGCGTCTACCCAGTTTGGATTTACTACGGAAGATGGTGTTTACCAGTATAATCTAACGTATATATAAATGTGACCATTACTGTACCCTAAATTTAAAAAAATTCATTTGAAAAGACGTTGTTGGCTACCCAATGTATACGTCGACGAGATCATTAAAGCTAAAAGCGCCAATAATTTTACTTGAGAGAAATCTTGCGTAAAGGAACGCTTTCACGTAACCCTTTGTAAAATAGATGGTCAACGTACTGATGAAGAAGACAAAGAAACATCTGCAGCAGTGCTCCAATATTCTGCCTTCTATCGAGATGAAACTTTAAGGTCCGTCACTTACAAACAGATGAATTAACTTTCCTCCTGTACTGATGTAATCTTTTGTCTTTCAATACTAGTTTCACCAGGCTCTCTAAAGGCCCCCAGCTTCCATGCTTGCAGCACTAAAATAGACTTGCGCTAAATATGATCTATTATTGTATAATGAGTAAAAGACTTCCCAAAGGTTGATCATTGCTCTCCACTGAAACCCAAAATCTACTTACAACTCTCTATTTGTACAGCTAAATGCTAAATCGATAATGCATAGAGTGCTTCTCAGCTCATACATGGGGATTCTGAAATTCAAACCATTTAAACAGAGCACCCTAATTTGCATTCACTGTCAGTTTCAGCTCACTTCCGTTATTCCTTTAGGGTGTTGCAATACTCACAAATCGGAATTCCTTTGAAATGCCGGTAAAATATCAACTCAAACATAAATATATAATTATGAAAAGCTGTTTAATTTCCCAATACCCAATTCTGTTTATCAATGCGTAAAATAAGAACTATACGGGTGTGGTTTTAGAAATGAAACAATAAGGTTATCTAAAGAGGATTGCTGAATGAACAAAACTTTTCTATTCCATTACATGAGTTAAATAACATTTAAGATTCGAAATAAATCAGTTGTTATAAATCACTTCAAAAGAATCTGAGTTTCTTTTTTTTTAAATGTTTTACAGTTGAAATGATTTATTAATTCGGCAAAAGCATTTTTCTCCCTGAAGCATTCTGAAAGCAATTTAACTTAAAAATGTGTTTATATCCGTATTTTCCTTAAGTTTATGAAAAATTCAAAAGTCGGGAAAAAAAGTAATTCTTTTGCGATAAATCTAGAGCGCAATTCTCTAAGATCTGAGTGAATTAAAATCCCAACAGAATTTTGAATAACATAGCTTGTAGCATTACATTTTTAATTAGTTTTCCACCAAAAAGAATTATGATAGTTTTTGTTTGGTTTTAATTAGCGTCTCATTAGACTTTAAAGAGGGATACTGTCATTGTGGATCTTGTAATTTTTAACCAACATCAAGTAATGATAATTACATTTTATTTGGTAGATCTCTCTTAAATCTTTTACATCACCACTCACACACTGGAAGACTTCAAGAGTCAGTCAAAATTAGAGTTTGCAAGCAACAATTCTATTATTCTGAATTGTGATCTTTAACGGAAACATGATTCGAAACAATAATTGAGTAATTTAATAAGCTCCAAACACCCTAAAGATCTAAGCCCCTGGGCTACTTCGACTCTAAAAGATGTGATTCATCTTATTTCTGTAATACGTACTTATAAATTAAATGTAAAAATTTTATTTGTAATTCAAGCCTCTTTCTTTAATACATTTAAAAATAAATTACTTGAAGATTTAAATGTACATAATAAATTTATAATTGTTACTTAAAAACAAGCACATATTTCCATTTACAAATTCCCCAAAATATTTTCACTTATAACTAACTTTCATTCCTTATATTAGAGAAAAATTTAACAGTCTTTACTACAGTTTTATAACATATATTTTCCTTCATTAGATTTGAGATCCTCTATACATATTTTGCTCCATAAAGCAGCTACTAATTCTAAATATTTTTGTAAATAATTTTTAATATTTCACTTTAACGTGTTTTCTTAAGAAAAAATCATTATAAATTGCTAAGAATCTTCTTTTGGAGCCTTGATACATATATGAATGTTACAGTTTTGTTCAAGTGGACCTTTTCACAATAAAATATATTATACATTCTGTTATTACTCGTTTAGATATATTGCAGAATGAAGCAAAACCTGAAATATGTATTACAATATCAAATCAGGATATGATCCTTAAGATCTTCAAACAGAATTACGAACATTGAGAAACCTATTTCACAGACATCTAACACGAAGATTTATTTGAATTTGAATTGTAATGGAAGTTGTTTTGGGTGTGGCACGAGATTTCCGAGTTTACCGAGGTACAATTCAGATCACGTATAGTATTGTAAATTCTTCATTGGCCTCTCTTTCAAAGTATTTCAAACAATCATTTGCCTCCTTTTTATGTCGAATTAAATTTTAACCAAATTTTTTAATTTTATTTAGCACTTCGCGCTCCATTTTCATAATTTTTCGTTTATCTTCATTACTTTACATTTCATTTTAAAAGTGATTTCCATTTGATTTATAACGGTTATTGACAGATTGCGAACGCAAAGTTCGATCGATATGAGGAATTCTAAGCCTTTGCCTCTAGCTTTCATTCCATATAGAATTTTCTGGAAATTTTATATTAATAAACAATTATGATTTTTTAAAGATAATTAAATTTTTCTGTAGAAATGAGTTCCTGTTCAAAATTTCATTGAGAAAATAAAAATATTTTTATCAGTAGATGTGAGAAGTTACATATTTTTTAACCCTTTAACTGCCGATTAAAAGTTACGCGATTCACTCCCCAGTGCCAGCGTTTTTCACATAGGCCCGTACATGTGGTATATTGGAGGGAAAAGAAAAGGCATAAATAAGCAAATTTTTCTCTGGAATAAGTAAATCCTTCTAAAACACACTGTCAAGATCATTTTACTGCATTCCAAAACCTTCAAAATAGTTTTACAGATAGCAGCGCAAGGAAAAGTTTTGGAAAGACGTATATATACATCCGTGGCATCTAAAGCACCGGTTGAACGAGATGTATATATGCGTCGGTGGCAAAGTTAAGGAGTTTATAACACCTTTTTTTTCATTCCTGTTCTTCAAAATTCAAAATGGGATTTCTTTAAAGTATACAATAATAAAATTCAACCTAGAAGCTGGTAGTTTTCGAATGTTAAAATATTATTACTTTTAATTTATTAAGGAGACAGGCTGAAATTAGACATAATTAAATGATTAAATATAAAGTTCAGTTGTTTCCACAAAACCATCATAGACTGAATAGACATAATTAGTATACATAGACCTCTCTAAAAGGGAATGGGGTACTTTTTTCAAAACACTTTGGCGAAAGCCCCGAGGAGTAAAAATTAAGTCTGCTGGTCTATGGGGGGTTGAACTCCCCACCCCCACCCCTTTTATGACGCGACTGACGGATACAAAGTTCTATACATATCATTCATTCATTCCCTTCATATACTCACATATTCTCTCTCCACCAAATAAATTTTATGGTTATTTAGTGAAAAACGCAATATCTGGGTCTAACAACGCTTGAATCGCTGGAATATATTTGCTCAACATTTAGAATTAATCCATGAATTAACCACTACTTGAATTCAACAAGAGAGAAATAGACTGAATACTAAGAATATTTTAATTCAATTTAACTTTGAGTTCAAATCAAGTGTTGAGAAGAAAGACACTGTTTGTATAAAAGAACATCACACAAAGCGCTCCTTTCAAAGTTCTTTAATTTCCCTGAAGCTGTTTTCTGAATCCTGTTTGTTTACCTTCTTTCGGCTTAATTTCCAGATGAGAGGAACGTTGAGCAGTCATAAGACTGCATGAAGTAAACGAAGTGTAGAGACTTTCATTTTTTGTCAAAGAAGCTCGCATAAATCTGATTTATCTGAAAGAACATTTTATAAGCAAAAGAAGTAACTAAACTATCGATTAAATATGAGCTTAAAAGCCCCTGTTCTAATATATTGCAAGATTATTTTTATTTTACCGTCATGGAAGTGAGAAATACATTTTGAAAGTACGATTGAATGAACTCTTTGAATTACAATTTTTATAAGAAATGTTTAATCATTAAACCAGTATAATATTTTTACTCATAACAAAAAATTCTTTGCTTAGTTTGTAATGGTCTTGCCTGCTCGTCTAAAGGTGTGGGAGGACTGGAGGGAATACTAACCATATTTCAAGAAACAATGTAAATTATTCACAATATTAACAACAACTCAAATGCAATCGATCGATACTAAGAGATGCACCCAATTAATAACTATGCGGACAATTAACGAAGTCCGTGAGATATGAGAAGACTTTAATACTAAATACACTTACTCACGGCAATAGTTTTGACTTCTTAGTAATTTAATCTAGATTCAATCTCCAAGGACAATTCGTCACCTTAAGTAATGCAATTGTCAAATATTAAATATCCGTGATTCACATTCAATTTGATCAATCTCTTCTCTGCTAGCAGTCTATCCTATCTCTCTCTTATTCTAACCTAAAGGCCTAGACTATATATAGACGTCTTAATTTACATAGTCACGTCTTCTTCTTCGAAGAGGAGTTTTATAATAAAAAAATTTTTAAAGACCAGAAATTTCCCAAGAAGATTATTACTATAAGGAGCGCGGATAGAACCGTCACAAGTTATATTTCTTTAAATACTTCATAAACAGTAGTACCCTGATTTTAAGATACTTTCTTATTCAGATACACATAATAGATATAATATGAAGAGTAAATTTTAAATCTGTGGTGTGCTGCGGCTCCAAAGATGATCGCGAAAAAACAAAAAGAGGGTCATGATGACGTTGAAACACTTTTTATTTAATGTAAAAGACATTACTATTAAAAGTATTTAGCTCCAAAAATTAAAAGTGTGATTAAAACACACTAGGAAAATTTGGGGTTCCAAATAATTTTAAAAATGGAAAACTGTCGTTTTATTTTAATTAATGGTGAACAATGATGTTGAGTTGATTTTGATGACAAGTTGACTTAGCATTAAAAAAAATAAGAAATGGACTACATCCATTACTTGCAGTTTCAATTGTCAATTATGGTAAATATTTTATTACGGATCAAAAAAAAAATTTTAGAAAAAAATAAGCATTAAACTTTATTATTTTTGGGGTAAAATACATGTACAGAGAGTAAAATTTATTATATATGGACAAAACAAACATTATTATGTGACAATTATAATTTTGGATTCCAGATTATAGAGGTCTTATGAGTCTCTTAACATCAGAATAAATTGTCCAAGCAAACTTAACAAAAGACTTCAAAGTCAAGTGCCGTTTTGAGATCACACTCTGTAAAAAGTATACAACTCAGTGTTCATCCTTTTGTAAAATACCTCAAAAATGACTAAGAGAAGAAAGTTTATTTATTGCATGGAAGTTTTCTTGATTTTAAATAATGTCATTTAAAAACAAGGCATTTGTTATAAAAATTTTAATTAAACATAATCTTTTTCTATCCACTTATTCTCCAGTAGATTTTTTTTCCCTTAGAAATTCTACTCGAACACTCCATCGTTAACTCGAGCATCATTATAAACCCGAATACTCCATCGTTAACTCAAACATCGTTATAAACACGAATACTCTATCATTAAAAAGAAAATTCATTCAACTTATACGGAAGTTTTGAAATGAATCGGTAAGCTATTAAAAATATTAGAGGTAATATTTGAGTGTGATATTTGCTTCTAAAGATGCTCCGTAGATTATGCCTCTTTTCTAGTGAAATAACTTCGAAATATTTTATGTAAAAAGATACTTAAAAATCATGTTTAGCAAATTTTAGAAAAATGCTGAAAATTAGCTGTTTTTGGAACAATGGTGTCATTTACCTTAAACTAGTTTGCCGTGTAAATATTACTTTAATTTATAGTGACTTCCTTACTTTTTTATCTTCCAGCCTTAATTAAAAACGATTTTTGTTGGATTTCTTCACTATTAGACTTTCCTATTTGGTTTCAGAAGCATTTATTTGTTTTTAAATACAAAATGAGTTCTGTAGTATCTGATTAATTTATTTCAAAAAGGTATGTCATAACATACCCAAAGAATGCTTTATCATTTCACACTTTCTCTCTCTCTCTCTCTCTCCAATAGTTTTCTCAAGTGGGAATGGTAAGTAAATGGGATAATGGGTATCAATTAAGATAAATGGGATAGTAAATCCCTTGTACGTATTTTAAATGACATTTTTATGTAACGAAAAATAAAATTTTTAATATTTTCAAACTCTGTGGATTAAAAATCATTGATATAAAAAACTATAAAAATATTTATAACATATTCTTGATGAATAAATAGTAAAAAATATTCATTTTAATTTAATGTAATTCGATAATTTTTATTTAAAATATATGGACTATTTTGAAAATAATATGCTTTTCCTTATATTTTTTAGTTATTTAATTAGTATTTATGTTCAAGTTTGTAAATATTATTAAAAGTAGAAAATTAGAATCATTTATCATTGTGTATATAAAAAATTAAGAACTTTTCAACCTAATTTCATTGCATACAAATGGTTTTCTACTTCAGAAATGACACATAAATAATTGTCAAAAGTATTAGATAAATGTTTACATAGTTAGCTGCTGTCAAGAGATTTATGAAACAATTTAAGTGTATTACTAAAATAAAAATTAATTTAGGAGAATATAATTAGTTCCAAATTATAAAAAAGAGAGACTGAAGAAAATGTAAGTTAAAATTCCACCAAAATCTTTCAAATGAAATTCTTTAATGTATATCTTTAAGAAAATGAATGTTTTTAATGAAATGATTTGATTATTCTCTTACATTTTTAATCTCTTGACATAAATCATACTTAAAAACTTGTTATAATAAACAAATACATTCTGTAATTTGAATATCTTTATGAAAGAAGTTGAAAATATACTGCTGTTTAATAAAATGTTTGCAATATATATTTGTTTTTATCACAGAGATTAAAAATTTCTGATGCAATTAGTTCTGGAAGTTATTAATAAAGTACTATGCCTCAAATTTTTAAATTTAATTTGATAAATTATTTTAATTGATCTAAGAAAAAAATGGGCATTAAAAAAGGAAAATAAGTCTAGTGTGTGTAAATAATATGCAAAAACGTCCTTTTCTACGTCTATAACTTGATATAAAATCGATTCTATTTCAAGTTCTAGATTTGTGTTTTAGAGTTCGGAATTTTGAAAGAAACGGTATAAAAGTTAAAATTAGAAATAAATGTAACGAGATAAATAGTTTAAGATATATTCGAAAGAAAACATTCAAAATTTTTTTAAACAAAAAAAAAAACATAATGTTACAGATAGTTTGAAAACATACAGAGAAAAATTAAAGGAACCAAACTTTTTTAAGTATAATGGATAAAGTGTACAATTTATTTTAAAGCAGGAGAATATGTTTTAAGTTTCTCCAATTTCATTAATGGAAGTGAAATCCCTATGTCCTAGAATGCTTTCAATATTAAACTCAAATCGAATGGAATTAAAAGCGATTACGAATATTTGAATTATTTACGAGTTTGATTACGAATATTTGAAGCCTTCATTCTATGCATCAGAAGATTTAAAAATAATTTGAAGAATTCCTTTCATCAATGTTTAATCAAGACATGATGTGTGTGCTCGTAATGTGATCGCATGCTTTAAGCACGTGCACTATCATTACGAATTTTAGAAATATTTCATTACTTTCCTCTTTAACTATGTTTTCTTGTTCCATTTTAAATTTAAAATTATACAATTCCTGTTATTCTTTGCTAAAAATCATGCAAAAAGTATACATCATATTTCTGTAAAAACATGGCTCGGGTTTTCACTTTAAAATAGTTCAGGGCTTTTTCATTTATTTAAAATTCCATTTAAAATAAATTTAAAGGAAAGATAATTTATAATAAAATATTCAGAGATATACAGTAAAAAAAACTAAAATTATTTTGTTCTTTCCAATTAATCTTGCCCAAATCTCAAAATCAGGATTTAAAATAATATAACTGATTTTAGTTTTTGAAAATTATTTAAATCATTTCATTTTTAAGCAACTGAATGAAAAGAAATTGCAAATACTTGAATCATTTCTATACTTTATATTTTTACTGTCATTAATTCCAAAGAAATATTTGTACATTTTGCAGCGGCTTAAAAATCATCAAAACTGATAAAAATATTTTCTCAAAAAAGGTTTTTAAATGTTTAAAAACTTCCTACAACATGGTCATTATTTCCTTAACACTGGATTGCCCAAGGAAGTCATTTTGATTGCTTTTTAATTTCCAATACAAAAACAATTACACAATTTCTTAGAATTTCAGAGAATATATTTTTTTCCAAGTGAAGTACATTTTTTTTATTGTTAATATTTACTAATAACTTGTTATATGACTGTAAGTAATATAAAAAATATTAAAAATTAGTTTTAAACAAATTTCCTGACACATTAGTTATTCTTTCACAATGCAGTCATTTTGACTGCCTTGGGGGAATATAAGTATATACTAAGTTTCAGTTTTTCTATATAGTGTTAACCAAATCATCCTTTTTTAGTTACTGATATAAGAAAGTTAAGCAAAAATGAGACATTTTCGATCATATATTCAGTAACATCGGGTAACACAGCTTCTTCCATACAAATTTATAGAATATTGTTACATTAGGAATTTGTAGCTATGAATATAGAACCCTTATGTACAAAATTTGCACATTTTTAAAAAATTTATGGTAAAGGGCGAGTGTGCCCTTACATTTCATTTCAAAATAATAATTCTTCTTTTCTAATTCCCCATAGACTTTTAGCAAATTACAAAGAATGTTCGTTTCGAAACTTAATCTCTTTTAGGTATATCGATCTTACATCTTCATTTTTTTTTGGTAAAAAGTATAAAAGAATTCCTTTTTCTGCTTTTTAATCAAACAAAATCCTTTTCAGAAGTTACGAAATGTTTATCCAGAAATATGACCCTACGTGAAATCTATTATCAATATTTCATAAGAGCTAAATCTATTACAAGAATTACTTAACTACTACATTCAATTCGTATAACTGATGCAACTTTTTTCTCGTGTTTAAGACTTATGAAAGCATTAATTTATATAAAGGTAAAAGATTTCACTTTAATTCTTCTTTTGTTCGTATTTTTAGAGAAATTTCAATTATATTACTGAGAGGAAAGTATTATGTACTTAAGATGGTTATTGATTAGCAATTTATGACGTTTATAATTGGATTAAAACATAAACAAATATTACAGTCTTCACCGACTTATTTTAATGACTCCATTCATATCTCATTTTAACTTTTTTTTCCAAGCTTTGTTTTCACAGTTTTTTTGCATCTAATTCACAAAATAACTGGGGATTAAAGGACATTAATTATACAATTTTGAAATTTTCTTAAATATAAGAAAGGTTTAAAGTCAACCTTAAAAAACATTTATTAATGAGAACCATTGAAATTATTTTTAAAAAGTAAAATATATTCATAAATAACAATTTTTTAATCCTAGATTATTTATACAAGTTGCTTAGAAAGTATTTGGACGAAGTGTAAAGGGTAGTATAAGGGAACAAATAAACTTTTTGAACCATATTAAAAAAGTCTGGAAATGTGTATAGAAAGATATAGAAAGCAATGTTTAGGTCAGCCTATAACATCTTGTAGTGGGGTATAAAGTGTCACTTTTCTCAAGAATTTTCAGTGGTTTGCATCGCTTCGTGAATTTTTGGAGCTTTCAGATATTCATCTTATGCATAGAGTTGTGAACTGAAGCGGCTGAGCTGTTGAAAGGTTCCTGGCCAGGCAGCTGTCGACCGTGAAATGATATGCATGCATGAAAATAAATACTTTAAGTAAATTTATTTTCCATCTTAAGCTACTCAGAGAATTTATTCATTTCTTGTATAAATATGCATGTAACATGTTGCATAAATTTTAAAAAGATATATGTGGGCCTCTATAGTTCATCATTTTTCTTGAAATAAAATTATTTACGTTTAAGAAATAAATTTTTCTGATATCGTGTATAAAATAAATTTTGAGCAGATTTTTTTTGCTTTGTTTTTATATGAAATTTTAAAAATTTTATCTATAATTAGTACTTTACATTTTGGTATAGACGAAAGAACTGCAGAATATTTACTTCATATAAACTATGAAACTTTATTAGTTCAGCTAAATATTGTATAGAAGTTTAAGGAATAATTTTTGTCATAGTAAATTTTGTCCTATTTTTTCCTTTCAGAAAAGAAAACTTAAGGAAGCTGGAATGATTATTAATGCAAAAATACTACTGCATGCTCTAAATAAGATTTGTTATTAAAACTTCTTCCGTATTTTAATAAAGTGTATCAAAAATACAATTTTAGACCCTTAAAATACTCGAAAATGTAACTAAAAAAATATTAATTAAAAGAAAAAAATTGTAGCAGAGGAATTCTGTAAATGTATTCAACTTGTATAATGTGTCTTTGAAAAAAAAAAACTACAATGATTCTTCTTGTATAAGTGTCCGTTTCAGGAGAAAGTTGCCGAAAGCAATCAGAGCCAAACTAATAGCTCTCTAACTTTGACGCACCACTTCTTTGCTCTCGACTTAAAATGAAGTGTAACTTATGAGGCCATATAGTACAAAACTAGAATTGCTTTCAAGTAAAAAAAAGAAGCTTGATATTTCCATTTAATTTTTCCCTTCCCCTTTCTCTCTTTTGAGAGTACCCTTCCAAGGTAGAAAAAATGTATCGGACTCCAGAAAATCCAAATCTTCACTGAGAAGGAAAGGACAGAAAAAATGACGTCGACAGAAAGGAGAACTTCAAGATAAATCTTATGGCCTGGGGAATAAATATCTTAAATTGCCTTCTCCCCCATTTTCGCTGTAAATAAACAGTCGCCGAAATAAACAAGAAAAGTTTTTTATATCAATCGTGAAAGTGTCTCAGATATTGATATATACTTTAACAATGCTTGCCATTTCATAAAAGAGCTAGTGACATTTCTTTTACTCAAAAAGCAGTACATGAAACTATGCAAAGAAATAAATTTTGAGTTCCTAAATTATGTCTTCATAAAAGGCTGCTATGCTTTTCTTTTAAGTTCTTTAAATTGGTAATTGATAACACTTCAGTAATGTGTCGTTAAAATAACAAAATCCCAGTTATTAGCTAACTAAAATTAAGATTAGATAATTTTAAATTTTAAAATATACCTGTTATTTTGAGATTATTCTTCAATAACGAATCCGTCACTTTATTGGGAACTCTCACCCTCGGATGTCAGAATGCATCAAAGGATGATACATTTATAAAACCAACACTTTATTACTACAATAGGGTCCCGAAAACTCGGCACTCGATAATCCAGCAGTCCGGGTAACTCGGCCACATCCATGCAGGTCGGGGGAAAAACTCAGTTTTTGCGTCATAGTCAATTGTTACAAAGTCGGATACTTAATTTTCATTATGAACAGCATTGTGCCTTTGTATTTTCTTGACGTATGTCTCATCAGGTAAATTACTGTATATGCTATGCATTCATTAATTTTCCTTTTCATGTAGCAAATGCTCTATGCCTTCATAAAGTACCTACATTTTCTTTGTTTAAGGGTAGTTGGGCAGTTTATTTTCAGTTGTATTCTCAAGCAAACAATACATACACAAGTATAGTACAATATTTTCTGAGGAAACTCTCGTGCTTATTCTTTTCGATCTCATTCTCGATAACCAGCCATTTCACAAACTCGGCCGCCCTTTGGTACACATTAGCACGAGCTTTCGGGACTCTATGTATTATCAAATCACTATCTGAATTTGACCTAAGCTAGGGGAGCTGTCAGACTAATTACTAACTTGAATATCTATAAGAATGGATCTAATGCTTACCTTTAAGATTAATCCACAGCAATACTAATCTTCCTGAATTTGTAATAACCTACCCTGCGAGTCTAAAGGTGTAGGAGCATTGGAAGGAACACAAGCCATTGTACGACAAAATAATATAGTCTATTCACCAATATTAATCACCACACTAATACAATAGATCCAGACTAAGAGATGCCCTCAAATAAACACTAGGTTGATTATAAACGAGGTAAGCGAGATATGTGAAAATAGTTATACTAACCACACTTACTCAAGGCGATCACTTTGACTTCTTATCATTTTAATTTGGATTTAATCTCAGTGGCAATCGTCACCTTAAATAATTCAATTAGCAAATATTAAATAACTGCGATTCACCTTCAATTTGATTAATCTCTTCTCCGATAGCAGACTAACCTATCTCTCTCCTATCTCCTCTCAAGCTTAAAAGCCTAGACTATATATAGCAAACTTAATTTAAATAATCATGTTTTCTTCTTCAGAGGGTTCGTTGCGAATAAAATAGTTTTGAAAGACCAAAGATTTCCCAAGATGACTTGTTATTGAAAGGACGCTGATAGAACCGTCACAAATTGAGACGCCTAATCCTTTTACGTTAACTCCGGGAGCTTCAATCATAAAATCTATAACGCTTTAGCTTCAGCATGACAACAATTACCAACCTCTCTCTAACTTCGATCTTCACTTGACTTTAAATAGCAACTCTCATTAACATAAATCACGGTTTCCTTATGGAAAGTGGTTTTATAATCAAACAACATTCAAAAGAAGTTTTCCCTAGAAGATAAGTAAGAATCGTGCAAATAGAACCCGAAACAACTTGACCTGGTTCAAAATTACGAGGTCTGTCGCCCTCTCGTGTTACTTTATAGTGAGACGTTAATAAACACGTACTCAATAATGAATCATTTGAGTACTACAATTGTTGTTTTTCAGTAATAAATTAACAATTGGCTGAATTGTGAATTTTTTAAGTATTAACTTTTTAATGGCACTAATGCTCCAAAATGTAACGCCCGAGTATTATACGGGGGTAATTTTTTAAGTAATTTATTATGGGTGGTGTAGATTACTGTGATCAGAAAATATCCTTTCATACGACAATCCGAAAACGCCAGAAAAAATATAATAAGAAGATATTTTTACGTTTATGATACGAGGTACTCTGGAACTCATTTTTGCTTAATAAAAATGAAGTTGGAAAACGTATTACATTTTTAAAATTTCGAATCCAAGTTGTAGAAGAGTTTTTACATAAATATGATGATGCAGCTTCTGGAGAAAAGAATACTGATAGACCACCTGCAGTAGATAATCCTGCCCATCTTAGTGAACGACATTTTAGATTCCATATTCCTCCTACTCCTGCGAAACGTAAACCTACGAGACAGTACAAAATTTGTTGTTCAAAAAAGGATGCAAATGAAAAAAAGATAAGGAAAGAAACATTATTTTAGTGCAATGATTGGGGAGTTGGTTTGTGCTTGGAAAAGTGTTTCCAGTTATACCACTCAAAACTGAATTACTGAACTAATAGGTATTCATTTTCATTCATTTTTACTTAATTATTTTTTTTAAAAATAATGCTCCACTAGAAGCGAACTTTACCACTGCCACGCTGTGGGGCAGCCACTTAAAGCGAATATGCAATTGCCATAAAACCGAAAAATTTTTATACAAGTAATTCAAAATATTAGTTTTTAACACTACTAAGTATATTTTATTTTGTACTAAACATTTGAGTTTTGCAATAAAAAAATGACAATTTATGTACCCAAATCATCAAAATAACTTGACAATTAAAGGAATAACTACCAGAAGTCTATATAACCCATTTTGACATGACTACTACCTTTTGAAGAATTAAGAATTTATTCTTGATTGAGATGTTTTCTTTCATGACAGCTTAAAAATTATTTATTCAAATAATGAAAAACATTGAAAATTAACTATAAAAAAGTTGTTAAGCCTTTTAAAAATAACTATAATTGAAAAAACTATATATTTGAACATTTTATCAGATATTTTATTACTTTAAATTTGAGGAATTCTTTAAACTAAAAAGCTATAATTTTTAAAGTGCATCACATAAAACTTCATCTTGAACAAAATGAAACTTGTAAACTCATGTCAAATTTCTAGAAAAAAATGTGACTGCTTTCATTACTGTGAACACCAAAATGTTAAATTGATTTGATTTGTCTTTTAAACTTTTTTTATAAAATTTCCTATCTTTGTTTCCATTTTGAAAAACATTTTCTTTCTCCTGTCAATTTCCCTCTTTTATTTATATTCCTCTTTTTATGTCGTACTTTTTTGAAGACAGCTTTTTAAAACGACTCGTGAAAGGATTCGCGTCGGTTGGAAAGAGATTTTACATTCTGACACTCTGAAGATTTGCATTTTCGATTTTCAACAAATAAATAAAATATCCATCCTTGTATTTTTTTTTCTTTCTTTAAATCAAACTTGTCAAATCCTTTTTAAAGACTTCGTTTTTTAAAATCTGAAGATGTTTAATTCTGATTTTATACGCTTTGAACGAGTGGTATTTTTGTGTTTTATATAAAACAGCATTACACCTTTTTTTCATTTGAAACGAAAAACGAGAAAACCTGAAATACAATTGCTTGAGGTTCTGGTTATTTTTTTCCTGCTGAATAGATTGTAAATATTAATTTTTTTAATATTATTACACCTATTCTTTTTTAAAAAATGAAGATTATATTTGGAAAAAGGTACTACTGTTAAAGTTAGCATTAAATTTCATTTTTACCTGAAAAAAGAGTAAAATAGAACATTGCATATTTGAGTTATCAAGATTGTTTGTTTTCAATTTCTATGACAGTCACAAAATTAAATAAAAATATATTTAATAATTATATTTCTCCTTGTAAATGTGTATTTTCTGTGTCATGTTCTGTTTTCCCTCATACAAATTATACCGTTTTAGAAATGTCCAATCACTTAGAATGTTTTAACACTTTAACTGTCATGACGTATATATCCGTCTCGCTCAACTAGTGCGTTAAGTGCCCCCGGGCGTATATATACGTCCTTTTGAAATACGATTTTTTTTTCTTTGCGTGCTTTTTCAGTAAAATCTTTCAGAAGGCTTTCGAATACAATACAAGGACTTTGACAGTGTTAGCGAAGAATTGACTTATTTTAGACAAAAGTTTGCTTATCTCTCTGTGTGTACCTTTGCTTTCTCCCCCTCCTAATACACTGCATACGTGGGCCTATGTGAAAAGTGGTGGTACTGAGGAGAGAAACGCGTAACTTTTAATTGGTAGCCAATGGGTTAACAATGCAAAGAAACGTCCAAAATATCGCTACGTGTAAATTATATAAATGTTTGCACATTTTTTTATTCTCTTCTGTGATTGAAAATTTCTCCCGGGTCTAAATTTTCATTTAATATATAGGAATTCCTTCAATACTGTTTAAACCCAAAATAAGAATAAATTAACTGTAATTCTGTGAAATAATTTCATACCTAATTTATTGACTTCACTGAAGAGATAGATACTTCCTTTCATTTTGAAATATTTTCTGAGTAAAGAATACTTTTAAAAACTATTGAGACCCATTTTTAATTCAGTAATAGAACGGTTATTTTTTAATTAAAAAGAATTTTGTATGCCTGAACTATCCCAATTGACAGAAAAAATGCATTATTTACATTACGACAGCCTCATCTCCCCATAAAAAATATTGATTTAGTGCTCATTTGCATACTTTCGTATCCGGAAAACTAAACGATGCGAAACAATTTTGTACAAAAAATTATGCAAGCGTTAAAACAGGAATTTCATCCAAGTATCTCTTTCAGTTTTTTTAAATAATGATGCTGGGAAGACAAGAGAAAATAAGTATACATTTACATATTTCTATTTTAATAAATGAAATCTGCGATACCTTAACAATATATAAAACTCAGCATTTTTTTATTATCTTACTAAAATTACAAATGATAAATTATTTCCTTCTAAAGCTCGCATAAATATTTCTTCCAAAGAATGCGTTAATTATAAAGGCGTAATTTAGTTAATAAAACATTATTACATAAACGAACATTAAAAAAATTAAATTTCTGAAACTGTACTTAGTGATATCACAGATCCAAGAGACACAATTAGTTTCTTCATTAGTGAATATCAAGAAGTATTCGATCCTCCTGTTCTCAAAAAGTTTTTTGCTTTTCAGAAAAACACCATCGATCTTCAAAAAGAAATTTTAAGTTAATGGCTTTTTTAATTAAAATGAAAGGGATAAAATTTCTAATGGATCGATATCGAAATTTGAGCATTCAAAATATAAAATTAATTGATTCGTATGTTTTATATAAGGACACATACAGTGGTATAATGTACATCCCCGCAACGCGGGGGTTGCGGGGGGGGGCAGGAATTCTAGGGATCCCCAAAGCCTGACTGATACCAAGTACATATTTGGGCTTGGGGCCCAAAACCTGACTTTGCAGGGGGGCCCAAATATTCTCCGTTAAGCCACTGAACACGTAACTCTTGATTTCAGAAACAGTGATGATCTGGAATTTCTAGAACCAATCACATTAAATGTAAAACGAACAGCAATATAATTCTGAACTATGGTTAAATACTGAGGACGATACCTGAGGTGACACTCAGCCCTCAAACTTCCACACCACGCCAAAGTGAAGACTGTCTGTACAGATTTAACGTATATCGGGTACACGTAACGTACACGGTGGGTCTTTAGTGCCATCAGGACTCGAACCCACAACTTACAAAACTGACCCACGACCAAACAGCCACCGCAAAAGCAAACAAAAATTTAGAATTATCGGGGAAAATTTTTAAAGGTAGTAATTGGACCATATGTGTGTGTGTTTAATTTTTTTATTTAACAAAATGGTAGCATAATAATTCTGCTTGTCACTGTTGTCAAATGCAATATGCACTTACGTACACAACTTTTGAAGTGTTAAGAATTACGCTTTAAATTTTGTGTGTATGCGTGTGTGTGTAAGTGCATACGTGCTTGCGTGCGTGAGTACTTAACCCTGGAAACTTAGCCTAAGTCAAAAAGTTTTGCTATCGTATTATTACGGCTTTTCTACTTTAACCTATACTGTCTTGCTATACTATTATATATTGCTCATCATTAGGTTAGAGTTTCTTCATTTTAGTGCATCATTAATCTTTATATATAGAGAGAGAGAGGAGTGAGATAGAAAAAGAGAGGAAGAGATTATTATGAGAATCTTACTTTAAGTATATTCAAAATTATTCAGGTATTAATAGTACTTGTTGTTGTTTACACTTCGCTTTTCATACTAGCAATAGCTCAAAACATGACTATGATATATATGGAAATAAGTATTGTATTAAAAAGGACAAGAAAGAGAGAGAGATTTATATAGCAGGAATGTAAACGTCATCATGTATGGATTGTTGATTGACCAGTAATGAAAATATTTTTCTCCCTCCAGAGAGATAGAGCTTGTTTATCTCATCCTTCCACTTGATATTCCTTGATGGTTCGTCGACTCATCAAAAAATCTATTTGATATTCATCGAACATAATTTGTAAGCCAATTCTTCTTGCACTAAAGAATGTGGGAGTTGTTGCACCTCCTTCCTCATCCACCCCCTTCACATCCCACACATCCCTCCTTTACATACTTAATATAAAATTCCTAACTAGTGCTCTTGTATAGAATATTTTTATAAATCATTCGCGCTTTAAAATACTTTAGTAATATTGAATCGTGCACACTTCTGTTTTTATATGAATGAGTGTATGCATACTATTATTCCTATAAAAAAATGTATCAACCATATAGATACAGGATATTATTTAAAAAAATTTTAAGACTATACAAGTGTGTATTTTAAAAAATCATTTTTTCAACCTTTTTAATAATTTCAAGAATACATGGCAGAAATATATACAAGCAACAGAGAATTCTATGTTAAACTCTCAATGCCATTTTCAAACTTTTATCAAAAAATTTGTAACAAAGAAATTAATGAAGTAAAATTAACCACAAATTATGTATTGAAAATAAAAATCTGTTTCACCAGATTTTGATAAAGGATTAGTACTTCTACTTATGAAACAGCTGCTGTTTGACCCGTGGGTCGTGGGTTCGGTTCATTTCCGCTGGAGACCTCTGTGAGGAAAAATAATGTTGTTACATATTAAATTCGTTTGAGTTTCGTAGTTTCTCTTGGGATGATATGAAAGTTTTAGTGAAATCACTGAAATGAACTTACTCATGTGAACTTACTTCGATGAAACCAACTTGATGAAGCCACTCAGGGAGTCTCTACATCATTTGAACATGGTTCAAAATTACGCGTTTCGTAGATGATAGCCCGTTACATGGTTCCGAATTATGAATTTGAAATCTGTTCGTACGCGGAACCTGTTACCTCTAAAGAGAAACCATTGACCCATTGCCCCACTTGACCCTTCTCAGGTGTGTGTAGTAAAATTATCAAGGAAACTCCTTATTTTATTCTAAGAAAATTAACTGAATGAAAAATAGTTATATAGAGAGTGTTGCGGAATTCGTCCGACAAATTAAGAGGGGTAATAGCAAGCAGGCATGAGGACGACAAATCACTATAGGACATAGGTCATGGGGTCGTAAGCCCTATTTACTCGGTGAAAATAGTGGTAATAGTAGCCGTCGGGAGGGTGTTGAGTCAGACGAGGGGAGTGGTCAAACGAATGTAGGAATTTGGAGCAGCATGGTAGGGTGAATTAAATCTGCACGTATGCAAACTTCCCACTTCTCCCGGAGTTGATGCTGGGATTAGCGATAACTGTGCACCGAACGAGCGCGATGGTACACCAACACATTTTTTGTTGCGGTGCGTAACCACGTCTATGCTACATGTCCCGGGAAGTGGATTGAACTTGCCGGATCTGTTGCTTAACCTCTACGCTTCCCAGAACTCAATCTCTTGGATTTCTTTTTCTAAGGACACCTAAAATCACTTGCGAGTGAGACACTAATGGCTACATTGGATGATCTAGCGACACGGATGGCCGTCACTTAAGCTTACATCGCCAGCACACCAGATCTTTTTAACGCTTCCAACAATCCTTCGTCCGTCGGTGTCAACTGTGCTAGGACATACGCAGCCACAAATTCAAACAATTCCTGTGACAATCACTTGTCGTTGCATTTCTGACGTCGAGCTTTGATGCATTGTTCGTACTGTAAACAAGCTTTACGAGTAATAAATATATTTCTTACCTCTTATTGTCCCTTTTTATTCCACTGGATATCACACCCTTCATAACTGATTTTGCGAATTACTCCGACTAAACGTGGTTTGCGACTCCATGTTCTATGGTGATTTGTCATCCCCATGCTGGCTATTATCACCCCTCTGAATTTGTCGGTCTAATTCGGCAACACCCTGTATGTGTGTGCTTAACAAGACAAAAATGTTATAATAATACTAAATATTACAAATCATATAGTAGTGCATAAATACAATTAATACGCAAAAGATGTGTGTGTGTGTGTGTGTGTGTGTGTGTGTGTGTGTGTGTGTGTGGTGTGTGTGTGTGTGTGTGTGTGTGTGTGTGTGTGTGTGTGTGGTGTGTGTGTGTGTGTGTGTGTGTGTGTGTGTGTGTTGTGTGTGTGTGTGTGTGTGTGTTGAGTGGTCCTTTTTTATGCAATTTTATTTTCAAGCGATTTTTCTGTGCGATCTTTTTTTAAACGGTACATGAATTTCAATGGCTTTGCCGCCACTTTAATGTTTTCTGTTAATGTACTAGTGGCGCAATCAATGTTAGGACCTCCCTGAGAAGTCAGGTTTTGCCTTTAATATTTTATAAATTGGGTAGATACGTACTTGGCTTTAGTCAGACTTTGAGTCCCCTACAGTCCTAGGAACCGCCCCCCCCCCGCGAGGTGGAGGTTGCGAGGGTGTACGCTACGCCACTACAGTGTACATATATACACTTCAAGACGCTTTGTTCATTTGTTATAAACAGTCTCCCGATAATGCACGCTCGGTTTCTTTCTCTTGATGCGGCAACAATCCCGCTTGATTGAAGACGAAACTTTCAGTGACAGTGATATTATCAATAATTTGATAGATTATGAAGACGGACAAGAAGAACTGGATTCTCTTTGAGAGCGAATAAAATATATGCAGGGACACAGCTTTCCAACAAATTGGAAAAGCATTTTTTTAAAAAATAGATATCAATTCTGAAAGGAGTATGAAATTTCAAAACAGCTTCAATCATGCATATCTAGTTATCGTGACATTTACAAGCAACTGACAAACCGACCTTCGTCGCAAAAACTTATCTCTTATTTTTGGTGCCAAACAATAAATCAATTGAAATTCTATATCCAAGTGACGAAAGTGATTTTGAACTTATTCATCACAGGATGATGTGCGCTTTAGATTACGATGAGTAGCAGTGAATAATTCATGTGCATTTTGAAAATTTCTCCATGTATACAATGAGAAACTAAATGTTTTTAGAATGTTTTCTGTGTAACTTAATTATTTATTTTGTTATGGAAGTACTTTCTCATAAATTTCGTAAATGGCGTATTTTCGTAGTGCGACTTTTTTTATGCGGTCCCTCTCCACCACATAAAAAAATTTCTGTAATATTTCGACAAAGTTGTTTGTTATATGTAGGAATTTATGAAATTTTCGAATATTTTTTGTGCGTTTTTTTAATGCGGTCTCTAGCTACCGCACAAAAATAGGTTTAACTGTACTTATTTCTTAAATATATACAACTGCGAAACCTGTTGTGTATCTTGAAAAGTAATAAATTAAGATCTTATAAGCTAATTTAATGAACAAAGAAATATGGTTGTTTTCATTTTTATGCATTTTTAATTGAAACAAATTTTCCCCCTTGACTATATATTATCATCTGAGAGAGAGAATGTTTGTTAGTATTTTTCACTCCTCCTTAAGTAAATAAGATCCTATGATTCACTACATTTCTCGAAAATTCTTGGAAAGTAAAATACACTGTTTATCAGCAAGGGATTACGTAAAAAATACTTTTAATTTTCCCCCTTTTTTCATCTATCTTTTACGAACCTTATTTTGCTTATATTGCATTTTAAATTAAATTATTATGTTCAATGTATCAAAAAAACTTTACAAGAAGTTGCGCATGAAAATTGATAAAAATGTTCTATTTATCTGTAAAAATGGCCCAGGCTGAGTGCGCCCAAGAATTTTATGCTGTTTCATGCAAAAAAAACAGCTACGATATCGAAACCAAAAAAACACCTACAGATTTTCTTAAGAGTTTTTTTTTAAAGAGAACTAAGCTGTTCGATATATTAACAAGAAATTTTCTGATACGATTTGAAGTTACTCTATTTATGGTTCCTAAATTTTTATCACTTCCTTTATCATGATTATTTTGTCTTTATTGTTATTCTTCGGGCATCATCAAAATGAGATTTTAACTGTTAAAGCAAGATTTCATGCGGCCATTTGTAATTGTTTAGAACTGGATAAAGTATTGACGGTATCACTTTTTATATCAGTTCGATACCACACTCGATATAAATCATTTTATCTTTCAGTACAGTTTTATTATACGAATCCATTTATTTATTGCAAAACACTCTTCCATAAAACTGAAATTCTTTACATAGGGGAGTTTAGAGTTTTTTTTAAAAAAAATATCTCTTGTTTAGTTTAGGATTATTGCACTACATAATAATAATTCTATTTATGAAATACGATGCGGTTATTAAAAGAAACCTTGAAATATTGATAGCTCTGATAACAAATGTCAAAACATGAAAGTAATCACATAAATCACTAGAAGATGAATCATAACTCTCTGAAACGTGTTATTTTAAACTGCTGCATCACAAAAAAGGAACTCATCAATTAATTCTCGTTATACAGTTGCTTAGAAGTATTCCAAAGTGTGTAAGCGTTTTCAGCCAATATCCAATGAAGTTTTCACACGTGTATCGAGATCTAATGAAAATATAGCGCTTATGTATTCAATAATATCGACATGTAATTAACAGTCTTCGGAAATAATCTATTTTACTTGTCTTCGTAGCAAAAACATTCTAACCATAGAATAATGACTAAGTGTTCATTAACTACTGAATTAAAATCAGAATTTGGTGTTCGTTTTTTATCTTCGGAAGTAATAAACCAAAACAGCAACAGATAGTTTTTCCTTCTTTTTGTGAATTTTCTTTTGGTTCACATTTATTCGAAAAATTAAATGAGTTTTGAGATTAAAAGAGTAACATTTTTCATTTTTTTTCTATTATAACGTACATTCCATGTTGATGGGTCCGATGCACGTTGAATCTGACGAGCTCAAAGTCATCCTGTTGGGGTGGTGTGGTATTTTGGAGAGGGGATCCCAGCTCAGGTGTCGTCCTCGTCACTTGACCGAGACGCAAAACTACAAGGTTCATCACCAATAGCCCTTGCATTGCTTTATAGTGTGACGTTAATACGACTCTTGCTCCCTCGAGAAAAAAAAATGCGAATTAATGCTTATCTAAGTGAGCTTGCTAAAATATTTAAAGCATTTACCGTTCTTTTTTAATCTCAGTTTTTAAACCAAAGTCATCTCTCTTCGAGAAAATGAAAATAGAATTCTTCGTCAAATAGTTATCACTCTTGAATAAAAATAATAAGTATAGGAAACCTAAAAGTGTGTGTTATCTGATATTTGAAAGAATTGTGAAGAAAATACAATCGATTGAAAATGCACTAACCTGTTATTACAAAAATGTTCTGTTTCGTTTCCCGGAATTTTTAAATTTCTAAATCCTATCACTTTCTTTAAAAGCATCATAAGTCTTAGGAGTTTTTTGTTGTTGTTGTTAATTTATGTCAATTTTATCAAAATTCTTTGTACATTTGCTTGAACGAAATTTTCTGGAATTAATTTTAAAAAGTATTTTCTTACTGAGAAAATAACAAATTAATCTTCTTGATACACTTGCATGTACTCATACTCTTCATTATAATATTATTTCCGATTTTAACTGTCATAAAATAGCTTAAGGTATCCGACTACTTGCGACAACTTTTTTTTTTAAAGAAATTGAGATTTTTTTTTTTGTGTGGTTTTTAGATTTGTTTAGCACATTTTAAGAAAAATATGCTCCAATTAAGAAGAGGAAAAGAAAATATTATTACTAAAATGGGAAAAAATAGGTAAAAATGTACAAAAAATAACATAAACGGGGCCCATTCTGTACCAAAAGTTTATAAACAAATTTTCAATTTTTCAATTCTGATGTCTTGCTATGTAATTCATTTTTGAAATGGCCTTCAGGGTAAGAGATATTTTAGTTTTTACAAAAACTAGAGCCCGTTATCTTAGTTATTATATGAAATTGCTTAAAATAACAGTGATTATATTAACATAAGGGACTGTAAATTTTGTAATAAAACAGTGATTGATAAATCTGAAGGTTAAAACCCTTCTACTATTATGCAGAACATACACAATAACTTCAGCTAATTATTTTCAAAACTTTTTTAGGAATCGCTGTCCCCGTTTGAGCATTTAAAAAAAATCACATTTCGAGTAAAACGAGTTTTAAAGTATGACATCTTGCTTAAAGTAATGGCATCTGCTTTTACTAAAACACTAGTATTTTTTGTTCTAGTGAACGGAAAACAATAAACTTGGTATTTTTAAAAAGTTAATAAGATGGTCTGTAAAATAAAATCAGGAAAAAAATTTTCAATTTTTTGGTAAAATTCACAATTTTAGGGTAGTCGGATAACTTAATTGAGCTTCGTAGTTTTTCCGCTGAGAGATAGATTACACTATATCACAGTTTCTTTCTGAAAAGTAAGAAAACCAGTTCATGTAACTCATCATTCTGTTATAAATATTCGATTAAATCATTACCACAGTCTCGACTCGTCTTCAAGGTTTAATAGCTTAAGTTATGATGTGAAAGTTAATATGGTTTTCTATTCTATAGAGATTAATTATACACAGAGATACATTATGTCGAAATACTTCTTAGGTTTCTGCTGGAATATTATCCTGTAATTGCTGAAAGACTTTAGGTTTATTTCAGTATATATGCCCTTGAGAGCAGCCCCATTAAATGTAAAGCAATATTCGATTTCAACTCATTACTAGATTGCTCTATAAACTTACTCAGTTTTCGTTACCTATTTTAAGGAGAACCTCTCATTTTGTAACTCTAGAACCACTAGGCATACTATTTAAGAATGAAATAACCGAAGAATTAATGATTTAGGAGTTTCAGAACGGTAAGACGTTTCACGTAGCTTATATTTCGAATGAAAATAGTTTGAAAGTTTCTATTTTCGCATTATTTTCGTTTATTATTTTAATATTAATGTTAAATACGAATCTTCTGTCAACAAGTATAAATAAAAATGTCTGTTACCAAGCTCATGTGTGACTATAAGTAAAAGTCTTTCGTTGCGAAGTACATATTACTATAAATAAGTCCTGTGTTGCTAAGTTCATATGGTTTATAGTCCATTCCGTAGATATTGCCATAATAACTTCTCGACTCAGATTTCAGCTAGAATATTTTCATGCAATTGCTTAAGGATTTGGATTTATTTTGGTACTCATGAATTTGAAACAACCCATTAAATGTCAAACGCTATTCTCTCTCGATTTCAATCTATATTCACCCATACTAAATTAGTCCATAAACCCAAAATTAGTTCAATTTTTTCTCTTGCTTAAAGTGCTTGCCTCATTTTCAAAATTTCTCGGCTTTCAGATTTAAAATAATAATATAATAAAGACTCTTATATTTGTAACGAAATTGTCTTTAAGTTACCATTTATACACTAAATTAATTTATTTTTTAATTGTATAGCAAGAATAACACTTAATGAAGCAAATTAATAAATTCTGTCTTTTTTTAAGTATCTTAGTCTTAACCTAACAGCAAATAATATATTTTCACTACAAAAGGGGGAAACAGAAACATAACGAAAAATTGGAATTAATTTTTACGTCTGTAGTATAGTTCCCTTTTGTTCTGTTCTTAAAAGAATGAAATTTTTAAATTTAAGTCACATTTTTTAGCAGTGTTCCTCGAAATCATCCTTCCAAATTTTGTTGTTTAAATACACGTTTTTATTATTGTTATTATTATAAAATGGCATAGAGACAATCCGTGTGCAGATCTGCTTCTTGTGACAGCGAAATCGATAAATCTTTTCTAAACCCAGTAATTATAAGTGGACTATAAAAAAGAAAAATTTATATCTACAATCCATTAGGGAACATACATTTTTAGGAGTATGTATAAAATTGGGTACAGTAGATTCCATTAATAATAATCATTTAGAAGCTATCAAAATTATCTAAGTTTGTTTTACTTTTTACCAATTAAAAATTGTATTGTGTTACTATATAGAGACCTAAGTTTTTATTTAATCTATTTTAAATTAAACTGTTCAATTACTTATTAAAAACCTTTTCATTTAAGAAATTCAGTTAAATTTCCCCTCTTTTAGTGTGAAAACTTAATCTTCATATACATCATTTGTTTTCCGTAATCAAAATAGTAATGAACAGTTTTTGTTATGCATATAAATGCCAACAAAATTGTTACCTTGAAAGATAAATCATCTTTTTTTTTTCATTTTATGATATAAAATCTCAGTAAACGTAACAAATTTTACATGAGCAAAAACTTACTGTATAAAACCGATTTTGATGCTAGAAAATTTCCTTAACAGTTTATATGGAGCATAACGAATCGTAATAAATATTCTCCATGGCATTATTCATGCTTTCCAATCAAAATGATATTCGTCGCAGTTTGGAAAGAACTTTTTTTGTTTTTCGCTCCAAGTATCACTTGCCTTAACTATTGAAACTTCTGAAAAGTTTCTCGCATTTTTGAATTCCAAAGCAAAATCGAACTAAATTCTTGTGCTGCCATCTGTTGAGAATCATTCAATATGTTGTAATTTACAAAATAAGGGGCAAAATCGATGATGATTATAACTTTATTTAAAAATATATAAGATTCTCACGAAATTTTCCTCAGATTTCTGTTAACAATCGCTATGAAAATGAAAAAGGTAGAATATTCATTCAAATTTATTTTATGTTCTAATTATTTAAAGTTTCTTTCATTAAAATTATGTATAAAAGTAATTGTGGTTTTCCCATGTGAGTTATATTTTTTATTTTAAAATTAAAGAGATAAAATTAAATACAATACGTAAAAAATGAAACTCAAACTCAAAAGGGAACAAGTAGTTATTTTATTTATTTAAACAAGCTAATATGGGATGTGCCAAGGTTCTAAATATATTTCTTGTTTAATTAACTCTGGCAGATATTTTGGAAAACCTATGCTTCAAAAATATTTTTAACGTAAAACTCTCCAACACTTCTTAAGTTAACCGTACTGATGAAAGAATGAAATTAAAATATAGTATAAAAATTTTTGTATAAAAGTGACACACGATTTGGATGCTCCTTCTCTTCTTCACACAAAAAAATTCGTTTTTTTTTTTTTTTTTTTACATATAAAAAGGTCAATGGCAATATACACTGGTGTGCAAAAATTAAGGACGAGACGGTTTTTTCAATATAACTTTGTACAAAAGCATTCCAAATCAACACATTTAATACCGTAAGATCCCCAATACGTAAGGACATGAATTATGTAAGCAACACTTACTAAAAGAGAAATCAGAGGGATAAAAAGAAGCTGTATTGAAAAAGTAGCATGGAGCGCAATGCGACTGAAGGCCGAAACATCCCTGTGATGGGTGTCCAGCAAGAAATATCCGGTCTTTAGTAGGGGATATGATCTCCCCTGACTGCTAGGCAGGTTTCACAGCGTCTGCCCATGCTGAGAATGAGGGTGTCAATGAGTTGTTGAGGCATTGCTGCCCATTCGTCTTGCAGCGCCAATCGAAGCTCCGGAATCGTTACTGGTGGTAAGGTACGAGCTGCCAAGCGTCTGCCTAGAAAATCCCATACATGCTCGATGGGATTGAGATCCGGAGATCGTGCCGGCCAATCCATACGTTCAATATCCTCATTCTCTAAGAGCTGTTCGGCAGCTACTGTGCGATGACATGGTGCATTGTCGTCCATGAAAAGGAACTGCGGACCCATAGCGCCTCTAAAAAGACGCACATATGGAAGAAGAATCTCGTTACAATAACGGGTCCCGTCGACTGAACCTGCGTCGAAGATGTGAAGGTCTGTACGACTACCAAGCATGATGCCTCCCCAAACGAGAACACCGCCACCTCCATACCTGTCCCTTTCAATGATGTTCGAGGGATGATTGCGGCTTCCCCGCTCTCTCCAGATGAGTATGCGATGAGAATCGCTACTCAGACTGAAGCTGCTCTCATCTGTAAAGAGTACTCGTCCCCATTCATTGTCTCTCCAATTCCGGTATTCCCGGCACCACAGAGAACGCCTTCTCCGATGGGCAGGCGTTAGAGGTACACACAGTACAGGGCGTCGTGCAAACAGACCACCACCGTGCAGTCTTCTGGCCACGGTAAAACGCGATATCGGTCGTCCAGTCGCCTGTGTCGTGTGTCTAGCGATCTCTCCCGCTGTCTGCCGCCTGTTTCTTCTGGCCTGTAAGGCAATATACCGGTCATCTGCGGGTATGGTTCCTCGTGGACGACCACTACTGAACCCCCGGATAGCTGTTCCTGTAGTTTGAAATTGTCTCCAAAGTCGTGAAACGATGCTGTGAGCAATTCCGAACTCTGTAGCCACACTTGTCACACTGCGACCTTCCTCCAACTTCCCAATGATTCGACCTCGGGTAAAAGCATCCAGATGTCGTCTAACAGATTGATTATTCGCCATTTCTCGCTGAGGCAGCAACTCGGTGTGATTTTAACTGCTATACGGTGTGCAATCTCTTTGCCAGAAATACTAATCTTACACCGACAACATGCTTTACTACTCAGACACTCCCCCATTACGTCTACCTGCATATCTGAGCATGTGCTACCATACATCACCTCACTTAATCTCCTGATTGGTCTTTCTGTCCGCTCTGCCTCTTCGTTCAGCTGATTTGATAATTTTTCGACTTCGTCCTTAATTTTTGCACACCAGTGTAAGCATATAACGATCAAATTTCGATCTCTCATACTTCAGTATTTTGTGTAAATCTCATTTATACAAAATATATCTTTATATATTTCTTTATTAATATATACATATATATTATATCTTTATATAATTAAATATATAAAGATATATTTATAAATATATCTTTTATTTTTGTGCAAATAAATGTAAATATATTCAACTCTTATCCGATTCAAAAGGAACATATTACTATCATAATGTTTAAATTCAATGTATTTTTAAATTAAAATTGATAATAATAAAGTTCATGGTAGGTCAGCTTAGCCTTGTGTAAGCCTTCTAGCAGTGGCGTAACGGAAAATAAATGGCCCCCTCCGCAAGGTCAGGTTTTGGGCCCCAAGCCGGATCTTTCAAAAGATTACAAATCCATAACATAATGTACCTTTCACATCACGTAAAAATGTTTAAACTTATAACTTAATTCAAAATCAACCTGAGTCTGAGTAAAAGAAGTAAATAACGTATAACATTAGAGATTATTTATAGTATTAATTAGAATGGAAAATCTAACACACAACAGTCGATATATAATATATAACCTGGTAACTTAAATAAAAACAATACTCTAAGAAAGATACGAAAACTAAAAATAATTTTCAATTTCAAATTCTTACGAAGGAAAACAGGTATCGCTTACCACATTCTTCGTTTCTGAATCCCGGGATGAGCTTGATCTAAAGTTCGATTACTTTCTAGCATAAATACTGCAAAGGAAAAATCTTGATTTTTCGTTTTTGAGAACCACTCAAAGTTTTTTTAACTCCACTCATTTTAGGGCCACGTTTCTTCTTGTCTTATTAACAAAATACCATTTTTTGAACCAGAGTATGAAATTTGATTTAAAAAAAGCAGTTCTAATATTGAAAGCGAGATGAAGTGAGATGGAAATATTTTAATAGTAAAAGAACACACCCCATATTTAAGTGCATTGAATATAAAAATAGAGATGTCTGTTCTAAAAGCAATTTTGTGAAATATTTCTCATTATGCTTTATTTGATTGAATACTCATAAATCTAGACCAAATAATCATTTAAAATGCTTTCTAAGCTTTTCCAAGTATCGTAATACTATTTTACTTGAAGAAAGCATTACAGATTTACGTTATTTACGATTTCTCTAAATGAAAATGAAATACATGAAGGGGGAACTAAAGTTGCCAATAAGTTACTGTGTTGTTTCGGTTTGAAGTAAATCATATCTCTTTTTTTATCCCTACAGCTAATGTAAAGTGTACTTACTATAAGGATAACACATCTGACATTTGTTATATCTGTTAGTAATTTAGGTTTAAAAAGAAAACCCACTAAAGATAAGTATTTCTCGTTACTGGGATTACAGCACATAAAAAAAAATGCTTTTTGATTTGGTTATTAGATCAAAGATATACGATGAGAGTATTAAAGTTTTGATTTTGAATAATGCCAGATCGCCAAAACAAATTGGAAAATCTCTTAAAAGTTAGGATTTTAAAAAAAAAATCTAAAGCAAATTTTGAGAAAATCTGGCAGGCTTTGCCCCCCCCCCCCGCAGTGTACGAGTATACATTACGTCACTGCCTTCTAGGTTAGTTTGATAATTCATGAATATTAAAATAAAAATTATTTGTTGTACATTTTTTCAGGTAACTTATTACCTCTTGGTGAACTTTCTCAAAGTAATTAATTTTAATAATTATTGTCCTGCATGCAGAATGAAAAAATGAAGCTCAAAAAGTTAATAAACTACATAATTGCTGAATGAGATCAAAGGTGTCTATTTCACAAACCACTAGCAAAATAGAAATGTCTAAAATAACATGGATATTTTTAATTCATTGTGTGTGAAATTCTGAAGATTTAATCGGTCTCTAATTCACTCAGACTGCCTAATTTATCTAAAAGGGTAGATCTACAAATAAAGGGGAAAATAGAGTTTCTACCTGAAAAGAAGTAATAAATTGTCCTCTAGTTTTTTTCTTATGCTTCACTTTCTACTTCTCTAGCTCTTCAAAAAAAAATTTCCATGATGGTATTATAGTCAAAATTAATTTCTAAAAGGTTTCTTTTTTTCCCCTTGTTAAAGTAATGTGTTCATTCGTATTCCTAAAAAGTAAAAAAAAAAATTACATTTTGGGGAAGTATTACTGGAATATACATAAATAAATAACTATAACTTTTACTATGTGTTCGTGCTTTGTTCTAAAAAGAATGATTCATCCTACATCTTGGTGAGTTTAAAAGAATTTAACTACAGAATATTTCATAAAGTTACCGTGAAAGTTATATGCACGCAATTCGTTCGAATGCTCCTTTTTTTCTCGTTATTTTGCATCTACTTGCACTTTATAGTAACACGCAACTGTTGTTTATACAGTAAATGAAGTAGGGAATAAATAGTGTTTCAAATATATTCTCTCTCTCTCTCTCTCTCTCTCTCTTTCTTCTAACATTTATATATATAAAAAATCTATCATGTCTCTTCAAAAGATTTCATTCTCATTCTGTTATTGCTCGGCAAAATAAGAAAAAAGAATTCTTCTGGTTTTCTTTTTTATATGAATTAAGGAATCAGCAATTACTATTTTGTTACTGTTTTCTTTTGTACCTTAATTAAAGTGATTTTAAATGCAAAGCAAATCTTAACAGAATACTTATAATTAATTCATAAATATTATATTTTCAAATAAAAAGTAAAAAACAAATAAGGACATTCTTCTAACTAGTTATTATTAACTTATTAGTATGTTAATAAAATTTTAATAATATTACATAATATGTGTACTGAATAACAGCTACGTTATATTAAAAAATTTTAATTAATGATGCATATATTAGTTTACAATACACGTTAATCACACCAATTTAGGAATCAGGTCTGCTATAATGTGAAGTAATTAAACAAAATCAAACGAAATAACAAAAAAGTCAAGTTTTGTTTGTTTTCAATATAGCTACAAGCTTAAATATTATTTGTACTTAAAAAAATCTAGGCTAAATTAAATTAAAAAAATTATTATATAAGTACTAAAAAAACTTGAAATCTCAAATACGTTAATGATAGTTCAAAGATACAATTTTAAAAAACTATAAATAGAAAAAAAATCATTTATTTTCTATAAAATTTTGCTCATATAAAGTGTATTTATATTGGAAGTTTTAGGAAGTTAAGGGACACTCACTTTTAAATTCAAAATTGAGCAATAAATTAACCTAGTATGAAAATGCAAAAGGGCTAGATTAACCAAGAAAATCCATTAGAATCAACAAAAACTTATTTTTGAAAAAAATAGTGAATTATACTGAAAATAGGTTTTCTTTCTCATCCAGAAGACCAAATTTAGGTTATAGACACAGAAAAGAATAATGTTACTTGTATTAATGTTTTTTAAAATATAAAATGGGAAATTTTACGTTGTAAAAGCTTACCAACTAACGGTTGTGTTTTTTTTTATGACAAGAACTGTGTGATCTATATCTATATTCTTTTATTCAAACTATGAATGGTATACACGTAAGTTAAAATCTTGTAAGCAATTTTGAAAAAAGATAAAAAGCCTAAAAATATCTTTTTGTGTAGCTTTTCCACGTAAGCTTTATTATCTGTAGCAATTACAAAAAAAAAAAATCCGATGCCTTACTACACTAAGAAACATTATTATTTTCATACTGAATGTTTGAATAGGTTTATGCAATAAATTTCTCTAAGACTTATTTGATTTTATGCGAAGTTTTTGTTATCAATTAAACAATTGCTATGTGTTGCTAAGAATATTTTAAATGTTATCAGGAAAAGATTACTTTATCTTACTAATTCTTTTGTGAAAGAAGCGTTTTACATTTAAAAAAAAAGCTAAAACTGGTGTTTTGTTTGATAAAAATTATCTTCCATCAAGAGAGAGAGCTTGATTTTTTAGTCTTCTGAACAATAAAATTATCGACTATTTGCAAAGTACTTTTTTAAATTGAGAGAGATACGGAGATTTTTTTTTTTTTATTTTTTTTATTTTTTTTTTTTTTTTTGTGGTTTTTAGATTTTTTTACTAAATTATATGAAAAAAACTAAAATTGAGAAAAAAATGTAATATCAAAATGGAAAAAAATTGGTGAAAATTTATAAAAAATTACTTAAACTCTGCTCACTCTGAAAAAAAAAACATTTAGAAACGAATTTTCAAATTTTTAACTTTCATATGCTACAAAACCATTCATTTTTAAAGTGACCTAAAAGATAGAAGATATTTAGGTTTTAATAAAAATTAGAACAGTTTAGATCTCTGTCATTGCATGAAATTACTTTAAAAAACCTGTTATATTCATATAAATGGTAGTAAAATTTATAATAAGGAAATGATCTCTAAGGAAGTAGGTCATACAAATTCTGATTTTACACAAAACAATCACAAAAAATTTCTGCTCATTATCCTGATAACTTTTTTACGATTTTTGTGTCGCTTCTTCAAATTTTCTGAAACAACGTACTTTGCGTAAAACACGTTTTAACCCTTTCACGACTAAGGTAAACACACACATTGATGACTAAAGGAAACAAAAACCCTCTTTAAAATTGATAATTGTCGTATTCAATATAACCTTATCTGCATTTTTTATACAAAATGTCAAAATAGAACGTGCACCGAATGCACGGGAAAATATATAAACGGGAACGTTTAGGAAGGGGGGAGGCACTGGCAAAACAATTGGCGACGATAATAAAACGCTCTCGGGCAGTACTGTATTATTATTTCAGTTTATTGTGTCGTGTTATTATATATTACTGTTTTCTCACACATTCATATTATTCGTTAAGTATGTTTTTGTTGGGACGTTTGAGATAATTAACGGTTGTGTGAGGGCTAGGAAATTAAATATTTGGTTTATTTACGTCACAGTTATTACACATTCATTGAAATTATTCAAAATATTGGTTATTTCATTAGAGTTCAAAATATGATATTTTTGACGAAGAAGGCAACTCGCGCGCGCGCGCGCGACTGTTCTCTTCAATGTTTTACAACTGACTCCCCTTACCATTTCATAGTCTTGGGATGGGGGGCGGTTTCTTTCTAACAACTCGAAAAACACTCAGAGTTTTTCTCACGGTCAAAGGTTGCCGGGGCGATGGCAGATGACAGAACCCGCTATATTTAAGGGCACACGTGTGCATAGGAACGCGATTATCCTATCCGCAAAAAGAAATCGATTTTTCAGATGTGTGACGCGAAAACGTCACATAGCGCAATAATAAAATTTATTTGAATAAATGAAAACAAATGCATGATAAAACTACACATTGTTATGATTTTTATGGAATTCACGTCTTAACAATCTAAAATAAACATATCATACATACATTTATACATACTTTTATAGATACGAAGAGTAAATATTAGAGTATTTACTCTTAGCAACCTTATAGTCCAGGTAAGGGTTAAAGTCAGTAACTGCACACTCAAAATGTCATCCTTTTTTACTAAAACAACTGTAACTTTTATGCAAGGGAACAGAAAAACAAAATTTGGAATATTTTTGTCCATTTTTGACGAAATCTGAGATTTTAGGTAGTTGGATATCTAAAATAAAAAGTACGATTTTCATACTTAGATTTTCAACAGAAGAAAGAATAAAATCCATTCAAAATCAGAAAAGGATTTTCATTATTCCAATTCATACTCATTTGAATGCAATAATCAACAGTGGAAATAAATATGAGAATAGGAAAAAACAACATTTAAAAAATTCTTTACGTTATTTCATGCGATTTTCCACACAAAAAATAAAATTATACTGTACTATTTTACTAGAAATTATTTCCCTTTAATACTAAATTAATTATCGATTCAAAGTATTGATATAAATACCATAATGTATTCAATAAATTCAGGATTAAATGTTTAAAATACATTCCATACGAAGTAGTAATTTTTTTTCTTCACCTCACTAAATACATTTGGCGAGTATCTTTTTGAATCTATGAATGTCACACACATTCATTTGTAAACACTCTTTTTTTTTCCATCATTTTTCCCTCAAATATATTTTATCTTGATGCCAAAAACTATATAATTTTTAAATAATATATATTAGAAACATTTACTTAAATAAACATATGTCACAACATATATTTTTATTATAATAAATATTTTTCTACATATACATTTCATTGATTAGAAAATTTTTAGGAGTGGGCCAACAGAAAAAAAATCTTTTGGAGAGCCAATGTAATTTGTTATAAAATGTAGTAAAGATACTAAAATAACGTATATCTTGATCATTCTTTAATATTAATACAATTACTATTAATTCAGTTTTATTGGAATTTCTCGTTACTCTTCAATGTTTTCAATATAAAACAAATAATCAGATTGTAATATAATTTTACCCATATTTATTAGAATTAGTTCCATTTTTTATAGTTGTAAAAGCTTTTAGATCAAATTTTATCATCAACAATCAATCATAACTATCAATCAAAACCAAATATCCATAACTATATCTTGCATATGCAAAAAATACTCAAACTTCTGTTGCAGGCAGAAGTGGGATTTTTCAGTAAACACAATGTCGGTTCCATTCCGTTGTCCATGTCCGCGTTCATCGCACCATTGGCGGCGCAAACACCTTTAGTTTCCTGTCAAGGGTAAACGAAGCAATGGATGCCTTTTGGACATTCCACTCTGCTGCAAACGGCGTCGAATGGTACACGCGGACACCGAATGATGCGTAACAGACTGAATCTGTTGTGCTATGGTTCGTGATGTGGCTACGTGATCTATCACTCCCTTGTGCACAATCTGCCTGTCATCACAGGCAGTTGTGCAATGAGGTAGGTGCGATCGGCCCCGTAGGTCCATCGTTTCCTCCTGCATCCCGCGATGACAGATCCGCATTACAGTTACTTGGCTTTGTCCAACACGTTGACCGATTTCTCTGAAGGATAATGCGCAATACCTACAGGCTACTATTCTTCCTCTGTCGAATATAGAAACTTAGTCATAAAACGCTCGATGTCTTTCACGAGGCTAAGGTAAATAGATTACACTAAATTAAAAAAAAATCACCGTCAATCTGTTCTCCCCCCTTATAGCGCTTGCGGGTTACGCTACGGTCGCCCGTGATGTGCGTCTGTTCTATAATGCTAATGATTTGCATATTTCATGCCGCTAACGCATGGTGAAAATTTCACATGGTTTGCATGCTTCTATCAGGGTGTTGCATTTTGTGTGGCCGGCAGTGTACATAAATTAGGCACACTCTAGATAAAATTTTATAAACGAATTTTCAATTTTTTTTTCATTCGTATGTTTCATTACTCTTTATATTTCAGATATTTAAAAGATGAGAGGTATTTAATCTTTTACAAAAAACAGAACATTTTATCATAGTTGCTATATAAAAGGGCTTATAAAAACAGTTGTTATATTTATATAAAAAGTTATAACTTAGTTAAAAGTTATTATATTAGAAAAAATGCAGACAAAAAAAATGTCTGTGTGTGTTGATTACCTTTATAAACTTTTCAATAATTCCTGTCCCCGATGATTATTTTATGGAAAAAAAAACCATTTTGTGCATAAAAACGTTTTAAAGTTAGTAATTGCACTCTGAAAGTAGAAACTTGTCTTACTCTAACAGTTGTAACTTTTGTACCACTGAACGGTAAATAAAATCTTCGTATTTTTACAAGACCTATAAAATGGTCTACAAAGTTAAATAATAAAACCTTTTGTTAAGTTTTGATTAAATCCATGATTTAAAGAAAGTCGGATATATTTACATTTTATTTAAGTTTCTATTGGTTTACACAGCTTTAATTACTATATTTTTTTTATTACTTCTTTCTTTAGTTTCGATTTGGCAAGAAGAAGAGGAAGACATGCACTGATCCAGCCAACTGTTTCCAATGCATGCAGAGAAATGTTAATCTCAATGCATCTCAATACACGATGAATACTTTCTTGGAAAAGGACAGAAGATTGGCTGAAGAGGCTAAGCGTAAGGAGCTGCATTATGTCCAACTCCCTCCGGAAAGAAAGCAATTACCCATTCCGGAAGAGAGCAGCAGTGAATCGGGCTCGATTCCAAGTTCAGCTCCAGTAAATGCTGAGCGAAGATTGGTGGTAGCTTCTTGCAGCAGAAATCCTTGCATTGTTACTACGGTTGAAGCACCAGATGATGAAGTCTTGGTGCAGTTGCCTATCCAGTACCATTCTCCCCACTGTAATTGCCCTGCTTGTAAGAAGAAGAGGTATGATGAGAGCCTTATAGCGATGGATGCTCAAGTTATCTTGCAGAATTCTCTTCTGCAAAGTTCCCTGACCGATACCGCTGGCTTGGTTTGCGCTATCTTGTAAAGCTCTAAAAGCTTAACTTGATAGAATGGTCTTGACCTCTTCGAGCAGATGAATGTATTCCCTTATTTCTTACTATTCATTGTGTCCAGTAATCATTTTTGTGATGTCCAAGCTTTTTAAAACGTAACGTTAACATTGACATAAGCAGACTTTCTTATAATTTATCTTCAGTTTGTTTTTGATTTAATTCTATGATTTTTCTACATTTTACATAATTGAAATTTATATAAAAGCCATGATATTTTAATAACACATAATGTTACTATTCTGATCTGATAATGCAAAATAGCAAGCGTTACGAATCAAAATTACACCATTAAAACACTTACCCCCAAAATCTGATCAAATCTTATATAACTTAACAGTAGAAAACAATATAGTTTTTCTGGCATCAGTAAATAATACAATAGCGGTTTATCTGAAAGAAATAATTTCCTAGCGAAATGCGGTAAAAATATATTAACTGAAATTTTTAACTTTTTCAACTAAATTTATATGAATATCTAGTAAGGTGCTATTTTTTAATAAATACACATTATTTGAAATAAATATAAAATCAAAAGACAAAATGATATCTAAATGGAAATTTTGATAAGTTTTGACTCTTACTTTAACGTAAAATATTAAATGTACAGCCAAAATAATTTAATACAGAATTTGAAAAAATAAAAGAACTTAACCCTTAAATGCATAACTGTTGCCAATTGTCTACATTCTATAGTTCCACTTAATTTTACTCAAAAACCTGAGTGTGGACATTTCAGAACCCGCGTTTATGACCATAGACAATAAATCCGAGTTTAGGAAAAAACATTTGACATTACTTTTGGCAGTTAAGTTATATGTATTTTTTTAACATTTGAATGTAGTGGACGATAAAGTTCAGAGTGTTACTTGGAAAGATATTTCCTATTTTTGAGTTTTCTATAAAGGAGGATTTGTCTAATTGAAAAAAACTACATTTCATCTGTTGTCAAGTAACCTATCAATGTTTGGTGCTGTATTTGACAATTTTATTTGATTTATGCTAGATTTTTCGGAAATACTTTATGTTGCCAAAAGTCTACATACAACTTTTTTCAAAATAAATACTTAATATTATTGCCAGGACTTTTTTTTAAAATTTTTTACGTAACCCATGACTACATTCCTATATAAAAAACGATCTTTTAAAATTCAAATAAAAAAGTCATGTATTTAAGGGTTAAAATGTAATTTACTTCTCTCTATAGAAGCTCATCTAGTAAAGAAATTAATTTGTTATAATGTTCCCCTCCCCCCTTTATAATAATTTTCTAATATATTAGCACTTGAATGACAACTCTAGCTATTAATGTAATGAACAACAGCACTATGTTTATATTTTTTTCCAGTTAGCATAGGGTCAAAATTAATTCTTCTGGTTTTCTTTCTCTCTATTATTTAATATATATATGAAGGAATTATGAATTATACATATATTTTTTTAACTAATACGTCTGCATAATTAATTTTACTGTACATACAAAGTGATAGTTAAATATTTTTTATTTCAACTTTATAACATCTTATTTAATGTTATTTTATTAATAGTATTTTAATTTAAAGCCGGAAGCACACAGTTTTTAAATTAAGTTCACAAACATTTTCTTATGTTACTTCCACCGATGCTTCAACTTAGCATTAGTTGATTTCTTTAGACTGATGTTAATGAATGATTAACTAACTGAATAGTAAAAATGATTATAGTACCAGGAACTGTAAATTTCCGATACAGAAAAACTCCATTATAGTTATAAAACAACTATTCTTGTGTTTCAAAAAATAATTACTTTATTAGATGAGCTTTAACAAATAATTATAACCTCTATTCTTATATTTCTAACACATAACTTTAAAATTTTATGTTGGAAATGGTTTTCTATCTGGCTGTTTCTAATAACTTTCAGTAATATTCTTATCGGAACAAATTAAAAATTATAAAACATACACAAATTACAGAATATATACATATATATATATATATCATGAACACTACAATTACTATTGAAACAGGTTGTGAAAGTTTTTTCCGGACTCATACTCGAACTTGAGAGCTTTAAAAATTCAATACCTGACGTTTTAAGCATTAAGCTCCCAGGACGAGAACATCTATATTAATGAAACGACTTCAAGAAAGCTAGAAATAGTTTTTAATTTACAATTACATTAGAAAACTTTGTAGAGTGGGAATACATTTCGTTTAGTAACCTTTTTGTTCTTTCTAAAACAAATAAATGGAATTTTGATATGCACACAGAAGCGTGCAAAGTTTTTATAACAGTTGGTTTTCGCGTTTAATTTTAGACTTGATAAAAAGAAACTATAATTATATTTTTAAACATTCTTTAAAGCAACTCTTTTTTTTATCTTTTTTTTTTAAATTTTTGTTTTTCTGAGTTACGTATAGTAATAAATTTATTATATTGACTCAGACAGTTTTGCTGTAGATATATTATAACTTTTGTTGAAACAATTGTATTTCTATAATTAAAAGTATACCTGTCCCTAGTATCTTAAAATTATGATTTTACCATTCTGTTCATTAATTACATTAAATATACTCATCATAAGTAATATAATTAACATACAATAACACTTTGTAAACATACTTGTAGATTAAATTATTTTCACATTCATTTTAAAATTAATTGCACGCTACAATCCAGCCCTATAAAGTAAAAATTTTTAGAATTTTAACAATAGTTTTTATTCGGAAACTTTTTAAAATGTACCCATTGTGACACGCAATGATTAGAGTGGAAATTTATACACGCACAATTCTTGACGCATAAACATCTATTTTAAACGTCCCTTTTAAATATCTCTCTTATGTGGTTGTAATAATGTGTATACCATTATCGCGTGCATTATTTTTTGTTCGATCATATATTATTCATCCGTTTTCTTAAATATGACTACATTCGATTTAATTTCTAATCTATGAAAGTAATATTTAAATTTTGAAAATGAACTTTAAGTTATCGTAAATAAAGCAAAGAATATTTTTCTTTATTTCGAATTTTCTAATATTTAAAAAGATATTGTACATGTACGAAATGCATAAGAGAGAAACCATAATTTTGTGCGCACACCCAACAAATCATCTCAATAGCATCCTTCGGAATACGCTCGCTTATCTTGCTTTCAGTAAACTATTGCTTAAAATAAAATTCCTTTGACTAAAAATCAAACCCCCCTTCCCTATAAAAATTATGATACTAACAAATTAAATCATTAAAATATTAAGATTAATTTTCCTAACGGCTAGTGAAATATGGGTTTTCCCTGTTATTTTTCCACTCCCACAGAAATCAAAAATATTTTTAAAATTTCTACTTCGAAGCCCTAAAGGTGCAACGACTGAAATTAAATCCCCAAAATTCCTCATATGATTTATTGCTTTCAAATGCGTATTAAACTAAACCATGCTAATAGAAAACATTTTTTGCTTCGAAAACTGGTAAACATTTTTTTTTATTTCCTTTACTGATATTTTTTCCTTTAAGTACAATTTTTGGGAAATACCTTTTTTCTAAATTCAAGGCAAATTCAGAGCAAAACTAGTTTTTTTTTTTTTTGATCTTGCTTCGAAAGAAGACAAAAAATTCGGTGACTGGCCAACCGGTATATTTAAAAATCCTGCTTGTTTTTTGTTGTTGTTTTTTTTTTCTTTCTTTTTTCTTTTTCTTTTTTTTTTAAATTATACAACACTAGATTAAAATAGACTATGAATAATTTCTTGCACCCCCTTATTAGAATATATTGAAGATCTAAACCTAGAAGTATTCCTTTTTCCTATATATTTTACAGCAGAAACGTCATTCTATTTTATAAGTGTAATTATTCAGGATTTGTGCATATATAGTTAAGCGTATATTTAAAGAATAAAACATCAATTCATTGATAAGGCTACAAGGTAACTAAATAATCATGAAATTTTAAAATCATCACAAAATGCGTGTTTATATACAGTTATACCTATATCGATTTATGCGTAGTTATAATAAAGAATGACATATAGTACTTACCTCTTTTTATAATCAGCTCTGTATTAGGAAACTTGTAATAAAATAGTCCGAAAGAAACTTTTCTCAACCAACTTTCTACAATGATAAAGCAGATTTGGGAGTAAGATGCTCCAAAGATAAAGTTTTCCATACCAAAACATTATTTTTGAAATTTCTACACCTTTGTACTACAAAATAAGATTACAGCAATTAAACTCGAAATTTACACCATTTGTAACGATCACACAGAAAAATTGCAATCATACAAAATTTAACATAGTATTTTCTTAAGGCTCCCATTTTATAAATTATGCAACCTTACTTGGAAATAAATGATTTTGAAAGAAAAGCTTTAAAGAAGCATTTTAATGAAGTAATAAATTAGAGTAAAGCTCTAACTAATCAATACATAAATTATTCGATTAGTTATTTTTGCATTAAAAATCATTCATCATTTTCTAAATGTACAACACATGTGCCAAATATGTTACTCTTATGACTTTTTTTATCGAAAATTTTTACTTTTTTTTCTTTCTTAATTTTGAAACATATCTGTCCTGCAAACCCCGGATGAAAAGCAATGCGTGTGTGGCTTCTTAATGTAGACAAATAGCTGCTTTCTCTCTCTCTGTACTTGCTGCAATTTATTTTAATTAATATGTAGTTGATTCAAACATATCTATATTACAGAATCTAAGTTTGCGCGAGGTATCGGATATTATGCGTACTGTCGAATACTTAATGTTTATTAGCAAGCCACATAATATGCTTGTCTATAAATAAATGTGTATCGCACTTTAAATATATGTTAAAAATGCCTAAGATTTACAACTTCACTTTTCCCAACTTTATTAATTTACGAATTATTTCTTGTAAGTTATAATATTGTTCGTGTTTGTGCGATTGCTAATGTTTTTTTAAATATTTCAGATGTAATTGGAAGTGTTTGACTTTGATGGCAGAAATGCTATTCAATGTAAAAAACATTTATTCTACATTATTTTTAGTTTGCTAACACGTCTTTAAAAATACCATTTATTGTGAAACGACATTCCTGATGTAATACTCTATTCGTCAATAAATAAATGTGAAGCACTTGTTTGACTAATCATTTGTATATGGTACACTTTACAAGTTTTAAAGAATATTTAAAAATTATTGTTATTCATGAAATGTATCCAAAAAGCTCATACTTTTTAAGGGGACACGGTACGATTCAATTGACGAAAATCGGTCAAAAATTCAAATCTAATTTTTAGTCTAAATTATTTTTTATGCACTTTTCTATAAACTCACAAAATTTGAAAGCTCTAAGTTTAAAAAACGTAGTGTTGTGATAATTTTTACGTTTGTTTTTATTCACATCCCAAAGATAAATCAAAACTTTAAAATGACTTATCTCGGAAAGGTAAAATAACTACTTTGTCTTCATTTAAAATGCTAAGACTTTTTTTCTATTGTGCCTAATACTTGAAAAATATTTTGCTTGTTGTTAATAGTACATTGAATAAAAGCTGGTATGCATTTTTCAATCAAAGCAATGCTTATTTTTTTTTAAATAATTGAACATAGAATTTACACATTTTTTAAGGAATTTTCAATAAGCATTCATAAAAAGAAGTATTGTACGAATACTGATCACGTTATAACAAAATCCATACCAACTTTATTTATACACTGTTGGACGTACTTGTAAATAAAATTTCATATATGTACGTTAGTTTTTGTAAGAGGAGTAGCATTTTAAAATCACTTCATAAGTTTAAAGTTTTTCCCTTGAAAAATTAAATGGTTAGTTTTTTATGAAAGTTTGAGCCCAAAATCTGTTTTACATCCTACATACACATAGAAGGCAAGCAAAAAAATTATGAAAATCATTAAATTAAAAAAATTTGTGTAAATCGTACCACGTCCCCTTAAAATATGTGTGTTAACTTACATAAGTTAAACTACATGGACCATAAAAATCAAATGTTAGGGCAAGGGGTCTCAGGGATGTTAATTTTGTCTCTAGGGTTGAAAATATGAGCAATTTTCAAAACAGGTATACTACTTTTAAATTTAAATTAAATAATTCGAATCTTTTACACAACATTTACAAAGGATTATGGTTTCAAAAAAGTACAAAATGTTTGAAATATAATCATAATTTTAAAAATTATAAGCACATGCAAATAAGAAATAATTTTGTAATAAAAGTATTTTTTGCGTTGAGCGCGCTATTTTCTATGATATTTTTCTTTGGTGTATAAAACTTTATAGATTTATAAAATGTATCGGCTCTTTAAACCCTAGTAATTTAAAAATAATATATCTTTTTTATTTAAAAAATTTTGAAAATATAATTTTTTTATTTTTAAAAAATCTAATTTATTATTCTATTTATTTAAAAAATACTACGGTGTAATAAGGATACATTTAACTTCGTTAATCAACTTATTGCTAGTAAATAAAGCTACTACTTTTGAAAATAGCCAGCGCAACGTAAAACTTAATTAATATTTCTTATAAAAATATTTCTTATTTTCAAATGCTTATAATTTTTTTAATTATGATTATGTTTTAAACATTTTACATTTTTTTGTAGCCCCATTCCTTTGTAAATAATGTGTAAAAGATTCGAATTATTTTATTTTAATTTCAAAGAGTTATATGTATTTGAATATTGTTTATATTTTCAGCCCTCACAGAGAAAATTAACACCCCTGAGACTCTTAATGACTACTACAACATTTTATTTTAACATTTTGTAACTTTTACTTTAATGTTGATCCAAGAATATCTAAAGACTTAAAACAATAACTTTTTATAAGAAATTTTTAAATAATCAAAATTTACAGTTCCTTTTTATTTGTATTAGTATAAAGTCCAATACTCAGAAATTCTCTCAATTTACAATGCCATTGTTAAGATAATAATAAATTTGACGTTAAGTCAATTATCTAACAATTATGATACTACTTTAAGATAATAGAAATATATTATTATTATATTAAGCATCATTGAATCAAATGGAAAATTGCATTATAAACTAATTGATATTTCTCTCAAATTTCATACACAGTTACAAGTGTCTTTAATATTTAATATCGATTTCTTAAGTAGGGTTCCTAGTAAATATCTTCAATGATAAACAAGAATTTAAAACTATTTTATAAATATATTTTTTATTGACAACATGAAAAACATATTTCATTGAGAATTTTTAGTATACCGAACATTTTATTTGGAAGATACAGAAAATGGGATTGACATTTATTATTTTTAAATGTTCATCTGAATATAATCGTAAAAAGCATAAACATTGAAAAATAAAGCAACAAACGTGTAGCGTAGAAAATAATCTGCACATAATTATTTATTCTTAATGTGTTTTTGTTTATAACAAAGGATAAAATCTGAAAAATATTTGCAGTCTGCAACCTTAAGAAGATTTAGTTAAAATTTCCTCAAAACATGAATTTATTTTTTCTTTCTATGTACCAGTTTTAGTTAAGACGACAAAAAAGCATTTTGAGAATGAGAATTTTATTCAGTTACATTTCTTAAAGACCTCGAAGGAACCGTTACCAGAAGTTTAGTTACTGAAAGAAAGCCGTTAATAACACCTGACATAAAATCGATGCTACTTTAGTTAAAGCACGCTATCTGGTTAAAACTTTTAAACCAGTCTCATAAAAGTAAGGTATGAAATCAAATAAGTTGTCATGGAAACACCATCAGAACAATGAATACTGTACCAGGATTTGATGTGGATCTCAATTACATTTGTTGTGAAAAAGTTTTAAAACAACTCAATTTTGGATTAATATTCCCAGACAAGAAAAATTGTTCATAGAAGATATTTATCTCAATTTTATGGTTTAAATCAGAGGTTCCCAAACTTTTTTGTCTCATAGACCCCTTGTCATGTTTTGCGATTTTGGGTAGACCCCTACTTACCTAATAAAGAATTTTTGCAAATTTATCAATTTAAATGTCTTTTTGACAGCTGGTATAGAGCTATACTTACTTAAAAATATTTAAATTTCTAACTGTAGTAAAGTATAGTGTTTAAAACCTAAGACACATATGTTAATTAATTAAATTAAAATTTAATTAATACATAAAAAACTGTTACATTAAGTGACTGAGCAACAAACAAATGTTTTTAATTGGAGATATGAATCTGGTGCTTCATCCATTCTGGTGCTTCTAAAATTGCTGATATCCGTTTCTAAATTTTACTTTAAGATCTTCTTAGTGCCTATTCCGGTCAGTTGATCTTGTAATATGATATTTGTTTTTTCTTTCAATGTGACCATTTTAATTAAATGCCTACTGTAGTATTACCATATATATAGTCAAAGCATTGTCGAACCTAGTTTCAGTTTCAAAATCTGAATAAAGGGCATCTAAATGTTGAACGTAGGTTAAACAGTCCTTTTCCTGGCAGATTGTGTGCGACAAACTGAGAAACTAGGAAAATTCAGGACGTTCTATATTATTATTATCTTAATTATGGCAAGAAACGCCGAAATGATGGCCCTTGTAGCTGATGTTAACTTCATTATATAAATTTAGTAAATAAATCTGTTAAATAGGTAAATCTGGTTTCCACTAGATTATAAATTTTCTTTTAAAATTAAAGTTATGGTCTGGTTTAATGAGAGTCACTATCGTAGACCCCTATTTACACCTCATGGACCCCTAAATTATTTTCTCACTGTTATGCATCCCCCTGCATGTTGTCATAGACCCCTGGGTCTACATAGACCACTTTGGGAATCACTGGTTTAAATCTTCAGCCAAATTGAATTTGTTTTCTAAAACGGTTAATAACAGTTACGAGGATTATATTCAGAACCATTAAATATTTTCTGCTACTGACAATGATATTCAGCCTTCATTGCTTCAAAATAAAGTTTAAATATTAAGAGTTTTAGTACCTCAGAAAATATTAAAATGTATAAACTAAAGCATAAACGCAATAATCTATGTTAATTAGTAATTCAAAAGAGATAGACACAAAATTATGTAACAGAAATAATAACTTATTAATTACAAGTTTTTCATCAAGATAGGTATAAAGATATACTTGAATATAGTATATATGTGTAAGTGTACGGGTATTACTTTCTGTTGATTTATTTAAGCAAGACGCTTTTAAAACAATAACAGATAGATAAGTAAATACATATAATTTTATACGGTAACTAGCCATTCATTACAAGAGCAACCCAACTATATCTGTTGCCAATGTGTAAAGTATAATGATGTTAATTTGTGTCCATTACCAGAATTCAAAATAAATATATGCAAATACTGAATCAATTCGTCACCAATAACCCCATAAAGTTAATAATGTATACAGGCTTTTTACAATACCATACTGTCCATCCTGTTTTCATTCTACCCCTGGATCAATGAAAATTTCATTAATTCAGATGTTCGCTCTCGGTTGTGCATTTTTATTTATTTATTTGTTTTTGTATCATAGCAGTCATGAATTCTGTACTTTTGTTTTTTCCTTTTCATTAACATTGCAGAAGTAGCATAATAAGAAGAGGTAGGCTTAATCATTTCATTCGTAAGCCAACCATTCACTTACTTGCTTTTCAACTAAGACTTGCAAAGAATGTCCGTAGTCTTTATTTTTTTTTTTAATTTCAAAAACTAACATTTTTAAATAATGGAGCTCTGCAGACTTTTGTTTGAAGTCTTCCACTCTTGTAGTGACTCTATTTTCTTCTCTAAACTAAATCACTTTCTACATAGCCTGCCTTTGGTTACTTTTCGTTTCCCTTTTGATATTCTATTGTTTTACTTACGAGCAAGAAAATTTCCATTTAATGTACGTTCACGTACTGGCTCCTGGCTTGTAATCTGAATTTTCCCTATCAAGCATAGGGTCTTTTTTAAGAGAACGTTTTCTCTCTTCGAATAGTTAGCAGCTCTTTAACCATATCTAAGCGAGTTTTGCTGTTGACCTTAACCAACACCTCCAGAATAGTATTTAACTTCTCTAACGTAACATAGGTGTGTTTTCTATGTACGCGTCATCGCCTGGATCTTTTTTTAATGATTTAAAAGCGGTCATAAGAAAAAGATACTTTGGCATGCTTAAAAATTTCTAATACCTAGCACTTGAAAGATCGTAACATAAGTGAGAATAACATGAAATTTCGACTAAAATTTATCTTCCTCAATAGAAATTATTTTGTCAAAATATCTAATTTTTTTGTCATTTATCTCAATATCTGTCATTTTAATAATTTTATCTTCCAATAAGAGTACATAGATTTTCGTGGAAGCATTTGCGCGAAACAAATTTACGGTGCTTCCATAATAAATTGATGCAAAAAAAAAATGAGTTTTGTCAAATTTCACATTGACAGGAGCTAAAGAATTTGTTTCTAATTCTCTGAATTCCTATTTAAAACTTGAGTTATTGAGGTAAAATATGTTCCCCTGGAATTGTAGTTAATTCTTCTATTATCTTTATCATGGTGCAAATCAAATAAGTGACTGTTGACCAAAGATTTCTTCCTTCTGTTGTCTGTTATATTGTTTGCAATTATTGTCTTCATTTCTCCATTATTCCTTCCTTTCCTGGAATTGAATAGATAAATCTTATGACTTTATTTAAATTCAGTAGATTTTTTCCAATCCACAGTTTGAAATAGAATGCTCATGCTTTCACAGTCATCCACCTTAGTGGAAAGATTGAAATTTTTATGTGATTTGACATCTATTAAGGGATATCTCTCGCATTTATTGAAACTCTTTATCTCAATTAATTGTCTGATAGTTTTCTTCCAAGACCGATATCCATTCTGTAAAATAATTTTTTTTAATTCCGTATGTGCAATCAATTCAAGTAATTTCTGGCGTTTGTTATGGTTCACAAAAAGTTGCCTAAATTTCCCTGAGGTCGTTTTTAAACCACTTTAGATGCGAATTTTGATGCAATCATAATCGTCAGCAACTTCTCTGGTTTCAATCTAAGCTCTAGGATTTGGCAGAGGGTCAACAAAGTAAAACACGCAAAACTTTTTGCAATAGCTGCTGTTTGAATCCGACGATTTAACAAGATAAGATAAAGACAAATATCAATGTTTGTAGAATCCATCTTTTGTATTTAACTTTGAATATCTAATTTAAGCTTCACAGTTGTTGCTTCTAGTTTTTCATTATGATAACTCATAATTAGTTCCTTTTCTAACTCGAGTTTCTCATATTCAAACTTTATTTCATCTCGTTTTCTTTAATCTAATTTGTCTTGGCGTTTCTTTATCTCTGGTTTTATTGACGTTTCTTTTACTCTAATTGGTCTAGACTCTTTTACTTTTACATTCATCTCTTGTATATTACAACCCTTTCACATGGCCTTCTTCATGTCTTCCTTTAAAGTATCAGTAGTTTCAATTCCTAACTAGAATGCCAGTATTCAGAAGTTTTGTTTTAATGTTTTTTCCAGAGATACCATTGCGATATATAATCCCTCCTCCTTTCTTAAAATTATATTTTAATTGTAAATATATATATATATATATATATATATATATGCATATATAGTATTTTCACTAGAATCATAACTGTTGCTGGGACATCTGGTTACATTCGAATATTTGACTAAACATTTTCTATATATTTTAGTTCCCCATTTTTATTGATGAACACACACCTAAAGGGAAAAGAGCAACCCAAACGCATGCACATGTACATACGACAGTGGACAATAACGGTTTTTTTCTATATTCCAGACATCTCAGCTCTTTTGTACCTTTTCCAACCGGTTTTTGGTATTTTCACAAATCATATTTGATTTCTGGTATTTAATACGCTGATTAATAAGAATCAATGGCTGATACAATGTTGCATCACCTCACGTTGAAACTCACCGGAGCAATTTTTGAGGAGATAAAGCTGTGGTTAAAATGGTATTTCCCGTTAGTCGGGTAAATCAAAAGAATTATCACGTGATATCTTGAAGGGTTCAAGACACTATCATAAATTAAATAAAACCCCACGAAAAGAAATTTATTAAAAAAAGAGTCAAATCATTATGAAAATTCAGCATTTCCTCTTACCCTGACTACTTTGTAAGAACAAGTAGCCATGAAAAAACAAGCATCGAATGATGCATCAGTACTGGCAACATGTTTATGTGCGTGTATTTGTTATACATGTAACTAAACTAACTATAACTCAAAGTTAAATTTTAGGAACTGAATTTACAGATTGTTGGTAATATAGATAAAGTATTCAATAATATTTATTACAAATAAATGCGTCTGATTCAATATAGTTATAGTATCTTTTTGGAACTACACCTATTTATAGAAACATCATATTTTTTTTCACTCCAAAATAATGAGTTACATTCAACATAGATAATAATATTAAGAAATTCTTTTATTATTGTTCGGATTATGATGAGCACATTGGTTAGCCAATGATTACCTGATGCAAATTTCCTGATTATCATTTTTTAAAATTGTTTTGCTAGTACAGTTATATATATATATATATATATATATCAAGATATCTACTCATAATTCGATTCTCCTTTATTTATAACATCTAATTCATAAATCCTAATACCCTATTTCGAAACGCGCGCGTCTCAATTTATCTTTATCTAAAGCATAAAAAACATTATGTTTATATATTTATTACTTATTCTTTAGATCTTGAATTTTCTATAGATTTATTGATGATTCCAAGAAGTACAAGATCATTAATTGTTTTCATGGGCTTTTCTAACCGGGATTAATATCCCCTACACAATGATGCCATTTCTATAAATAACTAATTATTCCCTTTGCCTAAATACGTGACTGTGTTTTTTATAACGCGTTTTTCCCTTTTCTTCCTTGTATATAAGAACTTGATCTTTGAATAATTCCTCTCTCTTGTATTTTGGCACTGTTCGAGAAGAAAGCACAAAAAAATGTGATCACGAACAAGCCTTTTTAATTTTTCGGCCACAACCGCTCAATCAACTCTAATCAAAATGTAAATTTTTATCGAGCATATATATATAGATATATATATATATATATATATAGGAAAGGAAATATGAAAAATTAAAATAATTGATTAAATATAGAAAATATAAAATATAAGAGATATACAAAAAATATAAAAGAATGGATGCTACAGTATTATCAACATTGTTGACTTAGGACAGCTTATATATAAAAAAATTTACATGAATATATATATATATATACGTTATAAAATACCTCTTTATATATTGTTAACTAAGATTGTAATTCAAGCACAGCAGTAAATCCTAAAATATGTGTTTCAAGTAATATTTAAAAAAGAATACTTAAATTAAGTACTATTAGTTTCCAATATAGTAACTATTTCTTGACGGCATAGCGAAATGTTAATCAAATATCATTAGTATCAATTAAAAATTAATATTTAGGTAAATAAAACTTTATTTAACCTAATTTTATCTTTTTTAAAAGTATTCGCCAGCAATGAATAATGTGTTGAATTTAATGAATACTCTTATGTGGTTATATTTCATAATTATTTTCTGATTACAAGAAATCCTAAAAGCAGAAAAAAATAATCCAAAATGCATACCAGCATTTCAACTAGCATATTCAGCTTAATAAAGAAATGAAGGGTGTAAGTGCCTTAAATATTTTTTAAGGCGCCAACCTTTCCTCTTATTTTCTCTAAATTACTGGGAAAACAAATATTAATTTTTTCGTAAAATAAGAGCTGAGAAAATAGGGATGAAAATGCAAACAAATATAAATCAATATTATAATTTAAAAAATGAAATGAAAAAGGAAAAACATGATGAAAATATAATGGACCATCTTATGGTTCACTTATTAGGACGAGACATAAAAAATTCTAGCTACGTCTCTGTTCACTGTGACTTTTTAAACACAACATCGAATACAAACTTTGTCGTGGCCCGAAGGTCGTGGGTGTGAGAGGGTTCGAGGAAGAAGCAGACAGGATCATAAAAATAGCTTTTTTTATTCTATCTTTAGCACTTTATGAGTAAACAATTTTATAACTTAACTCTGGGAGCAATATGAAATCCTAACCTTTAATCGGTTATACGGGGTGCGGCGAAAAAAACCACGGACAAACAATTTTATAAAAAATTAAGAAATTAACAAAATATAACAAATAATATAATAAGAGTACACTCGTACTAATAAATAAAGTTAATTAGTTTCAAAGTGATCGCCGTTTGCAGCAATGCAGAGGCGCAAACGCTTGCAGAAATTTTCAACAATGAGCCTCAAGTCTTTAACCTTTAATCTATCCCATTTCCGCAGAAAAAATTGCTTTAGAGAGTCCAAAGTTTTGTATGCTTTAGTGCAGTCTCTGAACTCAAAAATGGACCATACACTGTAATCCATGAGATTGAGATCCGGCGAGTAGGGTAGCTATTCTTCACATGATATCACGTCTGGAAAATTTGCCTTGCACCCCTCTTGTGTCTTTTTGGTCTTGTGAGCTGGTGCAGAGTCTTGTTGAAACGTCCACTTTGCATTTCCGAAATGCTTTTGGGCCCACATAAGTACAACAGCTTCAAGAATGTCCCTCTGGTACACTTTTTGATTGATTTTAACGCCCTCTTCCACAAAAATCAAAGGAATTTTACCACTTGCGCAAATTCCACCCCAGACCATGACCGACTTTGGATATTGGCGATATTCAACAATTGCCGAATGCTTGGAGCATCCACAGACCAGATTCAATCGTTTTGGGAGTTATGAACGTGTTGAACCGCAAAGAGCTTCTCATCAGTGAAAAGGAATCTCTCCCATCGCTGACTTGCGGCCCGTCTCAAAAGTTTTCGGCATCTTTGGAGCCGTACGAGTTTGTTTCTTTCATTGAGGAGCTGAAATTTTCGCAACTTGTAAGGCTTCAGTCCAAGCTCCGTTTTTGGAATTCGTCTCACCGATCTGACACATATTCTCATGTCACGGGCTATTTTCTCATGCAAACCACTGGATTCCTTTGGACTCGCTTTTCGATGGCCTTACGATCATTGAAGTGTTTATAGTGCGTTTTCGCCCACTTCCTGGACGTCGACCATTATTGCCAAGCTCTTTGAAACGGCAAATTGCATCAAACACTGTTTGCCGAGGAACAATAAACAAATGAACGACTTCACACTTTCGTTTCCTTTGCTGAAACAACTCTAAAATAGCAGACCTTTTTCTCGACATTATCAAAAACACATTAATTAAAGTACAAACTAAGAAATGTATTAAAAAATATTTTATTATTAAAGTGGTGGATAAAGAAATATGAAAATACCAATTAAAAGGAAATTTGTTAATTATTCTAGGAGGCAAGAAATTTGTCCGAGTTTTTTTGCCGCACCCTGTACAATGTTATTAAAAGTACTTATCTGGAGTGGAAGCTTCTTGTATGATCCTTCTCGAAGCCCAATAACTCGGTCAGCTCCAAGGTTGACTACTTCCACTATTACTGGTGGATTCTACATCAGCTATTAATCTCAAGACGTGCGAATACCCAGTCGCTGTTCAACTACTCCAAACTTGGATTTCGTGCTTAACAATCTACGATTAACCATTAACTCTCATACTCAACGACAGGCATTTAAATTGTAGTTACATTTGCATAAAATCAAGTCATCTCTAAGGAAAGTGGTTTTTAAACTGAAATGACAATTAAAGAATATTTCTCTCGAGAGGATTAATAGAAGAACCCGAATAATACCCGTTACAACTTGAAGTCATTAAAGGTACACAAACACATTTAATGTGAACAATGCTTTATCAATTTTTAAACCTTTTAGAAAACGCATCACAGAATAATTGAATTTGGATATGTATTTATAACATTATGTTTTACTACATAAAATATTTCAAATCGTTGAACACTTGAAAAGTATATTGACAAATCTACATAAAAACTGCATTATCTACTAACACATTGCCACATTTTCTTGTACATCAACAGAATCCTGTTTAATGAATTTCATAAGCTTTACTACAAAAGAACAAAACATTATTTAATTAATCGTATTTGAACACATTGGTGAATTCCGTATATTTAACCAGCACAAACACATAAAAATAGCTAATTTCACAGAACTCGTTCACTTTTAAGAAGTTATATTTCGATTAGTATGAGTACATAACACAGGCCGTAAGAAATTACAGGATCATTTTAGTTTTGGAATTGGGGAAATAAATGAAGCGTTAATTTTAATTTAAACGCATGAAAAATGATATTAAAATACCTTAACGATATTTGAGTTTCAATTATCTGAATAATACACAATAAATTCTTGAGTTAATATAAATATTATTAATAAAGGAAAAATACATTGTTAACAAATTTAGATCACTTGTCTACAACATTAAAAGCAAAAAAGTTTAAAAATTAATATAACATTGGCTTTTTTATTTCCCTGTATTTCCCTGATAATTTCAGATACTCTGTTCTTCATTGAAATGGCAATGTGATTAAGTTCAATTTTAGAAACATTATTTTGTTGTTGTTTTTTTTACATTGGCTACTTATATTTCATTGACAGATGAAATCTGTTTTTTATTACTTTGCTACATAATATACACCCAGGGACGTTTTAAGACTTTTTGATGCCCTAAGTCCAGAGAAATCTTAAGATATTTTGAGGACCTGGGCCCCTGTGTAAAAGAAGGCCCTAACTGTGATCTTTAAAAGTAGACAATATACAGCATGCATTGGTAAAATACTCGTACAAACGGTAATTTGAAACAAATATATGTGCACAACTCTCAAATCTCACAAACCGGCTTGACAGATGGCCGTATTTTGACTTTATGATTTGAATGATTGCTTATGGTATTAGGCCTAGGCCAAGATATGGACAACGGTCATCATATAATAATACTGTCTTACCACTTTTGCCAGCTAACATGCAGTTTGAAATTCCCTGTTTTTCGAGAATATGTACGGAAATAATATTTGACCATTAAAATTATCCGGGTCATCATCTTATTATGACAGAGTTGAGAACGCGAAACAAGGCCCCTCTACGGGTGAGGCCCTTGGCTCCAGCCCAGTTGGCCCGTGCCTTAAAACGTCCCTTTTTTACACAGGAACGTCCCTTTTTTACACTAAAGGTTTTTCATGGGACTGTAGTCTAGAATTTGACTTGACAAAACAATAACATTTCTTTAAAACCATTCCTAGGTGGATTTAGATGTATGGAAAGAAGCATTATTCTGCTGAAATGTCCAGTTAGTACCACCTAATAAAAGCTCATACAGTATCAGATGATCATATACCTTGATATTGGGCACAGAGTCCAAGAGTCTCGAAATTAGTTGTAAATCACCTAATTCATCATGTGTGTGTGTGTGTGTGTGTGTGTGTGTGTGTGTGTGTGTGTGTGTGTGTGTGTGTGTGTGTGTGTGTGTGTGTGTTGTGTGTGTGTGTGTGTGTGTGTGTGTGTGTGTGTGTGTGTGTGTGTGTGTGTGTGTGTGTGTGTGTGTGGTGTGTGTGTGTGTGTGTGTGATTAAAGGCTCTTCAAACATATCTATCTTCCACCCATTTGTTGATTGAAGCTTTATTTCGAGATTCCTTTCTTAAGGTATCCGACTACCCTAAAACTGTGAATTTTGCCAAAAATTGACAAATTTTTTAAAGATTTTATTTTATGGGCCATCTTATTAGCTTTATAAAAATACCAAGTTTATCATTTTCCGTTAACTAGAACAAAAACTACAAGTGTTTTAGTAAAAGCAGATGTCATTACTTTAAGCAAGATGTCATACTTTAAAACGCGTTTTACTCGAAATGTGATTTTTTTTTTTAAATAATCAAACGGGGTCAGCGATTGCTGAAAAAGTTTTAAACATAATTAACTGAAATTTTTTCTGTAAGTTCTGTATAATAGTAGAATTGTTTTAACTTTCAGATGTATCAATCACTGTTTTATTACACAATTTACAGCCCCTTATGTGAATATAATCACTGTCTTTTTATAAGCATTTCCATATAGTAATCGAGATAAAGTGCTCTAGTTTTTGTAAAAAAGAAAATATCTCTTATCCTGAAGGTCATTTCAAAATTGAATAATATAGCAACACATTAGATTGAAAAAATTGAAAAATTGTTCATAAGCCTTTGGTGCAGAATGGGCCGCGTTTATGCTATTTTTTGTCAATTTTTACCTATTTTTTCCCATTTTAGTAATAATAATTTCTTTTTCTCTTCTTAATTTTTAGCACATTTTTCTTAAAATGCACTAAACAAATCTAAAAATAACAACAAAAAAATCCCCATATCTCCTTTTTTTTAAAAAAAAGTTGTCGCAACCAGTCGGATACCTTAAGTCATTCTACTAATGTTTGTAGCCATCGGCTATTAAGTTCGACTTACTGTTCTTCAGAAAATGCAGTTTATTTCTTCTCATCGTTCCATGACATAACATATTAGCCCATATCAATCATTCTTTTCGATGTTGTTTCACTAACTTGTTTTTTTTCTAGGCCCTGGGCCCCTATGCGAAAGTAAGCCCACTTGAGACTCTTTTAAGTAAAAAGTATACAGCATACGTTGTCAAATATTAGCACAAATGGTACCCTGTTACAAATAAAAGAGCGTGATTCACAATCTCACAAGCCTAAACGCAAACCGAACCGACTCGACTGACTGCTGCCTTTCAACTAAATGTTGGTGTACGGTGGTACGCCTAGGCCAAGACACGTACAATGGACATGACATAATAATTCTGTGTTTGGCAACCGAAATTCTCAATTTTTTTTATATGCCTGGGAATAGCATTTGACGATTAAGTTTATTTGGATCATGATCTTAAGAAGGACAAGTCAAGAAGGAAACTAGGCTCTCTAACCAGGTCAAGGTCTTGGGCCCGGGCGCAGTTAACCCATACCTTAAAAATCCCTTGTCACTATAACTAAGGTATCTCTTTATTTTCATAATTTTTTCGTATTAATATTTGATTTAAAACTCTTCCAAATTTTGACATGAACTATTTTTGCTGAAATGCGAAGTACAATTGTTATTGATGGTAGAGAAACCTGTTGATTGCCCTGTGTTGTCAAAATCTGTTTTCTTCCGGATCGTTTTATTCTTGTTTAAATCATTCTAATTATCCCATTGTGAATGGCAGTTTTAAAATGTTTCGATGTTGTTTCGCTACTTTAACCAAGCTACGTGGCCGCGGTGGCCGAGTGGTCTAGGCATCGGATCATGGCTAGTTTGTCATGGGTTCGATCCTAGTACCACTAAAGATCCGCCGTGTAGGGGAGCGATGCACGTTAAATCTGTCGAGAGCTCAAACGTCCTCCCGTTGGTGTGGTGAGGTAGTTAGGAGAGGGGGTGACAGCTCAGGTGTCGTCCGCGTCACTTGACCATGGTTCAAAATTACGCGGACCGTCCCCAAAAAGCCCTCGTGTAGCTGAACAGTGGGACGTTAATATTCACTCACTCACTCACTTAACCAAGCTACTTCTCCCCTTCAAATTTATCAGCACACTTAAAAATAATATTTTTCTCATTTCGCTCTTATAGATAATTATTTACCCGGCGTTTTCTTGAAATAAATCGTGGGTAGCACAATCAAAACCTGCACCTTTGCTTCTCAGGAAATACTTTCACGAAATACTAATGCATGTGTTTTGTAATTATTCTGATGCATATAATGCTAACTTTTTCATATGGTCTTATAGTTTCTTAAGAGACACCTTGTTTATTTTTTAGAAAAACGAATAAATTTTGATAAAATTCAAGTTAATTTTTAAAGCTGTAATTAACACATAAAGCACTTAACGATAATTTTAAATTCCCATATTGAGATGTGTGTATATGTCCTCGTCTTCATAAATGCACCAATTCAAATGGACTTATAATTTTCTTAAGACACTGCGTAAGTCTTAAAGCTTACATTTCTGTGAAACGAGATATAAATCAAAATACTATGAGTAACTAATGAAGTCATTTTTTATTGAAAAGTCGTTAGAGTTTGCTATTGTAAGCGTAGCACCTTTAGAAAAGTAGGGAACAATACTTGTATATCTGTGAGACACAGCTTTAGCTTCCAATTTAAAACAGTTTCATATGGTTCAAAAGAGCTGGTTTCTCTTTCTCCAGCTAGTCTGAATTATCGTCAGTCTAGTGTTACACAAGATCAAAAGGCTAGTGGTGATAGATTTCTCCACTTCGAATCACGGTTTAGTAAACAAGATGATAACTTAAATATCATCCTTATTACTTCACTCTAAACTTCTACTCGTCACTGCGATCTGTTGTAAAAACATGTATGGTTGGTTTCATTGGTCTTTTTGAACCAACACTAGTTAATTTACGACAAAAAAGTATTTTGTATTTATGTGATATAGATGTAAATTGAAAAAGAAAAAGGTAATATTGATTGAGCAAGGAAGAGTGTCAAAAATAAGGAAAGATTGTTAAGAAATCCCAATGGCAAGACATCCCCCTGTATGCAAAAAATACAAAAGGTCGTTCGCACTTTATGGAAATGATTTTGTAATTTATTTTCTCGTTTGCTTTTTGAGATAAAACTTTGGCAATTTCAAAATAATCGTATGCTAATGTTTTCTTTCGATTAGAATGTAAAATAAATTATTTGTTTTGATAATAGCTCCTAAAATTGATAGATGGCTCGAAGGTTACGTAACTACGCTTTCTGAGGGGAAATAGTTGTATCAACAAATTAAAAAAACGGTGTTAAAATCTCGGTTATTGCATTTCAAAAACAGTTACTACTTATAATATATTAAATTTGAAAGGAAAAAGGAAAGCATGATCACGATACCTCGTCCTAAGACTTTTCGAACGCAGGCAACTATTAAGGAAGTGAAGCCTCTGATCCTAAAAGAAAACTCGCCGCCTCAAAAATTCATTGCATTGAAACTAGGAATGTCTTCCGGCGTTGTAAGTAAAATCATTCATAAAGATTTAAAATTAAAAAGGATATTTGAACCTTAATTTCATCTGCTTTTGCCAAAACGTATCGCTGAAAGAAAAACAAGCCGCGGAAAATTATATGAAAAACACCTAGCTGCTGAAAAATGGAAATTTATGGTAATACTCAATGAAACATGGGTATATTTAAGTCACTAAAATAAAAGAATGCCAATTTTCTGTTGCTCTACTGACGGGAATGATCGTACGAAATGGCTTCGTCAGGATACACATAAAAGTTCCCAAAGGGATTCATGATAGTTGCAGTATTTTGTTACAACGGCAAATTAAAAATAAAAAAATGTCTCAAGTAAAGCCAAAATTTATTCCCTTTATTATTGGCAGAATATTTTAAAACCAATTTTTGTAGAAGAAATTTCAGCCTTATATGGAAAGGACATTGATAAAGTTGAGCTTCATATGGACAAAGCTTCTAGTCACACGTCAAAGTCAACTGCCGCTTATTTAGCAAAGAAAGAATCAGAAACAAGAATAAAGTGTATCCCATTTGATAAAATGCGTGTAAAATCACCCTACGCTTCACCAATAAACTTTTGTGCTTTCGATTTATTCAAACGAACCTTAGGAAAACGGCATCCAAGAACACTGAACGGACTTTGGAAAACGGTTCAAGAGGGATGAAGTAAGATTTGCATGACAGTACTAACAAAAAATTTACTTTCATTAAAAATTCAAGCTAGAGTTATTGTCAAGAACCATGGCTTTCAGATAAAAGTAAATTATCACAAAAAAATACAGCATTTGTAGATAAAAATTAACTATCAAAATATAACTCGGTTTGACTCAATAGTAGTTGACCATCTGGTGCCACAGTGATCACTGTGAAGGGGGGGGGAGGGACTACTACTACCTTCTTAGAAAATTACTGTAACTACACAATTTAAGCATCTTTTGGCTTGTGATCCTTGCATCATTGTCAGTGGTGTAACGTACACCACTTGCTGGTGTCCACGGCTTTTAGGGAGCCCAAAAAGCCTGACTGATGTCAAGTACGTAATTGGGCTTGGGTCTCAAAACCTGACTTTACAAGGGGTGGGGTCTAATATTCTCCGTTACGCCACAGATAGTTGTCTTTTTGCTTATAGACTAAATAGTTCTAAGGGGGATATCTAAATAAACTGAAAATGTTATAAGCATTTAAGCATGAAAGCAGATTATCTAGATATGAAAAACTTGCTGTGGACGTGAATTATTCCTATAAATCAAGTTCAAAGAGTAGAAATGTAATAAATAATATATCCAGAAATTTTAAAATTACGAAAAATACATAATATTCTTACTTCTAGAATTTTGGCATCATGTTCGGCAAGCTTTAACTTAATACCTGTAGATGGCACTCCATGTATCCATTCTATGTGCAAAATGAATATCAATGGCTAGAAAAGAATATCACTATATAGCAGGGGTGGGCAGACTGTTACAAGGTGCAGGCTACTTCTAATTTTTTGAAGGTGCTGCGGTTCACTCAGTGGCCTAGGTGTGGTGAGCTAAAAAAAGGGTCTACAATACTTACTATAACTTAACAATAAATACGGAATACGTATTTTCCTGCATAACAATTAAAGCCTTACTCTTTTAAAACTGCGTTTTAAGCAAAATGTAAGATACAAACGTAATAATAATAGACACAAATAAAAAAAATATCGAATGAATCATTTATGATCAAATCATTTAAAATACATCAAAAATAAAAAGCATTTTCATCAATAATTAGTTCTTATACTTAGTGTGCATACTGTCAGCCAATCTTGAATATCTCAGAATATAATTACTAACTACTAATCTTGCACTAGATTCTAAGTGATCATCTGTGAGACAGGAACGAATTGGTGGAACCTGTTGGTGAATAACGCAATGATAAAAATCCATTGACTATGCCAGTCTTTGATAAAGCTCCATCAGTTGTCATAGATGCAACTTTATAAATTTGAATTTTTTCTCCACTATGTATTTTTTGAAGGCTCAATAAACATTTTCACACTTCTTTAGAGGTAATATTGTTAATAATTCTTATATTACTCTTATATCCTTAAAAATCATTCTTATAAAAATCCAACGTTGAGAAATATCAACCATGTCCGTAGATTCGTCAAACTGCAAAGAAAAGCAAATGTAGTTAGTAATATCTTCCCTCAGCTGATCAGCTACATCAGAATTCATCATTTCTATACGGCGTGTGAAACTTCTAAGTGGAAGCTATAGGTCTTTAATTGCTGAAATAATTTAATTTTTGCTCTTGAATGAATCAAAGAATAAGTCTCTGACTTCCAGAAACATTTTTTCAAAATCATTTCTCCATTAACGATTGCTAATATATGACACACGAAAAGATGCAACTGTTGCAGCCTTAGATATAGCATTGGTTTTAATAAAATGTGATTGTGTTTACCAATTAATTACGATTTAAATTCCTGTGACTTTTGCTTACATATAGTTCGTTTTTGAACGAAAAATCTGTATCGAAACTTCCAAACATGCTTTTGAAATACCACTTTTTGCAAATTCTACACTTGCATGACATTAGCTCACACATATTGCTTTCAACATTTTAAAGAAACACTGTTCTTCCCATTCCATATAAAAATTGTATGTTTTTCTTTTTTTCATAGTTGCTTTCGACATTGCACTTTTCTTTTAAAATATGAAATATTGCTATTTTTTTATTACAAAAACACAAGTAACACAAAATTGTCAAGTTGAATGTTTAAACAACTATGAGCGACTATTAGTCGATGAAGAGTGGATGTATTCAATGCATTCATACGTGCGACATATGGGAACGGCGCGCGATGAATCTGTACCCGACGAATGTAAACATGTTCGCTGTCGGATCCCGCGCCATCGCGGGACATGACGTCAACACGAGAACTCAATCCCGTGGAAGTGCGATATATATATTGTTATGGTCAAGGGCTAATCTCATCAATGTTTACTCCCCCTTCAGTCGGCTTATGGAAAAAATTCATTTCTACGACTGGCATCGTGGTGATCACTTTTTTTTTTCCTGTAGCGGCAGCGAGCGTGTTAACCCCTTAACTTAGAAGTTAAGCAATTTGTTCCCCAGTGCCACTGTTTTTCACATAGACGGAGATATGTAATGAATTGGGGGAAAGGGGGGGAAGATACAAATCACAGCAACTTTTCTCTGAAACACAAGTCAATCCTTCGCATACACACACACTGTCAAGATGCTTTTATTGCATTCCAAAGCCTTCGGAATAGTTTTACTGATAGCAGCGCAAAGAAAAGAATCGTATTTCGGAAAGACATATATACATCCAGAGCACTAAACATACCAGTTAAGCGAGATGGATATATATGCCTGCAGCAGTTAAGGGGTTAAGGGTTATCATGAGCTGCCAATAAAGGTACATGTGTCTACACATACATCGAATAATTTGCTTAAGTAAACGCAATCACATCGATTGTGAAAAGTCGATTCTCAAGTCTAGCTGGAGTCGTTGTTCGACAAATATGTTTCTTTTAGTATGCGCGTCTAAGGTCTTAGTAATGGCGGTCCACTGGTCGATCACGATCGACTAAATGCACACCCCGGCTATTTTGCATGCTGAACACACAGATTTATAAGGCCTTATTTTACGAAAAAGAATATTTTGCTGCACGAATAATGACTAAAATTTTTTCATAGGCCTACTTGTTTTACAGATTAATGCTATTATTTCTGATACTCATAAAAATACGACAAAAATTACACTGCCTTCAATTATTACATTCATCGAATCCCCCTTTTCAAAATTACCTTTCTATCTTATTTCCTAATCTGGTTACTAACATTTCGACAAAAGCCTGTTTTCAGTATATTTGTTACATATAGCCTGCATTTATTTTTCTTAATCAAAGTTTGTCATTTTTAGACTTACTGATTATCAGCATAGGATAAAATCAGTCTATTTTTGTATTCAGTACTTTTTTTTTACTCTGCCTTTACTCTGCTCTTTTAAAAGTCTCACTACAATGATGTTGATATCGATAGTGCGATTTAAGAATCTCTTGATATTACTTTCAACTTTTTCGCAAAAGGTTCTGGATCGTCAGAAAAAAAGTTCTTTAGTGAATCCATCCACAAGCACGTTTACATCGTTTTAGGTGTCCTTAACAAGGCCCATGGGGCTAAGAGTAGTTTAAATTTTTGACGAAATATTTGGTTAATCTTCAGTAGAGGTTTGAAAGTATTTTTCCCATGTTTTATTTTTGTAGAGGGAACACCGTTTTGATTATTCTTTGCAATCTATTTATTTATTGGGGGAAGGTATCTATTTTGTCACACTTTTCAAACTCGGTTTTTCTTTTTTTACCCTTCGATTTTTATATCTGATTAGGCATGGGTTGCTCAGGGGGGAAAAAATGGTGGATTGCTCTAAATTTGCTGCTGGTTTGTATAGTGTTGTTCATGGTGGAGTTCAGAATTCAACTTCAATGAGCTCATTAAGGCCAGAAACAATATGGTTTTCAGAAATAAAGCAAAACAGCATGTCTTAGAATTTATTCGTTGGGAAAGAGAGAACTCATGATTAGAAAGGCAATATTAACTTCCAGGTTCTTCATGAGAGAGAAAAGATCTGATGTTGATTGCACATTTAAAGGGCTAATAAAGTAATGTAGTTGTCTGGTGATTTGGGGGGGGAGGATGATGGAATAGTTTCATTTGTCAATGATTGGCGTAGTGTTGTATTCTTTGCTCACTATTCAAAACAGTAAACAGTTTGTAATGTTGGATGGTTCCTGCTTCCATCTGAAACCCCTTGTCTGCCCGCAGACCCGGCTAGGTGTGTGGGAGAAACTGAATAATCAACAGACATGATTTCACACTAACTATTTTATTGTTACCAAAATATCAATCAGACACAATAACAATCTAATTAAGATAAACGATCAAATAGTAGAGCGTGGAGGTGAGATACAATAACACGGGGATAATACTACAGGCTCTTAACTGATTCTATGATAGCTTAAATACGCTCAATATAAACTACGTCGCACACTAATAAACTAACTTCTAATTAAACAAGGCTCACGATACCTGTACTTTTATGAAGCGGATCTTACACTTGAATCTTGCAGCAGATCTTTATCTGGATTTAATCACTGTCTTTGGGTCCACTCTCCGTAATCCTTTTCATGGATAAACTCCAAAATCTCTTAATAATTCCACGATGCTACAATCTTCAACTAACGAACTAACTCGTCAACTCACTTGCCCACTCTTTGCTAACTCCAACTTGCCAACTCATCAAACTCGCGAAAACAAAATTTATATAATATACTTCATTTGCATAATCACGCTTTATTACTCGGCGAAAGTTGGTTGAAATAAATATTTTTCTAAAAGTGTCATGAAGGGATACGTAGAACCGCGTATAGATCCGTCACAAGTTGAAAGGGAAAGGGCTTTCTTCTTAGAGATATTTTGTGGTTTTAGAGTAGCCTAGTTAATTATCAGGATGTTCTCCCTCACAGGGTCTCAATATTTAGGCTTTTCTTTGACTTTTTTGGTGTAGTCTCTTACTTAGTAATTTCTACACTCAACTCATCTGGGGGGGGGGGTGCAAATGCAGTATTTTTAAGAGTGGGAAAAAACCTGGCATCTGAAGCACTGAGGGGAATGATATTCGTTCCCAAATGGCTCCATTATTATTCTCCTGTAGTTGAGCTCTGATGTTGTAAATGCTTTTATTCTCAAAATTTTGTATAGAGAGGAGTAAAGAGTTATTCATTGTGTGACATTCCTCAGCTAGCGTTTTGTACTTTCTTTATAACTTCTCAGCTAACTCCCTTTCTCGTATGACCAATTTCAGGGACTTTTCTTCAAATAGCATATATGTATATCCTTCAAGATTATTTTGGTCAATATATCTCTTTATAAGATAATAGGAATAAGAAGTGTAGTGGAAGAATTTGGTCAAAGCAGATCTTTTGAAACGTTTTTTTTTTAATAAGTGTATGAAAAATGGTCAAACGATTGCCAGATCCTGGCTTTGCTATTCTTTATACAAAGGAGCAACATTTTGTTTACCGCGCAAATTATTTCTCCATTGAGGAAATGTTGCAACTCTGGCATCTGATGGTTGTAAGGATTGAAAAAACACAAGAAAAATTTTTGTATCGCATGAAGAATCTGATGACCATATGAAATCCACGATGATCTATCTACCTTACACGAAAGTAGAAAAAAGGTACAATAGATAGAGATAAAAGAACAGACTAAAAAACTACAAAATTTGTCTACAATATTTTAGAATGGGTAGTAGCGGTAATGTAAACTGAGATGGGCACAGTAGGCCTTCGTCCTCATCGGTGTTGCACCACTGAGTATTTTTAGTAGCAGTAATAAAATTTTTATCTGAGAAAGGTTTACCAAAAGAGAGCTTGGCGGAAAATGGAGCTCTCCACGTAATGGATATTTTATGGGTCTCATGGAACGTGTTTCAGAATTCGATCATTTCTAGAAAGAACATCTCATGACGTGTCAAAATGGTGAGATAAATACTATTTATCCAAAATTGTATATGAATATTGCAGGTCATGGAAAAAAAGGATTTAAGACGTATTATTGAGCAGTTAACAGTGTAATGATACAAAATAATTTACCCTTATTGCAGACTTTAGGCCAAACATTGCCCACACGGATCAGTTAGCAATAATATTAAGATATCGTTATAAAGGAAACACATTCACATGATTTACAACTTTTCTACAGATCTAAAATCACTATTTACAAAAGTATATCAATATTTAAGCGATGTAGAACTTATTATTGAAAACATCTGTGGGCAATCATCCGATAATGCGTTTAACATCAAAGGAAAATACACACACGAATAAAAATTAATGCCCTAGCAGATTTTTCCTCTCGTACTGCGCATTTCTTAAATTTGTTTGGAATGGTGGCAGAGTATCCATCGTAGTGGAAACAGAACATTTCGGAACTATTCAACAAATGTACACCTTTTTTTCTCTGCATTCCCACACCCTTAGCAAATACTGAGTGAAAGAGTATCTCTGACATTTTCACAAAAAAATTTTCGCACCACCAGATGGTCTTCTCATTACGAGTCAGTTCAAGCGGTCAGTTTGTGAGGGAAGAGCTTTCTCTTCCTATAGTGTGGGGAGGTCGGAAGGAAGATTAGCCATAGCAAAAAAAAACTTCAATTTATTTTTCGATAACGATCAACAAGACAAATTATTAACCAAAGTTAAGAGATGCCTCCAAATACTAAATATGAATAACAATAGCGAGGCAGACGAGATACGATAAGACTATAAATAAACAGAACACTTACGTCTAAGCAATACCTTCTAAGTCTTAGCGACCTAATCTAATTTCTATTTGACAAATCGTCAACTTTAATATTACAATATTCTGCTACTAAGTATCCACTCCTCACTTCACTTATAAACAATCACTGCTAGCCGTAGTAGTCTCTAACCTCTCTTATCTCCCTCTAATCTCTAACTCGAAAGTTTAATCTTTATATACAAGACTTAATTTGCATACCCACATCTTCATCCCAGGAAGGTTTTCAATAAATTAAATTTTAAAGACCATATTTCCCCAAGAAGATTTTTAGTTGGAAAATCCCGAATGGACCCGTGACAAGTTAGCTATCAAAAAATATTCGATGCTCTTAAGTATATATTTGATGTAAGCTCTGAAGAACAAAATGTAAAATAAAGGTAAAATGTTTATATAAGTGGCTCACGAAGCGTAAGAGCATCTGTTTTATCTATAATATAAAGGAGAATGATATTGGATCGATTTAACAACGTTAACAAAATATTACTAGCTCCAGGTTTATATATATGCAAGGGATACACTTAATTCCATTTACTGGAATTATTTTTTTAAATCTTTACGTGAAGATTCCAACAAAAATTAATAGATTTTGAGGACAAGGCGCCTTAAATGAGTACAGAAATTGAAGAAAGTTGAACCCGTGAGTCAGACACTGACCCATGATTGCTAGGCAACCACCTGTTTGTTTACGCGGGTTTATTTAGATTTTCTAATCTTTGTGGATAATTTATATTCTATTTGTATTTTTTCAAGCACTGCATTGATACAAAAGCAACTTAAATGCTGTCTATAACATTTAGTTTGATCATTACAGTTTCAAAGTTACGCAAATGACAACAAATGTATATGAAAGTATGTAGTATTTGAAATAAAGCAAAAGTGTTTAAAAAATGTCAAATAAAGTGTACAATTTTACTCACATTTTGTTTGTTGGGGAAAAAATCGACAAACCAAAGCGAATAACCCTATTTAAAGCACTTGCTTCGGATGAAATGCACTTTTGTAAGGTTATGTTCAATTATGTTTGTAGAAAGAGCACTTGTATTGTCCCCTCTGTTTCATCTTGTGAGGCACCAATGGGCGCGTGTCTGTTATTCTCGATACTAGCAATTTTTGGCTCGCAATTTAAGGCGCGCCTGTACCAGTCAGTACCAGTTTTGAACTTAGTATCATCCATTTCGAACGCATTTAAAAGTAATGTGTATTGATGTATATGCATAATTTATGTTAATAAAAAAAATTTCTCAAATTATTGTATTCTAAATATAAATATTTTTAATAGTACTATGCCGGCTGTTAAAAAAATTAAAAACAAGCCACACAAGTTCCACGTTATATCAAGCTGAATGGTTTGATAAATATGGTGTGATTGAAAGGAATAAAATGGTTGTATGTGTAATTTGTAATGAAAAAGTGGACTTCACATACATATAATGTAAAAAAAAAAACATTTTGAAACGTTGCATTCTAATCTTGGCATGTCAACAGATGAAGGGAAAAAAACGTATTTCTTACAAAAGAAAATAGAGAATTTTTCTCAAAGCAGTGTTTTAAAAAGTTTTTTGGTTCCAAAAAATAACATTACAGCTGAAAGTTTCTAAGTTGCCCATCGTATTGCTCGCCAAGGGAAACCTCTTTCAGAAGAATTTGTAAAAAATAAGCGTTTTTAGAATGTAGTAGTTGATAATAAAGCATATAAATGAGTTACCCATAAGTCGCAATATAATTAAAGATCGAGTATTAGAATTAGAAGAAAAAACATTTTTTCACAAATACATAACGACTTAAATTATGAAGAAATGTATTCTATTGCTTTAGATGAGAGTAATGATGTAAATGGTTATGCACAATTAATAGTTTATGCTCGGTAAAGTATGGAAATATAATGAAAGAGGAATTAATAAAACTAATAACGTTGATAGAGAAGTGTACCGGTCTTGATATTTTTAAAGAATTTGATATTTCATTTAAAGTAATGGATATTGACCTTCAGAAAATAGTTTCTGTTACAATAAACAGTGCACCTAGTATGGTAAGGAAAAACATTGGATTTATTCAGTATCTTAAGCAAAATATTTCACATTCTCTGTTTGAATTTCATTGTATAATATACTAGCAAATTTTATGAGCGAAGCATGGTTTAAAAACATTTTACAGCGTAATGTCATCTGTAATAAAAAATAATCAACTTTATAAACGCAAGAGCTCTTTATAAATGGCAATTTGCACAATTCTTACAGGAAATTGAATGCCAATATTCAGGGATTTTGATGTACAACAACGTGTGATGGCTTAGTTTCGGTGAAGTCCTTAATCGCTTTGTAACGTTATTAAATGAAATTAAGCTCTTTTTAATTGAAAAAGACAGTAGTTTCAATGAATTATCCAATATACATTGGTTAAATAATTTAATTTTTTTTTATGCAACATCACTCAGCATTTTAATGAACTGAATAAAACACTTCAAGGGGGCATGGACTGATTGTTTTAAGATGTTTGAAAATATTAAAAGATTTATGATGAAACTTGACACCTTAACTAAGGATTTGGAAATGAAAATCATAAAATATTTAACTCAATTACAAAAACATTTTCAAAACACAATAATTTTTGAAAACTTATTGACATTCAAAAAAATGCAAGTAAAAAAAATGTTGAATGATTATGCAGGAAACAAAACAAGCATTTGAGGAGAGATTCAATCAATTTAAAGTTTGGAAAATGAACATTTCACTTTATGTTGTTGTTTATGCCACCTGTCTGACGAAGTCAGATCGAGGCCAACGAAATTCATCATGGCAAAGGGCTAGAGATACGCCTGTCGTTAGCCTAAGCTTTGAGCCCATGAAGGTGACAGTACGATTTTGCTCACGATATATGGCGATACCATTCTAACCCACTGATTTAACGTGCCTGTACTCCGTGTGTACTCGGAGGGTATTTGGTGGCATCGGGCATCGAACCCAGGCCTTCCGTCTGGCGTCCAAAGCTCTTACCATTAGGCTACCCACGGCCACTTTATTTTATATCCATACAAAAGAGAATTTGAAAACAATGGAATTAACCGAATTTATGTGGATAGGTATCAATAATTTAGAAATGGAATTAGTTGAATTTCGAACCAGCGTATTGTGAAAAACAAAATTTGAAGATTTCAAAAGTAGAAGGGAAAATGTGTGAAAGTAGTGTGGATAATAGATCCCACAGTAAAAATTGAAAAAATTTATATTAAACGTATGGGGTTCTTTACCAAATAATTTTATACCAATGAAAAAACTAGTTAATGCTCCTTTAATGTTGTTTGGGTTCACATATTCATGTAAAAAATTGTTCTTCAATGAACTTAGTAAAATCTTCTAATAAAGATTTGACAGGGAATTAACTACGAAATGCGTTGTTGTTGTTGTTACTAATGCCACCTGTCTGACGTAGTCAGATCTAGGCCCACGAAATTCATCATGGCATCGGGCTATATTGTACGCCTGTCGTTAGCCTAAGCTTTGAGCCCTCAAGAAGGTGACAGTCCGTTTTTGCTCACACAACACGATAGATGGCGACACCATTCGGACCCACTGATTTAACGAGCACGTTCTAAGTTTTATACTCGGCGGGTATTTGGTGGCATCGGGCATCGAACCTTCCGGTCTGTAGTCCGATGCTCTAACCACTAGGCTACCCACGGCCCCTATACGAAATGCATTAAATAATGAATACGAAATATGAACCTAATATTAAACTATCTGAAAATAAATAGCAACAGATATTTCTCATTAAATACTTTATAATCAATTTTGTTATACATTTTTACTTTACAAACAAAATAAAGATTCTTACATTGGTCGAATCATCAAAGTTTGTGAACTAATGTGGTTTGTAATGTTAAGGTACATATAAAAAGATATTTTCAGTATTCAGTTTAGATTTTGAAGATCTTTTTAACTCAATTAATATTGATGATATGATAAAAACACTTGTAAAATATATAAAAATAATTTGTTTAAAAATGTCAAATATGATAGATTTGGTTCTCTACTTAGGTTAGTTCTAAAAGAGAATTATGTTTATCATAATGTTGATTATTTTTTATCAACAGATTAAGGGTCTACCACAAGGTGGCCCAGCTAGCAACTGTCTTGCCAATTTATATTTACATTATTTTGAAAATAGTTTCACAGACAACTTAGAATGTTACTTTTTTCGTTATATAGATGATATAATCATTTTTGGCAAGCAAGACAACTTTAAACCTAATATTAATTTTTATCCACAATATCATAATTTAATACAGACAAATAGTAACAATTATGAAGCAAATTTTCTTGATATAGAAATTAAATTAAAAGATAATAAAATAGTTACTAATATTTATGATAAACGAGAAGACTTTAATTTCAATATTATTAAAGTACCGCATTGGGAGAGTAATGTGCATGTATCTATATTCAGAAATATTGTTATTAATTACACACTACGCAATAAATTTCTAGTTTCTAATAAATCAGAAAAATAAAAAACTATAAACATTTTACTAAATACTGTTTAATTCAAAACTCTACCCAATTAATTTTTTTAATAGATATTTGAATAAAGAAATTCTAAATAGTAAGGATTAAATTTCCATAGTTTTAACAGGTTAATATTATAGATTTATTATTCTTCCTAAATAGTTTTAAATACCCCCAATTTTTAGTTTTAGATAAAATTACTTTTTTTAAATTTATTATAACTTTTAAATCATATTATCTTAGAGTCTCTAAGATAATGGTAGTATGCTTACAACTCTTATTTTATTATTTCTATTCTTTTCATACTTTTGCTAAGTGCTATTTTTCAGCCATTCCTTTGAAATTGTATTTGGGTCCAGAATCTGGCAATAACTTATTTATGGCACTCAGATTTAGCGCGGGCTTTGCATTTCTGTATGCAATTTTTAGGTAAGTTACCTTTTTCTCATAATGGATTTAGATTTCCTATCCATTATTTCCAATTGGTTTTTACTCGGTATTATTAAAAGAAAGGGGGAAGGTTAGCTGGCCAAAAAACATGTTCAACCCCACTTTTATACCGAGAAATTTTTTTAAGAGGAATTTTTTTGTATACAAGCTGCCCTGTCAGCAAAGTTGATAATACTGTAGCATCCATTATTTTATATTTTACTCTGTTATTTCAATTTTTCATATCTCCTTTAAAATTCCGTTGTCTGGTTATCTAGCAATTGCTATTCTTTTAAGTATTAATCATGTTAATTCATCTCTCTTGTAGAAAATTTTTGATTATATATATATATATATATATAAGGATAATTAAATTAGATCTAAAATTAAATCCTAGACCACTTCTAAATTTTATTTTCCCGTTACATCTTCAAGTATTAAATTTATTACCCAGTTCGGGAATGAAGAACACATGGCTTTAAAAGATCTTCGCCACTCCTACCATTATAATTTTTATTACCTAGTATTTCAAATATACCTCTTCAATAAGGAATGTACTTGGACATCTGGCTTTTGAGTGGCCACGGACTCTTGATTTTTAACACGTGTCCATCTCTCTCTATAATATATATTGTATGTAATTTTCGTTACTCCTTGTTCATTCAAACACCAAACACTTAAGAATTTGTAACTCCGCTAAAAAATTTTAAATTGTCAAACCATGCCCAGTTTTACCCGTTAAGCCAATTGAATCTTTAAAAATGTTTAGTATTAAAAATACTTATTTAAATTTAACTCATTAATTTTAAACTTAACTCTGGTGCAAATGGGCATTAGTGACCCATGAGCTAGTACTAAAAAAAATATTAACAAAATTTGACCCATGTCTCAAAAAGGTTTGCCATCCGTGTTCTATAACAAAAATTTGGGGATTGAACTTGCTAAAAACGGGTATTATATGCAAAAATCTTGGAGATAAGTTCATTTTTTTTAATAAACTTGGGTTGAAAGAGCTCGATTATTGAACCTTAATCATTAATGTTGGTTATGTCATTGTATAAAAATGATATTGACGAAGAAATACTAAGTGAATGTAGTCAACATAAGCATTATTTAGAAATAGCAAGTTTGGAACAAAACGATTATATTATTGCTTCTGAAATGTTTTAACTAGATTTTGAAAACAATCTCACTGACACATTTCCAAATCTGTACACAATTCTCAAGATTTTATAAACAATACCTATAACAAGTTGTAAAACAAAACAATCTTTTTCAAAAAATGGCCTATATCAAAAATCAGCCCAGGTCAACAATGTTGGATGAATGGTTAAATAACCTTTCATTTCCATGCATAGAACATGTTATGATAAAATCCACTCCAATGATGAAGCAATTCGAGAATGTATCAGGAAAGTGCAGAACAGAAATTTTTTTTTTTATATTATATAGAATTAACAAAGCCTTTAAATGAATTTTATTTATTTTTTGCATTTCAATAGAATTTTACTTCTACATCTGTTGTTCTATTTGTTATAGTAGTCTCCAAAGAGACAAGCTATTTTAGAAATTTAGAAAGAGCTACACATGGGGACCTGGCCCCTGAAATACAGTTAGACATTGAAACCCAAAAAATCATGATCCACCACTGCTCCTTAATCCCATTTTACAAGTATATTAAATTTTCTATTTTATTATTATTTCTTCAGAAAACATGTTTAAGGGCGAAACGAACAAATTCATGAAACTCAATCATAAACTGCCTTGCAATGGAATATGGAAATTATTTTATATGCCTTAAGAGATATTTTAAAACACTTGAACAATCTTATTAAAGGATTCAAATATATTTCTTCCACTAAAATAGAAAGCATGCTGTTTTTGATTATTAATAATGCTTTTAGAATTATTTTACTATTACATAAAACATGGGTATCTAAACTATGAACGTTTGCGAACCACATTGCAAAAAAAAAAATTGCTGGCCACATGCAATATTTTTTCAACAAATTGAAATAAAAATCAACTCTATGTACTTTTATTAAAATAAATTAAGTTCTTTTAATAATATTTTTAAAATTTGGATTAGATATGTTTAGGTACATACTTATTTTAAATTTGTAAAAGTTTTGTTTCATTTAGTTTGGATTTCATGAAGCTGGAAAAAATTCAAATTAATGAGATGGATGAATTTGCTTTTGTTGAACAAGCAAATCGATATTGGGTTCAATAGACGAGGTTGCAATCCTTAATGCATTTTCAAGATGTTTGTCCATAATCTTTGTCCTATTTTTGTTTTTGTATGCTTCATTCTTGAAAATAATTGTTCACAAATATAAGTACTGTCAAAAGCTGAAGATTTTAATAAAGCATGATTGTGAAAATTAGGATATTTATCGCAAGCGGTAGGTAATTTTTATAAAACTCCAGTATATAAAGAAACATTCTCTAATTTTTCTTTCAGTTGAATGTCACTTTGCAGTTAAATGCATTCCATTTGAAGAAAATTTATGTATTTCTAGAGAAAATGAGGTAGACAACATGTTAAAATACTCATTTTTTCGAAAATCTACTTTGAAACTTTTGAATTCAATAAAAAATTAATGCAGCATATGTGTATTTTGTATATTTTGAGCCACTCACAGTATTATGTGCAACCAAAGGACTGAAATGTGTCAAATCTTTTACTTTTATTTGATTGTGCCAAAATTTTAAATTTCTTTCAAATGCTCTTATTAATTGGAACATATTATTAATAAATTGATTTTTTCACTGAAGTCTCAAATTTAAATCATTCAAATGTTCTGTTAAGTCCACTAAGAAAGTTAAATCTAAAACCCAATCTTTGTTTTCAAATTCAGTCACAGGTATGATCTCATATAGGCACAGATTCTCATGGCATACTAAGATGTTTTTACTTAAATCTTCATTTCAAAATAAATGTCATTGAATCGATTATATATGAAAAATATTGTAAACATTTATTTTTTTAAATAAAAATGTGGACATTTAAATATTTTTTTTAATTTGCACTTGGGCTGCATTTTAAAGGTTTTTGGGTCGCACTTTAGACAAGCATGATATAAAAGATTGGAAAATTGGAAGAAAAAAAACAGTTTAATCAAAATAGAAGTGTAAAGGCTTTTTTTTTTCAGATCATTACATTCTTTAAAAAAAAATTTAACAAAGGTTTGGGACCATCAATGAAGAATGTGAGAACTGGAACATCTCATTAATTTTACTCAAAATATTCATTAAGTAATTAAAAATTATAGAGGTATTCCAGATGTAAGAGCAATATATTTCTATTTCAATAAATAAGTATCTGTACATGTACATATTCATAAATCAATATAGATACCTCTTCGATTACAAATTTGTTTCCTTAAAACACAGAATGCAGTCGATTGTCAAGATCACTAGCAATTTGTTTCATCTAGTTTTCCTTAAGATTTAAAGACACAGACAATATATATTAACTAGATGTTTATGTCAATGACAAGAATAATAAAAAAATGTGCTTTACAATCATGTATGAACTAAAGTAATTGTACATTAGAAACCATTTTTAGATTAAACTAGTACATTTAAAACAAAAACAATTATTTGAAAAGAGTTTAAGAGTTGTTAAGGTAAATTTGAAGGAATATATAACACTTTATTACACACATAGTATATGATTTTATTACACTCTTTTAAAATATCACATACAGCAATAGCAACTGTAAAGCAATTGAATAATAATTCTCAAAGTATAATTTGAATTCATAACACATTCATAATTTGAATTACATAGCACAAAATAACAGAATTCCATTTTGTAGAAACAGCTTTATTAATTTAATAAAAGAAATATATGTAATGAATTTAATCTATAAAAATAGATAATGAGCAGTGTGAGTTGTGTAAATAATTAATAAAAATCATCTTTTATAACAGTAAACAAGGTCATAATAGCAGTAGAAGAGCTTTACATTAATTTAAAAACAAATATTTTAATATAGACCTTGAACAGAATAAGATGTTAGTTACCAAAGTCTGAAATATAGAAGTTGTTAATATATTTTATTTTGCATTGTTTTTATTTTTCAGTTTTTCTTACTTTCTGAATACTTCTCCAATCCATGCAAACCAAAGTATTTAAAATACATTGATAAAAACTAAATACTTGTGTTGTAAAAGAAAAATAAAGTTAATAAATGCAAAATACTTTGATAAGAATATTCAAAGATAAATTCTTTAGTTCCACACAATTATGCATACATTTTTAAAAAACATAAAACAAATGACTGAAATGAGTTGTAGTGCTAAGAAAAAGCATACACAACCATACATAAGGACAAAACATTTACAAGATAAGTAGAAGGGTTTTTTTTATTATCTCGAGTTAAAAAATATTTTAACTTAATCTCATTCTACAAATTCAAAATACAGTATATTGCCTTGTAAAGATGTTGCCAAGTATTTTAATGCATTGTTATACTCTGCTTTAAAGACCAGACTAATTCTGATTTAATTATGAACTTTAAAGTGAAGCAACGCCATTCAGTACAAATCTAGTATAGGAAAATTATAAGTTAACAATGGAAATTATAATAAAATCAAGTAAAAACTTTAACTCTTAATTCCTATTAAGCTCTTTATTTTGCATCTATGCATGCCACACAAAATAATAGGTCTACACAATTTGACTCAGAACGTTATTTAAATAAATAATAAAGGTCTTTCAATACAGAAATATCAGCAGCATGCTTTGATGAAATAGTTGCACACTTTCTAAGCAATCTCGATACTAATTCTCACACATATATAATCTATTTTTTTCCTTACTTGTTTCGCTTAATAGTACTAATCTTTGAAATACAAAAAACATTCATCACCAAACCAAATTTTTTTCTACTGTTTAAATACACAGCACAACTTGAAAACATCTTTCAATAAAAAAGCACTACTGAAGCCTTATAATTTGTACTTTTATCAATTTCTTTGATTACTTCACAAAAGTGACATTTTTGTAAACATGAGTAAATATGCTTTGCATTTATGAGCTACAGATATAATATTTTTCATAAAACATAACTGGAAAAAATCCAAATCATTCAGCAAAATTAAAAGTGTTTAAAGATTTCAATAACAGTAACACTCATCTAAACACATAACACTTTTATGGATAATTAACTAACCAAAAAATTCCACATAAGTCTTTTAATAGAAGCATCAAAATAAATACAGCTATATAGAATGCTGTTCTAATTGTATGCTTTTTGATAATACAAAAATCATTAGCATACTTGACAGTTTCAAAAACATATTTTGTATGCAATGATATATATATATTACCAAAACAGGCACTCAAAATAAAATTTCAACAACCTGATCACAGAATAAAAAATTACTCATATTTTTAAAATCAATATAGAATAAAAAGGTATTCAACTCTCCATATTGAATAAAACCTAATAATAAAAATCAAGAAATTTGTTTTGAAAAATTAAAGGTGAAGCTACGTTAACATCCTTTTAAAACATTACAACTTTTTCTATTATTCCATTGGTTTACAAAATCAAAACTAGAAAAAATTATGTACAACTAAGAATATCAATTTATACTACACTTACTCCTTTTTATGACAGAGAAATTAGTACAATTCTAATTTTAGAACACTTTCATAGTCAAAATAAATACAACAAACACTATAAAATGTACAAAAAAAGTTGAAATTACTTCATTGTGCATTTGTGCTTAAGATAAATTATTAAGACGAAAAAAATAAAGACCAATAATTGTGCACTTACAAGATATTTTATCATGTAAAAACTAGTATATTATAAAAGACAATTATCAATAGGAAATGTGTACATATTTAATTTTACTCTTGACTAGATGTGCATTAGTAAAGTTTGTGCACACAAAAAAAGACTAATATTATTTAATAAAATACAAAGATTAATAACTTCCCAACTTTCCAAAAAAAATACATTTCGCCTCAATGGGAGAAATAGCTCAGAACAAAAACATGTTAAAAATAGGAAAAAAGTTCATACACACAGTTTTATTTTCATAAAACCAAAGATCTTTGCTTGACTATTAGTAATGATTCTAACATATCAATCAAACAAACCAAAAATTCTCAAAATCAATAACAATTAAAAACATTTTTAATAAACTATACAACATTGAATTTGTTAATATAAGTTAATTAAATTTCTATGAAGATTTACTTTAAAATAATTTCTCAAGTGCAGCTTTGACTAATACACAAGATTAAACAAACATTAATCATGTATAAGATAATTAAAAAAGCATATATTTATAACTCACAAAACTTTAAGAGAAACTATAATTTCATACACTCTAATTCAAGACACACTTCCTCAATTATTTTATGCATAAAATGCCCCATATAAAGGATCCTTTCAGTATAAAGTTTTTCTACACAGATTGGTTTAAAAAGCGAATCATGAAAGATAATGCCTTCTTGGTTACTATCTACATATGGCACTATGCGTCTAATATTCCAAACATACTAACAATTTTGTTTAACAAAAAAACAAACAAAAAAAAGTACATATTTAGAAGTTTTAAAGCTCGTGGAATTAATAGCTAATTTATATACAAATAACACGCATTTTTAAATTATTCTTCAAAAAGAAATTTTATCTTGCAAAAATTTTATACAATCGTTAAGGACCAGATTCAGAGGCTAACATGTTCAAATTATTTTTTTTTTAAAAATTGCCATACAAACATTACAAAAGCAATTACTGAATTTTAAGCAAGATTAAACATTGGTCATAATATGAAAACAAAAATGATTGAGTACATTCATAGAGCTTATAACAGTAAAGTAAGGGGAAACAAAAAATGAGAAAGAAAAAAAAACTCATAAAAATGCTTTAAAATGAAAATGGTAGTACATGAAGTTATACATAATGAAGAGGTCAGCTTTTGAGATTGGTCCTGTGTTTACAACAAATTGTCTTATTACAAAACCTTAAAAGTTTGCAAAATTGCAAATTAAAAAAATGCATTTTTTATGCTTTACATAAGCAACACACATATTTCTGTTCAAGCATATTAACTAATCTGTAGCATCAAGGTCATACCTGAAAAAAATTAAGCATCATAACAATTAGAATAACGCAACTCTTGTTTCTTATCACATATGTTGTCTTTGTCTAATATTTCAGAATAAGATCAAAATTCGAATCTCCTTCAAGACAGAAAAAATAACACAAATAATATTAATTTCACTTTCTGCCTAAGGTGCACCAACTTCTGATATGATATTCATTTAATGCTCGAACCCAACATTTTTTTTTCGGACAAAAACATCTCTGTACATACTTTATCCTATAAAATTAATCAATTTGACTTTTAAGTTCCATACGTCTTAAATAAATCCAAATTTTAAGAAAGTAGTGAATTGTGCATGAGTATATGTTATGAAAACACAAACTTACATTAAAAAAATAAAATATACTTAGTCTGAAAATGTGTGCAATGAATTTGGATAATTTTCTGTATAACTTAGACAAAGACTGATTTAACTCATTAATGATAAATCACAACACATAAAATTGAAAATTGTACACCTATGTTTAAGGAGCTGACTTTAATCCAAACAATGTATCACTCGTTTTAAAACAATTTTTGCGATCTCAACTACAATAATTTTAATGTTATTTTATGAAAGCTTTAAAGGAAAACTATTGCAACTTTTATTCTCAACAAAACAATACTGTTCCAATTCCATAGATGAAAAATCATTTACATTGGGTTTTTTTACAGCTGATGGTAAATTATACCATTCACAAAACAATAAGTGTGTTGTTTAACTCAAAATTATCTTAAGCATGAACGAATTAGAGTATGAGGGGGTTATACAAAGAATTGTACCAAAAAACATCAACATTATTTTATTTACTTTAAATGTAAACTAAGAAAAAAGTCCTCCAATGAATCTTATTAACTTATCCTGAAATGTAACTTTTTTACATTTTTTTTAAATTGCCAGCTGGGTGGCGTGGTTTGTTTGTCGCTCGCCTTCTGTACCTAACTTTGCGGGTTCGACCCCGGCCCAAGTAGGTGGATTTTTATGATGCAGAAAATCGACAGTGGTCATGCCATATGATTATACGGCATGTAAAAAATCCCTAGAGTGTCTGTTTGGCTTAGATGCTCTTGGCAAAATCAAATCCCAGTACAGGTTTGCATCATCAGAGCACAGGTGCCTCCCTCCAGGAAGGAAACTGGGCATCAAAATTACCTGTGGCGATTGGCATCCGCCTATATGGTGCCACACTAAAAAGAGATACCAGCTTCCAGGGCATGTACTAGGTCTGCAATGGTAAAACACCAATCTGCAGCCCATTAAAAATAAACTTTTTTAAATTAATATTTTTTTGAACTATCAATATTTATAAAAAGGAAAACACATTTACAAATATTAATATTTTAAAACTTAATACATAATTTCTAATATAACATACCATTCTGTAGCTGCCTTACTCAGATCTTGCTGTGATAAGTCAATAACAGTTTTGCCCAAAACCTTACCCCTTGGAAACATCATTGATCCACTTTTTGAAATAACTGTCACTTCTAAGGAATAGTTCGCTACTTCTGACATATTGACATCAAATTCAAGGCTGAAAAGAAAAAATGTCAAATATTCTAAAATCCACTATCATAGATGGAAAAGGCGAAAATAGTCTCCACATTATAAAGTTCCTATTCCTTAATTTGAGGATACACCACAGCGTCCTTAATACTGAGGTTACAAACATAATAAAAGTTGCACAGTAATAAACGGCATTAGAATTTAAAAGGTTATATTTCCTTTATTTTGATTTTATTTAAGCAACAGTTTTGATGAATATAATGGGTCAAGCAGCTATGCTACCCGCTTTCGGAGATGAGTAGCTTTCTATCCAACAAAAATAACTGATACTTCATGCTCAGACAGAGGAATGGATGTGACCTATGAGCACCTTACTTGGATTGGTGAAGGAACTGGGGAGAGGAAGAATTCAGTAAAAGTTTCCTGAATACTGAGAGCAAGATTTTAAAAGTTAAAATACGGAAATCAAGTAATTTTAAATGCTGAGGATTTCATTTGCACAAACATCATAAAACAAATCTAAGAACAACAATACTATTTAGTAACAGATTTCGGAGATGGTATGAAGAGTGAGTGTGGTATGAAATGGATTAGTGGGTAAATGAAAACTTTTAAGACTGGAAAATAATAATAGGTCTACCAAAAAGTTCTGTTAGTTCCAGTTACAATCATTTTCAACAAGAATGGGCATATTCATTTGACGCATATTTAGCCCTCTTTTTATCTTTGAATGTATACATACGGACCTAGCAAATGAACTAAAACATAGATGATTCATGTTAGTATTAAGTGAGATGTGATTGTTTACCCATGGCTGTTGATGAAGTGCATTTACGCCTCTGTATTTTGTACGAATTCCAACAAGGAAGAAATGCTACAGAAGCGTGTAGAAATTTATTGAAAGTGTTTGTTGAAGCTAAAGTTTCTAACAGAACATGCAGAAGATGGTTCGAAAAATCGCAAGTAGGTGATTTCGACCTTTCTGATAAGCCACGTTCTGGGCGACCATCTTTGATCGACGACGATACTGTCAAGATCATGTTAGAGCAAAATCCTTTTTTGACAACATCGGAGATTGCGGATAGGTTTGATACAGCTCAACAAACCATTTCGGATCATATTCGGAAACTAAGGTTCGTGTGGAAGTATTCGAGATGGGTGCCGCATAAGTTAAGTGAGAAGAATTTGAATAATCAAATCACATCATAAGCACATCTCTGCTTGCACACAACAAAATCGAACCCTTCTTGGACAGGATCATAACTGGGGATGAAAGATGAATTACCTATAAAGCATCATAAGGAAAAGGGCATACTGTGAACCCAGAAAACCTGCCCATCCACCTCTAAACAGAAATTGAGCCTGAAAAAGAGAATGTTGTGTATTAGGTAGGACATTCGAGGACCAATACATTTTGAGCTGTTGAAACCAAACGAAAGGCTAAATTCGGAGAGGGACTGTCAGCAATTGGATAAATTAAAAACAGCACTCCAAAAAAAGAGGCCAACGAAGTTCAATAGGAAGGACATCATACTGTTTCATGACAATGTCAGTCTACATGCTGCTTTGAGGACTGGTCAGAAAATCGCAGAGCTAGGCTAGGAAATTCTGTCACATCCACTATACTCCCTTAACCTAGCACCTTCCAATTATCAATTGTTTCTGCCCTTACAAAAAATTTTGCAGGGCAAAAAATTCAAGAACGAAGAAGATATCAGGCAAGCACTGGTTCAATTTTTGGCCTCTAGAGATAAGACATTTTTTTTTTAAATTAGATCAAGAAGTCATAAATAATGATGGTAATTATTTTATTCAATAAAGTTTACTCAAGGTATTAAAAATTTATTATTTTGTTTTACTCTAGAAACGGACAGAACTTTCTGGTAGACCTAATATATAGGAGTATCTAATGTGCTTGAACATGACTCAATGGAAAAATTATGGTTTGATCAGAAAGCTTTGTTGCTAAGTGGGGGGGGGAGGGGTTTTAAAACTAAGAACTGCAGTGTGCTGTTTACTGCAAATTCATAAGTCCCACAGACAATAATATAAGTAATTATCATTGATAAATAAACATATATCGCCTTATGAAAACAAAGATAACACTTAACAATAAATAAAAGAAGTCCATGACATAAAGGATTGTTTTAGAGTACTTTATTACAGTAATTTAGAATGGTGGACTAGTTTAGTTTAAAAGGAGAAGAAATTGAATGAGTGAGTGTTTATTAATGTTGCACTGCTATGCAACATGATAGATCTCATAATTTTGAACCACAGTCAAGTGATGAGAATCACACCTGAGCTGGCCTCCCACCCTCTAAACTTCCACATCATGTCAACATAAGGACGCTAAGACTTGACAGATTTAATCTGCATCAGGCCTTCAACATGGCAGGTGAGAAGGAATTGGATCAGTAATAATAAGTGCATTGACAAGGTTTAATAAATACACTTTCAAATACTCTCGTAGAAAAAATATTCAACACAAGAGAACAAGGATTTCATCAATGTCTGGCGCCACCACTCATACACGGCTAATAGGCGGCGCTGCTATTCGCTATAAGTAGATTCGTATACTGTGAAAATAGATACCACTATTTTTATTTAAGTAAATTGTATAAATGTTGATCTGAGTTCAAAAAGAAATAACTTTGCTTGCCCAACTTAGTTGCGTGCTTTTACTGAGTATGTGGATTAACATTCCCCACATTTGGTGACCCAGGATTAGCCTGCCTTTGTTGCTGGTGGTCTGTTACCGAATATTGCTACCTGCTTTTGTTGCTGCTGAACTGCTACCAGATATCGCTACTTGCTTTTGCTGAACTGCTACCGGATATCGCTGCCTGCCTTGGCTGCTGCTGGACTGCTACTGGATATCACTACCTGCCTTGGCTGCCTTTGATGCTGCTACCAACAGTCACTGCCTGCCTTTGAAACTGCTGTTCCTGACACTGAATCTGCTATCAAATGTCACAGTCTGCCTTCCTTTGCCCTGGATGCCGTTTCTCCATAAATGCTATTTATTTTATTTCTCTACTTGCCTGCTGTGCTGACGTCATTACTCGTTGATGCTGCACTACAGGCACCCAAATCTCTGTCTCAGCAACTCTACAGGCACCCAGATTTCTACGCCTCGGCTGACAGGCAATCGGATTTCTATGCCTCAGCTACTGTACAGACACCCGGATTTCTACACCTCGCTGATCGCAATATACTACATTTTTTTTCAAGCTTAACCTATTTCTCCCGGGGGGGGGGGGTGATGTGGCGCCACCACTCATTCATGGAATATAGGCAGTGCTACCATTTGCTATCTCCACTGTAAGTAGATTGCCATACTGTTGTTATTACCATTCTGTTGATTACCATATTGCACCATTTCAGTTGTTGCTGTGTCCTTCCCGAAGGGAAAGGAATAAAAGTTGTCAGAACATGAGACAGGTTGGACTTCTACACGACAGATCTCCAACTCCATAATTTAGGCATGGAGGGGAGGGAAATATTCTCCAGCCCTCTGCACCCGTGGTTTCTGCTGCGACCGGCCACAAGACTTTCGGACCCACTGATTTAACAGGCACGTACTATGTGTAAACTCTGATGGTATTTGGTGGCATTGAACCCAGGCCTTCCTTTCTGGATTCCAATACTCTAACCACTAGGCTACCCACTGCTCTTTTATTTCAGTACATTGTATATATGTTGATACGAGTTTAAATAAAAAAAATTTTGCTTGTCCAACTTAGTTGCGTGCTTTAACTGAGTATGTGGATTAGCATTCCCCACAAATGTATCAACATCCTATGTGAAATTTATTGGTACATCAAAATCAATAACTGAGTAGCAAATCATACCAGGAGTGAGTGTTTGGGTTAATGGCACAAGAGCCAATCGTAACTAAGCTGCGCCAAACACATGTTAAAATATTAAAAATATAAAGCAGCTAAAAAGGTTGATAAAATCAGTTTTCATAGTAAATGGTAAAATATTAAGTTATGTTTAAAAATCCAGTTATATAAAAATAAAAGTAAACAGATCTCGAGGAGAGGGTTCCCTTCCCCTCCCAAGTCCAATAAAATATGATTGTAAGAAAAATAATGTGCAGTTTCTGGTTGGGGAAGGTGTGATCCAGGAGTTAAATAGGATATACCCAAATCTTAGTCTAAGTCATACATAATCATATCGTCCTCATCCGATGTGTCTTGTATAGGTGTACTCTTTCTAGGTTTGTGAAAGGATGAGGTGCTCTCCTTATTTCTATTTTTGGTTTACTTGGTATTGTGTTAGATATGATTTTCGGTGGCTTTTTTTTGACGAGGTTTTAAAGGTAGTTTTAAATTTTGGGATGCAGAGGATGTAATTTTAGAAGGTATGCTGTTGGATGTGGAAGGTTCAAGAACAGGTGGACTTGTTTCAGTTGACAAGGCAGTAAAAATAGCTGGAAAATGCTTCCTTGATTTGAAAATGATTGTTTGATCTTTTAAGGATGAACGAACAAGGATATTAAATATAGTAATAGGTGGCTGAGACTCTAACTGTATAGCTGCTATTGAAGATGTGGGCGTCTCAAGAGGTTTTCTTGAGTTGATGTGGAAATTGCAGGGATAAGGAGGAAGAAATTTTTGGTACCTGTTGAAGTAACTTCAAAGGCGAGCATATTATTTGTGTAATATTTGATATTGTTGATGATTTAGCAGCCTGAGCGTATGCTTTAAATATCAGTGAAGGTATTAATATTTTGGCTTCTAAGTAAGATATATTTTTGTTAGTTTTAATTTTTCTCTTGTATTTGTTTTTCAGTTTTCCATTTTTGACATAATTTTGAATCAGATGAATGAGGCTGCAAACAATTCACGCATTTCTGCTCCAGATTGCAATCTGTGAAGGCATGTTCAACTGATGCATACCTAGAGCATGTCAATCTTCACGGCTGGAAGTTTGCGAGTGTTCGAATCTTTTACACTTGAAGCAGGGCAGAGTATTTGGTATATATATGGACGGATTTTGCAGTTTATGTAAACAGCTTTTATTGCAGGTGGCAGTTTTGGGCTATTGAAAGTTAGAATTAAATGTTATTAACAATAAATTATAAGTAATCCAACAAATTACTCATACAATTAACATATTACAATTAAACAACACGAGAATCTATAAGTGCACTGAAGTTTTTAAATAAACATTTTATACTGTGATCTGGATGGAGAAAGGAAAGAAAGAGGAAACTATAACCAGGAAAAAAGCAGTTAACGAAATTGCTAACTAAAATTTCCCTATAACCTAAACTGTTTTTGAAGAAACTAGCAACACAACTGCATCACTTCCACAATTGTATGAAAATAATTTTATATATATGAACCCTTTTCTCTTACAAATATTACACATTATCTTTTGGGGAGGGCAACGATTTGATGTGATTTTAATTTATGCTGAAGCTACACAAGGGCTATCAGCAATGGACCTTCCAATTTTGAACCATAATCAAGTGACGAGGACAACACTGGAATTGGTACCCATCTCAAAAACTTCCACACTATGCCAACAAAAGGTCTTTAAGCCTCAACAGATTTGATGTGTATCAGCCCCTCTAAGCAGCAGGTCTTCAGTGACCCCAGGTTTTGAACCAGTGACGTGACAAAACTAGCCATAAGTTTGTAACCATGACCATTCGACAGACATGGGCAACATCAAGGACAACAAAGAGTGACACTTGTTACCGAGCTGTCATTTTCGCATCAATCATACATAATTACATGGAAAACTGTAGCCAAAAAAACAGTTTACAATTTATACAGAAAATAAGTATACTTAACAGCAACAACGTGTATGAGATAAATATTAAAGAGCTTATTATAAAATATTTAAGACCAACAGCAAAAAGATAAGACAAACTCAAAAAAGATTCTGTAAAAGATCTGATATATATATATATAAAGTAGTGTACAGCTCATTTGCAATTTCCAAAAACTTAATATGCTAATAGTAATCACCTCTTTATCTCCAAATCGTTATTCATATCGTTCAGATATTCTTTGAAGTGAACATTTTAAAATAGCTCAAGAAATAGGATGTCAAAAGAAATGAAACAAAAATGAGAAGACTTTTAAGAACTTTAGGTGCATGCTGACTGGATAATTATTTTTAAAATAAGATGCAGCACAGAAGATTTTTTTTCATTCACTGTCAAATGAAGCTGGAATATTTTAATCCAGAAAATTTAGGAAAAACATGAACAAACTGGTTATAGGTCAGCTAAAATTGGTAAGATTGAATGATCAGGGACCTTCTTGGAAATTACAAAAGTAAAAAAGCTACTATGAGAGAATTTTTCAGCAAAACAATTTTGAATTACTAATATAGAATAATTTAGTAAGACAGAATTGTATAATTTTTTAATGTGATACCAGGCTTGTGATAAAAAGGATAAAATAATCTCTAACTAATTTTAAAGTATTTTAAAGATTATAAAGAAATTGGCACTGATTATGAAAGGTGTTTCAAATCAGGTTTAAACTTCATAGATTTAGTCAATCACAAAACACTTAAATGTTCCTTTACTTGGATTTTGAAAAATGATAATATAAACTCCTGGTATACAAATGAATCTTCTAAGCTAATGAATTACTAAGTAAACCAATAATTGTGAACAAAAAAAAAAAAAACTAGGAATCAAAATCTAATTCTCCAAACAAAAGATAAGAACACTTACTCCTCTTTCACTAAATTCTCAAAGAACTTGACAATGATTTCAAATAAATCCTTCAAGTGTCTAATGTCTCATAATACAAACAGTACAATTTCTCTAAAGTTTAGAAGATGCCTGAGTCACAAGGAAAGACCATTAACAATACTTTAAGAGCATGGGACTTTCTCTTTGTCCTTAATTAAATCTTTAGTGTGTTTCATATATGTGTACTGCAGTATTTATTCGAATCTAAGCTGCACTTTTTTTTAATGTTAATGCTGCTGAAAATTGGACATGGCTTAGAATAGAAGGCGGGAAAATTCGTTGGATGTGAGAAATTAATGAGAAAACGAGTTCCATGTATGCATTTTAGCTTACAATACTGGTAAAATAAATTAATTCTTATTAAATTTCTTTAATATCGGACATTGACAAATCCTTTTACATATTTTTTTTTATTTTTTGACAAAAACATTGAAAAATTGGGGTGTGACTTAGAACGGATGGTGGCTTAGAATCGAGTAAATACGGTAGTTTACATTTCAGCTATAAGTTCCTTAGCAAATCAAAATGGAATATATTACATGATAAAAAATAAATGTACTTTTTCAATTTTAAAGCAATTAATGCATAAATAGTCAATGTATTAAAAAACAGATTGTAAAAGAGAAAAAAACCATTGAAACCATTAAAAAATAATTTTCACTTTCAGGGAACTCGAAATTTAACTCAGCAAAATTCATGTAGAAAATCAAAAAAGAATGTAACAGAATATAATGAACAGTATACTTACGATTCATCAAAAATTGGATTACATGTATTTTTAATAACTTGAGTTTTTTGCTTTGTTTCTTTATTGCGATCTGGAGTCATATAAATTTTAACATATGGATCAGGTTTATCTTCTCCATCTTTATGAGGTAAATTTCTAGAGTAACATAAAAAAAGAACTACAACAAAAATCATAAAAATGTGAATATCAATTAAATTTTAATTTCTTCATCAATTAAGTAAATATTTTTAAAACTAAATGCAAAATCTTAAGTAAAATACCAAATAAGAAAAATGAAACTTTGAAAGAGTTACACTTTTCTTTTCTCATTATAACACATTGAACTGAACTCTTAATAACTGCTCTATAAACACACTAAGTCCATAACAAGTTAATTTAAAATTGAAAGAAAAACACGAAGTTTTGTAGAATAATTCAACAGTACATACTAAATTTCATAAATCTTTAAATTGAAAAGATTGTGACCATATTTAATAAATAATTTTACAGTGATATTTTTCTACATTACTTTTTAAGGAGAAAATAACATGTAAAAGTAAGCAGTTTATCTCTTCATTAACATTAAAAAAAAAAGGTTTGTAGGATCAGTTCAACACGTTAACTTCTTACAAAGAAAATTAAAGAAATACATGCTGCACTAATACTGATGAAAAAAATTAGAGAGATAAAGATGAATATAATATATGTAATTTAAATAGGAGGACAACAAAAAATAGTCTGAAAAATTGTAAAATTTATTTGATTAATACCATTTTGAATACAGCACGGAATGGTACAGACAACAGTTAAACTCGCCAATTTTGAGAAGATTTATCTTGTTACCTGAATTGGAACCATTCAGAAAAAAATTACCTTACAAACAATACTACTGATTAAGTCTAAAATATATGTTGAGACAACCCTTCACAAATAAAACATTAAGCTTCATTTTTCTATATATTAATTTTAAGAAAGTACAAAGTAGATAACCCTATGTTTTGAATAACCATAATCAAATGCAAAGTTAATTAATTCATACTGCATTGTTTCAGTGGATTTATTAATGGTTCCTAGATTTCCATTGCTATAAGGCATTTGGGTGTAACAGGAATTTTCTAGATGTGATAAAATTCATATGTTTGTAGGCAAAAAATGTATCCATCCACCTTTTCTCCCTTCAATTTTGGAATTTTTAATGAATTATGAGAAATTTGCTTCCACATTAAAAAGTTTTAAAATAAAGTTTCGCATTAGTAGCTGAGTGTCTGCACAAGCATATAAAATATTAACAAGGGTAACATAAAATATCCATATAAATTCTAATGATAGAAAATTATCCAGTACAAAAATATTAGTATTATGCTACATAAAAAGTCTACTTTTAATTGTAAAGGACCCTTTAAGTTTCAAAATTTTATTCAATCAAAAAATTGTTAAATCAATTATTTACTTATTTTTAATAAAGTGGAGTGAAACTGTACATTGAACTTAGTTAAAAAATAATATTTAACAAGGAAAAACTTTTTCAAAAAATTCTTAAGCAAGGTTATTGAAATAATACATTATCAAATCAGAATAAAGTATTCTCGCAGTTTTTTTCTGGTTACTATTTCATATTTCATTACAATCACTGTCTTTTAGTTATCTGATCAGATCAATAAAACTAGGTTCAAATTATAATTTGGATATTGTGAACAAAATAAGATTAATATGTTTAATTTTGTTAATCATTTTGTTTTAAATATAAAACACCTTGCAATAAACAATTCACATCAATCCTATTTTATTTCTAATAAAAAAAATTCTCTTTAAAGACGAAAATAATCATACTTCCATTTCAGTTATGATATACATAATCTATTACCTACATCAATGATTGTCAACCACTGTGCCATGGCACTTTTGTATGCCGCTAAATTCCTGAAGTGTGCCATCCAATTTTTTTTTTTAATTATTAATTATACTCTGAGGAATAACCTAAAATCCTGTATCGAATCATTCAGACACTTTATAGAAATACACTAAGGGTATTCGTATCATATTTAACTTAGCCTTTTGTGGATTGATAGATACAAAAAAAATTTATTGGGTTCGTAATTCATTGGAGATAATGGATACATGTGGGACGGCGTCTAGGGGAAGGTTCGATTTTAATGTTAAAATAAGCACACAGAGTTAAAATAACCTAATTTATTAAAAACACAACTAAAACATTTACTATCTACAAGGGGTTTTAAATAATTCGAGATAGCACCATACCAATTCCGAAAACACGTACTCTTTCTCAAACAACGGAGAGACCGATTTCCTCTGACCTGCCTTCGTTCAAGCTTTGGTGCCACTCCCAGTTTCTTTTCTGCCACCTCATAAATACATGACCTCACCGTATCGCGCAGCTAAAACTCACGTGGTTTCGATTAGTGGTGCCATCTCTTACAATACAAATCAAAAGAAATAAAAGAAAACTTGCACTCCTTTCCTGAGAGAGAGAGAGAGAATATTAACATCGCATTGAATTAGCAACACGAGGGCTTTTGGCGACGGTCCGCGTAATTTTGAACCATGGTCAAGTGACGCGGACGACACTGAGCTGGCACCCCCCTCTCCTAACTACCACACCACACCAACGGAGGACGTTTGAGCTCTCGACAGATTTAACGTGCATCGCTCCCCTACACGGCGATCTTTAGTGGTACTAGGATCGAACTCATGACACGCTAGCCATGATCCGATGCCTAGACCACTCGGCACTGCACTCCTTTCCTACATACATCTCTACATAAATTAACTTTTAATGTAGCGGAAAAACTAATTTTGCTCTGTAATAATCAAGATTTAATTTTAAAACATTCAGAAGAGTCAATTCCTTTTGGATTGAAATTAGAGGCAATTATTTCATAATAGCCAAAAAAGATTTAAAATATTGCTACAATTTTCTATATCTTATTTGTATGAATTCGAATTTTCAGCATTTGCAAATGTAAAAATGATAAAAAAAAGATCGAGACTTTTAAATGTAGATGAGGAAATGAGTGTAGAATTATCATTTTTACGACCAAATGTAAGTGAAATTATTAAAAATCATCAAGCTCAAATTTTGCATTAAATACATTATTATAATTAATTGCTCAATAAGCATTTATTTGTCTTTGATATACATATAATTTTGTTAAACATTGAAAATTACTATCATAAACTATTTTACATAGTGTATCATAGATAAGTAACATTCTTTTAAACTTATTTTATTATTTGTGTGCCACCAAATTTTGAAATTGTAAAAAATGTACCACAACAAATAAAATGTTGAGAATCCCTGACCTACATACTCTTCATAAAATTATTTAATGAAAATACAGAATGCACAACATTCATTATTAAATCCTTAAATTGATCTATTTAACTTTATGTACTAGAATTAATGCACATTCAAATCCAATTTTCAAATTATCTAATAATAATAATCCAAATTACAGCATCACATTTGTTTGATAATCAACTACAGAACTAAAAAAATCTTTTAAAAGATTAATAGAATTGTAATCAGATTGTTTTTGTAAATTTCATTAAACAACTTTGAAAATAAGACAAAAAAAATTTTAAATAGTTGCAAATAAGAATATTCTAATAAGCAAGACTCATAAAATATGTAACATACTTTGCCTTGTGTACAACAACCACAAGTTTGTTTCTTGGAATGCTGTATCTTATCGTCAGCTGTATCTTTATAATACCAGAGTTGCTTCTAATGCTCCTATTACTTTTTATACTGTCTCCACTTATACTAGACATAAAGTATTGAGGTTTATTAATTCACAGTTTTACCGATATATCAATCAAATATTTTAAGAAATACAACAAGGAATTCATGATAACTCTCAAAATTCTAATTCGTTAAATACTGCTCTAGAAATTTTAGAGATTCCGTACTAATATCAATATTTGCCCACAGCTTCCTACAAGAAGTTATTCACTTCTCCATAACATTATACGCAATGGCAGAAATTGATTCCTCTTTATCTAAAGTATTTTACATGAATTAACCACTATTTAAATATTCCATTATAACTTTTAATAAAGTTCAGATAATATCTAAGGCATCCCCTAAACACACACATCAAAGTTTCTACCATTTTGAGTTATAATGAACTTTGAGTTATTGTCAATGTTTTACATTAGGAATATATCTAACAAAATTAAAATCAATATAAGCTCAAATTAAATGAAAAAGAAATATCCAATTGGCTTTTAATAACTGATACACAGTTTTAATAAGCTAAAAACATTCATTATTTGTTTTTCACGCTCAAATTATATTTTAGAAGTTCTCTAAAAAAATTCTTTCAATTACATAAAATCTTTCTTTATCCAAACCCCATTACACTGGACAGATATTTATTGAAAAATCATGATTAAAACATATAAAATTATTATGTTCTTTGTACTTTTTCTGAATCTAATTTATGTTAAAAGTAACACAAAGACTTAAATTGTTTCTTAAATTATTACTTAACATTTTGCTTTGGCTTATTTCAAAGTACATATTCTTTTTACTGTACAGAGTCCTTATAGATACATATACCTAGGTTGATTTTCTGACTTATATATGAGTGTGTGTGTTTAATCTAGACTTACATTAAGCTGTACCATATAGAGCCACAATCACAGTCCAGTTTAAAGAGGCTCTACAACAGCATTAAACTAATGGCTTTTAATATTAAATGTACAAAACTGATTACAGACTATTTAAGTGAACTGAAAAACTTTAACACTACAATTTTAAAAAATCCATGAGACCAAATATAAAAATTTTCCTAAAAAGTCAATCAAGATGCAATCTTACTAATCTTTTGAAAAATCAATTAAAAGATTGGATTAAAGATAAAACTATGAAGTACATCTAATTCCTTAATAATATTAACAATATAAAAAAATGGAATATAAAACAATTAATAAAATTATTAATGCTCCAGAATATTTTCCATTCTATAAATCTCATACTAAGAAAAAACTGAGTTCCAATAATAAAGATAAATTTATTGAAGATATCTTTATTTCATTGTTTAGGAAGAAATGTTAAGTACTTTATGTTCACTGATTGGATTGGGCATAAAGCTATAGCTATATAGCTTCAATGAATATATTTTCAGGGTTATTTGAGCAACACTATTTATGAAAATTGCATTTTTTTTATCAACAATTAAAATATAGTAAAAATAATAATGCAAAGTTTAATTAAATATACTCTATACCTTGGTGGCGAAGATGTTTTCTTTTTAACAGGTGAAGGAGTCTTAATTGGAGAGGATTTTAGAGATGTTGAATCAGAAGTTTCAGGAGGTGATGATGATAATAATGTTGCATCAGACTTTTCAACCTGAAATTCTAAATTATCAACAGCTGGAACAAGGGTTGTTTGAATCATATCTTGAATTGTTGGAGTGGAAGGGCTTAAAGGACGAGCACTAGGAGCAACATCAGGTAAATCAGGTAAATCCATTGTAGATTTGCTATCTTTATCATCTGGACTTTTTTCTCTCTTAGACATTTCTTCTTTTTTCACAAAATTTGTTTTTCCAGTACATGGAACTAAAATCTGTAAAGAATTCAGTTACAGATTCGAACTTCCAATATTTGTTTGAAAAAATACTTCGTGAAAAGCAATGCTTATAATGTATAATTAGTAGCAAAGGACTTGATCAATAACAAAGTTATTTTGAAACTAAAACAATTATCACACAAAGAAACCAATTAATTCATTAGTAACTCATCTTCATTAAATTAATGCCTTATCATATTGAAATATAAATAATAATAAGTATAAAACATTTTTTTAATTATTACTATGTGCCAATCATTTTAAAATCAAAAACATGATTTTAAAATAATTCATATAGCATTCCAGTATTAAGCATAATGAATATTTATAAATAATGATCCATTATAGCAATATAATTCCTAATGGAAAATAAAATTACTCAAGTTCATTACAGAACTACTTGAAAATAAGTGCACATTTCTCTTAGCATGTAAAACACTGATGTAAAAATTATTTCAAATTTTTTTTTTTTTTAAAAAAAGTGTTTTACTTCAATAAATTAAATTTTCATTTAATCTGTCAAAATTATACAATAAACAAAAAAAAAACATCATTATGCTCAATATGAACCAAACCAATTGATAAAAATCGAACACCAACCCTTAACTGAAGTGTCATCAAAATTTTGGAATTCGGTCCTGCACCAAGTAGCTGAAATGGTTCTTCCAATTGCATTTCTTTTTCTCGTAATAGTCGACAAAGATGCACTCTCGTCATTCCAATGGGCTTATTAGATTTTGTGTCTGTGACCTTTACAAATCAAAGTTATATTTGTATCATTGTTTAAATGCTAAAAATGATTAAACTTTGCTTAAAAATTTAAAGTTATTAAGAACAATAAAATATTACTGTGTTACGTACTTCTACAGTAAGATCCTGGATTTCTGGATTATGAAGAAGGAATCTAAAAGTTTCTTCCCAAATAGGATCATTGGAATGAGGACGGATAGCACTAGATTCTTTAAAACCAGTAACAGTAAAATGAACCTGAGTACTTGGTTCTTCTGCTCCTCGGTTAACATTCTTTAAAAAAATAATAACGAATAAACCTTAAATATAATAACTTATTTTTTCATAAAATTCAAATTATAAATAATAATTTATACACATTTCTGGTAGTTTTATAGCTTTAAAAAAATAGTTCTCCATGTGCTTTTTACTTTTCCATTTGAGTAACACTCTTTATAACTTATAATTAAACTTTGAAAATATAACTAATTGCAGCCTTCCATTCAAAATTTCAGATATAGTATTTCATTCTAATTTGCTATTTTTTAACTATACAAGGATGACACAAATATGTCCATTTTATCTTACTCTGAATCAGAACGAGTACAATTTTCCAATTAAAGCGTTTAATTTTAGATTAATCCCCTGCTAAAGTATTTCACAGATCTTGGTACTGAATCAAATTTTTCTTGTAAGTCAAACTATGGTGCATTTTAGTTGTTCTAAGGATTTTGTTACATCCTGAAATGACTATTTTATACATAAAACAAAAGCAGTGTTTTACATCATTGCCTGGATACAGAAAATGAAACTTATTAAAAAATTATTTAAGAATCTGTTCACTTTATTGTAAAAAAAATAAAAGTTAATTTAAAATCACTGTGGAAGCTGCATGGTGTTGATATCATCTAATATAAGTGCAGTATAAAACTAAAACAAGCAACAAATGTTGATGTTTTTTATCAGTTAAAAAAGCCTTAGAAGATATATATAATTGAAGTAACAAAGGTGAGGTCAAAAAAATTTCATATAACATTAATCATTTTGTACATCAAGATATGCACTAAATGACACCAGAAACTTTTCAGTTACCTGAAAACTAAACACTCCCATAAAAATGTGTTAATGTATCATAATTTCCATTAAATAACTTAGTAAAGAACTTTTGACATCTCACTTAGAAAGAGAATTCAAAACTGTCATCAACCCTATGTTAACTTTTCTTAAACAAAATATCAAATAGAGAGAAAGGTTAAATTATATTTCCCATATCCGAAGAACTCTCTTGAATATAAAAAATTTACTTTAAAGCCCTATACACAATATCCTGAATATTGTAATTGTACCTCAAAAATGCAACAATGGACTAAATTTTATTTGTCTTTGGTTAATGTTAAAGGATTTGGCTTAAACTACAGACCACATTTTTGGACAGAATGTGAGCAAATATTAACATCGCATTCTGAAGTAACACGAGGACGATTGGCAATTGACCTTGTAATTTTGAACAATGATCAAGTGACGAGGATGACACCTGAGCTAGCATTCCACTCTCTTAACTTTCTCACCAAGCCAATGTCAGGACTTTGATCCCTGATAGATTGAGAGTGCATCAATGCCTCTACATGGGGCTCTAAAGCACTTTTGATGTTCATGGAAAATTTTCACAATTAATAAAAAGATGTTATAGACAGCTTCACAAACATGTTTTTAAGTATTTTTAGATAAGAAATCAGATATAGGATTTTCTTGCAAAGACAGATATTTTGTTAAACATTCAAAACTGTGCATTTAGTGAAAAATTAGTTTTTAGTTCCTAACATCTAATATTTTCATTTTTTCCTTTCATTGAAATGTCACTGACTGTTCCTTAATATTAAATAACTTATTTGTGCATTTATTGAGTGACCATACCTATATACATAGTTAAATGACGACTTAATGCAGAGAGTTTGATGTTCGCGGTCTTCCAAGAGTCTTGGACGAATTATATGGATTTGTAAAATATAAAGATTGTGTTTTGTGTTATGTAGCAAAAGCATCGTATGTTACCCATAAATTACACAAAGATATTTTCAAACTAAATACCAACTCTTATTTAAGAATTCTGATGAGAAATGTGATTGTGAAAGGGCTGCTAAGAGATATAAGAAACATTTTTTGTCAAACAATTGGAAACAAACCTAAAATGACCGAATGAAGTTTCAAATTTGCTCAATGTGCATCTATCAAAAGCAAATTTTTCAAAGATGGAAATTATATAAGACATTTTTAAAAAGCGTTAAATATTATTCAGCGATTTACCAAATCTACAAACAATACTATTCCACTTTCTGAGTGAACTATTGAAAGAAGAATAACTCAAATGGCAGAAACTGCAACAGTAAAACATAATTCTGGTTTACAAGAAACTGTTGCATTTGTAGCATTCTCGATGAAAGTACAGATGAGAATATGTTGTGTGACTTGCAGTAACTGCACTATATATTGCGATAAAAGATAGAGTTTATAAAGAATTATGCAGCTTGATTCATCTATCTGGGACAACTAAGGAACAGGATATTTTTTTTTCATTTATTTATTTCTTCGAAAATAAAAATATCAATTTTAATAAAATATTTTGTGGAACTGATGATGGCACTCCTGCAATTTTTGACAAGGAAAGAAAATTTGTCAAATTTCTTGAAAACCATATTGATCATAAAATAAAGAATATCCATTGCATAATATATCAGGAAAGTTAAGTTGCCGAATTTCTGCAATGAATACTGTTAAAATCTCGCAAAGTGTCTTGCTATTCAATGATATGCAGGCAATTTAAATCTCTTTTTAAAAGAAATGGAAATAAAATATATGGATCTGCCCTAATACGACTTTGTTCTTTGGCTTAGTCGAGGTAATGTCTCAAATAAGTTTTGTCATATATGGAAACATATTAATCTTTTTCTTAATAAGGAACATTTCTCCGAATTGAATGATAAAGATTGGTTATGCAAATTAATGTCACTGACGGATATAACACTAAACATTTTAATAAACTAAACTTTGGATTGCAAGGAAAGGACTAAACAGTGATTAAACTTTTTGAATATTGGAAAGACTTTTCAAAATTAAAATTATTTTTTAGTGTGATATTAATACTAGTACCAACAAATACTTCCCAAATGTTAAAAGCATACATTTGAAATCAAATGGATCGCCCATAGACAAAGATGAACTTCAAATCTTCATTGAAGCATTTAAGAAGGAATTTTCCAAAAGAGACAAAGATTTTGAAGCTTGTATGTCTATACTTTCCTTCCTAACCAAACCAAATTTCCTAGACCCATTAATAATCTTATTCAATTAATCAATTTTTGAGTGAATGGAATTTATTGAACGAACGTCTTCAAAATTCTGGAAGGATTTTATGAAATTACAAAAAAATCTGGAAGTTAACTAACGATAAATTGCAGCTATTTTAAAGTTCTGGATGTCATTGCTGGAGAGATTTAATAGTTTAAAGAGAAAATTGCACGTGCTCTTCATTCTGCATTTTATGTATAAGTAAACCTTTCCTCAAATAAAAGAATATTTTGAGTCTGCAAAATTGTTGCTTAATTTAAAATTCAGAATTGTACCAAATTGAAAGTCACAAACTATACCCCTGATATTAAGATACCAAGTTGAGTGGTGAAGGGACATATTTAAATATATAGAAGGAAAATACTTATGTTTACTTCTTATTTTAAAAAAATATGTTTAAAATATACTAACATACTTAAAATTTTAGTTTTTCCTTTATGTTGAAGGAATAATTGTATTTTATGTTAAAAAATATCTTTACAAATGATGCATAATAGATATGAAATAGAACTCTTTCTTGACTTTTACTTCCAAACTCTGTACACTTATTACCGCAGGAATCAATGGTTTCAAATATTTACTACTGTGCACCTGCATTATATTAGTAAATTGTCTTGGCACACCACAGTTGCCAACCCCTGTTCTACCTCTTCTGGAAGGCTACCCTAAGAAGAAAGATTATAAAAGGCAAAACGGGAGAAAAAAGAATGTAAAAGCTTTTCGATTTTCTGTTTTGGTTTTCCATTTGGTGTGTCTGAGGTGAGTCCTTATTAATGTCGCTTTTTAAAGCGAAGGATCTCGGTAATTTTGAATCGTAGTCAAGTGTTGAGGATGATACCACTGTTACTGACAGTGAAATGTGGATACTGATTTTCATCAAATCAATAGAGCATGATGTGGAAACATCCGGGTTCACCCATGACAGAAATATTCGGCTCACTGCCATCAGAAGGGAAAATCTTGCTAGACTTCATGCCACAAGGGGCAGCAGTCAATGCTGACAATGATTGTTAAACACTGTCAAGTCTGTGGGCTGCTATCAAATGGAAGCATTGACAATGTGGTTATCCTCCACGGCAACAAGAGGCTACATTCGGCAATCAGAACCACCCAATAGGTTCTGATCATTTCACTGGAAGAGTCTCGACCATCCACTATACAACCCTGACCTATGCCATAGGGATTTCCACATTTTCAGTACACCGAAGAAGTTCCTGGAGGACAATGATTCATGTGCAACGATGAAGCTAAGACAGCAGTCTGATGGTAGATATAGACCCAGACTGACGAATTCTGCCACAAGTGTATGTCAAATTTAGTGCTATGATGGGACAAATGTCTGAACTGGTGAGGGGAGTATGTAGGGGAAAATAGAGTAAGTTAGCAGAATGGTATGTATATTTGTAATTATTTATATGTACTGCACTATAACTAATATAAAATAGAGGCAAAGGCTTTCTGATTTGCCTTCGTATTTTTTCTGTTGCAGGTAGATAACACAGGCATGGTCCTAGCAACTATGGATAATGACACACTGGGAACTAAAATGCTGGTTGGATGAAGTACACACAATTGACACATGAAAGGTGGTAGGGATCTCCTCCGTGGTGGCCATAAGTGCCACAGATCATGCAAACTTTAAACTTTTTGCAGCACTAACAAATATACCAGAAAATTCCGCAGTAACATAGCACTGCATAATAGAAAGGGAAAAGGAAAATTTAACTCGTTAAAAGTTTAAGCATATATAATGAGTTGATTGGATAAGTTGATAAAGGAAGGGCATAAGCATAAGGATCTGATTGATCCCCATTCTTCCTTTTTTAAGAGAAATCAAGAAGTTATCTTCGTGAAAATTGTCATTTTTCATCTGAAAGCACTTATTAGATCTTACTGTGAATATATAGGATCAATTCTCAGAAGAGCAACGAGGATGATGGGGTTTGGAGAAGTGTGTGAATTTCACAATTTTTAAAATAAAAATTCTTTGGAAGATTCTCTCCAGAGAAGAGACATCTTAGTCACACATATGAGATCAATAGACACATACGAGACTGCTTCTGGAAATATTATTAATTTTGATGATCTAGAAAAAGTTCATTTTGATCTTTTCAGATTTTAAAAGTGTTTTATACTTGTTTGGAGCAAAGATCTCACAGTTCTGAGCCATACTCAAGTGACAAACACCATACCTGGGATAGCACCTAATTCTTCTAACTTTTTCACCCTACCAATGAGAGAACATTAAGCTTTGAAAAATTTAACTTGGATCAGCACTTCTACATGGCAGATCTTTAGTGGTAACAAGCCTCAAACCCCTGGCTAAACAGCAGCAACGCTGGCACGAATTGCTAAATAATCCTAATACCTGCAGTTCTCCCCTGTAAATTATTTCTTAAATGGATTGGCTAGGTCTAACAATACACATTTAAAGTATTTTTTTATGATTTTGATACTAATTACTAGTTTCTAGACGTCCCTTTAGTCTACAATCTCTATTTCACATGACTGATTTTAACCCACAGTATCTGCATTAAGACTGTATATATACTAACTCCTTCACTTATAAAAGACTAAAGACATAACTGAATGTGGAAGAGGATATTTCTACAATTTATGCTACTTCTTAAGCTCCAATTTTGTCACTTCTTTTATGCTATGTTTATGGGGGTGAGACAGAAATTTCTTTTTTTGATTTTGGCACCCTAGAAAAGTTGCCTTTCGTCAACTAAGTAAACAACTTTCACTCGCACATTGCACTTGAAGTTTTCAGAAATGGAAAATTTCATGCTTTTTATTGATAACTAGCTGTTACCGCCCGCTTCGCTGGGAATTTCATGATGTTTTATAAATTTTTACTGCTTATATATATGTATAAATTATTGATATCTAAGCCCTGCATTAAGAATTCGATTGTATTGAAAAATATACTTATACCTGTAACTATCGCCTGTTGATAAAAAAAAGGGGCAGAACTCGTATAATTTGTGTTTTCTAAAAATCTCTAAAATTGAAGCATAGAATGATGTTTGCTCTTTCGTAACCCAAAAACCAAGTGGATTCCCGCAAAACCAATTTTCGGTGGATCTCTACTCCGTAAATTGAACATGCAAGCCAAATTTCAAGTCTAAATCTAACAGAAAAAAAAAGTTTTACTATCAATATCCCCGTAATCCCGTTGAGAGCCGTTTTCCAAAATAACCGCTCTTAGCGGATTTCAACTCAACAAAAGAAAAATGCAAACCAAATTTCATTATTATAGTCCTTGTAGTTCGAAAAAAGTAATTTTTTTTTGTCAATACGTCCCAGTAATCCCCTGCACCCCCCCCCAGAACTTGATTTTCTTAAAATACATTCTTAGTGGATCCCTATTCAACAAAAGAAACATGCTTAACAAATTTCAAGTATATGGGTCTAACAATTAAAAACAGGAATTTTTTTCTGTAACTCCTCTTGACCCCTCGCAACCCTCCTTGGGGGTCAATTTTCGTTTTACTCTTTGTTAGAGGAACTCTATTCCATGAAAGGAACATGCCTACCAATTTTCAAGCAGGATGATCAAATAGTTTAAAATGGAAATATTTATCAATTACGCCTCTTAATCTCCCGAAATTAAACTTAGTAGTTCATATTCGCGAAACCCATTTTGTAGCGGTTCTCTACTTTACGAAAGGAATCTGCTTATCAAATTTCAAGACTGTACGTCTAATAGTTTAAAAATGGGGATTATTATCTATAACGCCACTTGAGCCCCCGCAACGCCACATTAAAGAAACTCACAATTAAGAAATTAAGAACAATTTGAATTAAGAAAAACAGAGGTAGAAAAATGAAAGATACCTTGAAAAATATTATTCTTCGATTACAATATAAATATTAAGCAAATAATAACTATTGTTTAAATGTGACTAAAAATGTAAATAAAAAAAAGAAAGGATTAAAACTAACCGTAAAACTTATCAATTTTTTGTTTCTTGCATTGCTTTTTGCTTATGAAGCCTTGATTTATTATTTTTAAAAGTGCATACGAAACAGCCGATGCTCTACTTAACTGAACAGTGAGATAACTATCATAAAAAAAAAAAATATGGCACGTGTCAGCGTATTATCATGTGCGCGTAACACTATTATGTCTCATGAAGAGCATCGGTCGCCAGTAACCAAAACAACGACTTCATTAGCTCAGCTTGGCGTTCAATTTGGCGTTCATCTTGGCATACAGTTTCACGTTCACCCGTATAGTTTCCGTTCCCGTAAGAATACGGGAATAAAATATAGCCTATGTTACTTCCGTTAATGTAGCTTTCCATTAGTGAAAGAATTTTTAAAATCGCACCAGCCGTTTCCGAGATTAGCCGGAACAAACAGACAGACAGACAGACAGACAAAAATTTTAAAAATTGGTTTTTTGTTATGAGTACCGTATATACTTTTAGTGCATTAAGTAAAAAGCTGCTAATTTGAAATTACAAACAGACACTTCAATTTTATTTATTTGTATAGATTATTTAACTTAACAATGCCATGAAGCTGTAGCTCTAAATGAAAAGTTTGGAATATGAGGAGCAACAAATAATTAGAACCAGTAAATTCAAAATATTTATTGCTTGTATAAAAAGCTTAATTTTTTTTTTTTGTAAAATAGGCAATATTTTTTTTTGTTCACCTTTAATAAACCAAACTTAATTAAAGGTAAATATCTTACCATTTTTAACATTTTAAAATTATATGCAGATCACTTACAAAGCATAGTTTATTAAATTAGGTTATCCAATATTTTTATTCAAACAATGAATATATAGTCACACTTTAGAAAAAATTCGGGGGTATTGATCTTGATAAAAGATGTCATCTTGATCATGCCATCTTTTGTTTCAGCACCACAAACATTTTCAAATGCTTCATCTTAAGTTTGACACAGCATCCCACTACTTGGGTGTGATTCAGAAGCTTTGGAAATTTGAAACTGATTCATTTATCACACCATAATCTTGAAGAACATATGATGTCATCACAACTGATCGCAACAATCACTGACCAATAATGTTATTTTAGATTGATTATCATTAGCTGCTGTTTTTATTGGTGCCATACATGAAGTATTTGACAAAATTGGGGCTACTTGTTCAAGCTTCTTTGCTAATTTATGTATTCCTTTCCCACAAGTCCAACCATATTAACATATCCAACTCAAACTTTCTTTCCAGAAATGTAAAACATAACTCGATTAAAGGAATTTGGTCAGCTTTTTCACAATAACATAAATTTAATCATGCACTCATAAAAATTTGACTTTACACAACGATTCTTTTTTAAAATGAAAAAAAAAAATAGAAATAAAAAAATTCTAACTTATTAAGTTTTAAAATTTGCTTATGTTGTTGTTTCTTATGCCACCTGTTGGATGGTGTCAGATTGAGACCCACAAAATTCATTGTGGCAAGGGGCAAGCTGTATGCCTGTCGTTAGCTTTTAGCTTTGAGCACTGTGCAGGTGACAGTATGATTTTGCTCGGTTTGCTTATTAAAAATAATATTGCGTTTTTTTTTAACCTTTTTGCACAAATATATATTGGGTTGATAGGTTACAATTTTCCTCCTGTTCCTCATATCCCAAACTAAAAACATCATTGGTCGTCAGGGATCTTTATAAAGTATCTGACCGAGAGCAACAGCTACGATCACATTATTTGTACTTTAAGATTACACCCAATTCTGTTTTTATACAATAAAATGCTCCCGAAGAATACATGTAAGAAAAATTAATGCTAAAAATATACTGCATCCATGAAAAAATCAGTAAACAAACAAAACAAAAAAAGAGATCAATAAAAAAAATACATTTCATGTTAGGATATTGAATATTTTATTTAAAAAAGATTGTACAAGTATCACACAAAGTAAATTATTATTTGAAATGGGAAATAAAACTTCTAAGACTTTATTTAACATGTTTCAGATTACCAATTTCAGTCAAATATGCACCTTTTGTTCTATAATTTGTTACCATTTTAAAGGTAGCTTCATAATGCCTCTAATAAAAGTATTGGTCCTTATTGCCAAGAAACTCTAGTAATCGACTTTCACAATCTTCTTATTGATGCCAAGTTCTTATCACCAAGGAAGTTTGGTAATTAAGAAAAACATGGTGATCGCTTGGTGTCAAGCCTGCAATATATGGTGGATGCATCAAAACTTTCAAGCCAAGCTCCTGGAGTTTCTGGTGAGTCACTATAGACGTGTGTGTGGCTTGACATTGTCCAGATGAAACACAACACCTCTTCTGTTGCCAATTCTGACCATTTCTGGTCAATCGTTGGCTTCAAATAGTCCAGTTGTTAACAGTAGAGATCTGAATTTAATGTTTGGCCATATGAAAACAACTCATAATAATTGATTATTTTCCAGTCCAACTAAATGTACAGCAAACCTTCCTGGTTTGGCTACTGTTTGCGCTGCTTCATCGAGCTTTGACCAGGATAGATTTCGCACAACGTTATCGTAAGTGACCGATTTCTCATTCCCAGTTATCATAGGTTTAAGAAATCAGTCGACTCTATTCAATTTGGCCAAGGTTTCAGAGATGGAAATTTGATCCATTATGTTTTATGTGTTAATCGGTGTGGCACCCAAACATCAGGCTTCATCTTCAATCCAGCTTTGTATAAAAGGTAAAAACTGTTTTATGATTGATCTTTAGCTCCTGGGTAATGCTATGACTGCTAACATGCAAGTTTGATCATTTCTGTGATATTATTGACATTATTGATGATGGGCATAAATGAACGGAATCGACAAAATCATAATTGCATGTGATTGGCTGTTACAGTATTGAGACCATTACCACCATTCATAATTTATGTTGCCTGGCTTGCATTTTCGCCTTTATCAAAAGAAAACTCTTTGTTGACTTCCCTTTTTAACAACATATAACTCAACTAAATGGACCAAACGAAAAACAGCAAGAGAATTTTTTAGAGCTAAATGTCACCTTTTCTCAGCGAGCCTAAATCTGAAATTGTTTGATCAATGCTTTACAAAATATCAATCACTACAGTTATCTAACGAAAAATAATGGATATCTTTTTCCCCAACCTAATATATCAGCTACATTTTTGTTGCACCAGCGACAGTTAAAAAAGAGAAATGTGTCATTTAAAGAGTGTCAGGGCACATCAGAGCATCAGCACATGTGGATCCACACATCCATCAACAGGCAATGGCAATCCAGCAAGTCCCACAAGCAGCAATTATGCGTCATGCACTAGAAGCTGCAATATTGGTCAGAATCATTACCAGTCAATCAGTTGCTAAAGGTCCGCACTCATGGCATCCATTAAGAGTATTGTCACGAATTTTGTATACAATAATGTAAATAAGTTGTATCTGGATGTGCAATGCCTTACTCTATGAAATATTTATTTCATGTTAAAGTTGTAATATTCACAAGCAACGCCGTCTCTTACATTATAATGGCAATCCCCAAAGGGAACTTGGTGATAGAGCCAAGTTGGCATCATTTTTAGCGACCAAGTTAGTGACCAATTTGGCGATATTGGCGACCTTGTTGGCGAGTTCGGGACCCTCTGGATTCTTCCAGAAATTAGTAGAGAAATATACTAATTTTACGATCTATGACGCGAGCGCATCTTTCCGGAACTTTCAGTCCCGGCTATAAATAGAGTGATACTCGCCGCAAGAGTCAGTCTGGTTTCAACCAGCGAGTAGTGAATCTGGTTTTGACTAGCGATTAGTAAACCTGTCTTGATCGTGATTAGCTCGGCTGTGCTTATGAATAAGCTAATATATACGTGTATTTTTAGATACTGATAATTGTGTCTAAGTGCTGGTGAAGGTGTGAAATCCTTCTGATATTTAATCTGCGAAGTTTGCTGTTGAATCCTGTGTTCCAAGGATTGATTTTCGATAATAAATTATCATCACTGTTAAAGAACTGTCTTGCTGTTTACAACTGATTTTGCATAAAATCCTCGAACCCCGATCTACGTAACAATTTGGTGTCAGAAGTGGGGTTTTATGCCAATAACAAGAGCGATGGATGAGCAACTGAAAGTTCTGATGGAAAGCATTAATGCCTTGAAAAGCAGCATTGGAAATGTTGAAAGACGCCAGGAAGGGGTTAAGAATGAGTTAAAGGAAGAAATGCAGAGAGGCCAACAAGAAATGCAGAAAGGTCTGGAAGATATGCAGAGAAGCCAAGAAGTGGACAAAGAATGAGTTAAAGGATAGAATGGAGAAAGGTGTGGGAACCGTACAGAAATGTCAAGAAGATCTGTAGAATTCTCTAGAAAAGAAAATTGACAGTTTTGAAGAGAAAATCAACAGTGTGGAAGAAAGAATAGCTAGAAAAATGGAAGAAGAAATCGCAGTAGTTGAAGAGAAAATAGAAAGGGTTAAAGAGCAGGTTGAAGAAAGAATCGAAGTGGCTTGAAATTTTAGCCTTGTATCGCAGCGAGTAGAGGATCTTGAAAAGAAGTTTCTAGCGTGCGGAAATACTTCGAACGAAAGCAAATTTGTGCCTACTGCCCCAGCACCTGTGCCTGCTTCTCCAGTGCCTCTGATTGCCTCTCCAGTATCAGTGAAATTGTCCAAATATGACGGAAAAACTAACTGGGAGGTGTACAAGATTCAATTTTCGATAATATCTGAAGCCAATGGATGAACTGAACGGGTCAAAGCATGCCAGTTAGCGGCATCCCTTAGAGGAGAAGCCCCTGAAGTACTGTTGACTTTTCCCGACACAGAGCTGCTAAATTTGAACTCCCTCTATAATGCTCTGGATCTTCGGTTCGGACAGAAATACTCCAAAGACCACGCTCGCCTGTAGTTGAAAACAAGAATCCAGAAAACCGGAGGAAGTTTGCAAGCGTATGCCTTCGAAATAAAAAGGCTCGCCAACGTAGCTTTCTCGGATTTCTCAGTAAATGTGCAAGAAATAATTTCTCTCCAATATTTCGTCGACGGACTGGATGATGATGAATGCCCAAAGGAACCGAGCTCATCCGAAGAGAGTTTAGAGCTACAACCAATCCCTCGGGAGACAACCACCCTCACATCCAGTTTTTATTGTAAAAAAAAAAATCAAAGTTAACATTTTAAACAATTCCAACTTTTTTACAAATACAAAAGAAATAATAAAAATATACAAAACAAATGCACCATAAAGACAAAAAAAAGACAGAAAACAGGAAGCATAAATAATTACATTAAAAAAAAATAGTTTCTTTGGAATCAAATTTTCAGTTGATGACACACCACTTCCTGTTGATATTTTCCCGCCATTTGGTTCTTCAGTTTTCAGAAAAAGGAAATGATTCATCAAAAGGACTATTCCTTTTTTTTCCGGATCTCCTCCATTTTTTTTTTTTTTTTAAGAAACATAAAAGAAGAAAGCAGCAGTTAAAAATAAATAAATAAATAAAGAGAGAGAAAAAAGGGGCGAGATAGATTATTGGATTTTATTGGAGATATCATTTTTTGCTACAAAAATTAATTAAAAAAATAATAATAAAAAAAATTAAAAAAAATTTTTTTTTTAAAAACAGGAAATTAACCTGAAAGTATACTAATATTGTAAACCAAGAGTTAAACCAGGAAGCTGCAAAAAATTGTGAAATATAAATAGGGTTTAGAGATATAAAGAGAAAAAAAAGAGGGTGAGAAAAGAAAAAAAAAGACAGGAAACGTTTGTGGAAGAGGAGGGGAAAAAACCCGCTTGTGTGTGACCACAAAAGAGTACCGACCAAGGAATCTGATCCCAGACTGTAGAGGCAATTTTAATACATGATTTTAGTTTAGAGTGAATGGAGGGATTTTTGACGATAGATTGGAACCAGGCTTTTTTAGCATTTTGAGAAAGAGAGACCAAATGGAAATCTTTAGTCAGAGGACAGGCGAAAACATAATGGTCAGCGTCCCCAACAGAACCACAAAGACAATTGGGAGTAGCTTTTAATCTGAAACGATGCAAATAAGAAACAAATGGGCCATGGTTTGTTAAGAATTGGGTAACGTAACTGGAATGGGGATTAATATCTAAACTGGGTTTGGGAAAGAAGGATTTGACTCTTAAGCCAGTATCAGAGTTTGACCACCAACTCTCCCAGTCCTCAATTAATTTGTTTTGAAGGATTTTGATGAAGATGAAGAAATACAGAGGGCTGTAAGAATGGCAGATGTCCAAGATCTAAAATCTGACCTGTTATATGCCCTGAAATTGGAGGCCGCCACTGAAGCCAGTCCCAGGGACCGCCATTGTATCCGAGGGGGCTACAGAGAATGCAGATGCATCCCCTGAATCTCCATGGATGAAGGAGATAAGGAAATTGAAAGAGGAAATTCCAGATTTAATGGCCCAATGTCAGAAACAGAGGAGATGTAGCATCACATGATGGGGGTGTGGTGGAGCAGGGCACCTCAGAAGTAGCTGCCCTCCAACAAATCAGGAAGATTGCAGCACCAAGTGCTGGGGGTGCGGTGGAGCAGGGCATGTAAGAAGTAACTGTCCTCGAGTAAATCAGGAAAGGGAAATGAAGACGTCCCTTTGAGAAGACCAGAGAATAGTAAATACTGCTCGAAAGTCGAAAAGAAATTTGGCGCAATAGATCCAGTAGTTCGCCAGGTTACCACACCATCAACATTGAAATTGGACCCGTGGAGTGATGAGAGCATTCGAAAGGATCAACTGGCTGATCCTGAAATTAAACCAGTAATAGAATTCAAAGAGTCATCTGATGAAAAGCCCAGCTGGCAAGACATCGCCTCTTTCCATACTACAACAAAGAGTTACTGGGCTCTTTGGGACTCTCTGCACCTGAGAAATGGTGTTTTATATCGAAAATGGGAGTCTGACGACGGAAAAGAATTCAGGTGGCAATTAATACTCCCAAAGACAAGAATATCGACAGTCCTAAACGAACTCCATGGCAGTCCAACTGGTGGTCATTTTGGTGTTATGAAGACCTTACAAAAAGTCCGAGAGCGCTTCTACTGGAACAAAGTGCGGAGTGACGTTGAGAAGTGGTGTCGCACATGTGATTCCTTGTGCTGCACGTAAAGGTCCGAGAAAACACACCAGAGGACGACTCCAGCTGTATAATGTGGGAGCGCCTTTCGAACGAATAGCTTTCGACATCTTAGGCCCACTTCCGAGATCATCAGATGGCAACAACATCCTGGTTGTCATGGACTACTTCACTAAGTGGCCTGAAGCCTATCCTATATCCGACCAAAAGGCCCCGACTGTTGCAGAGGTTCTAGTTCAACACTGGATCTCAAAATACGGAGTTCCTCTACAACTGCACTCCGATCAGAGAAAAAAATTCGATTCTGCAGTTTGCAAGAGACTGTGTGAGATACTCGGCATTGACAAAACCCGGACAACAGCTTTACATCCTCAGTCTGACGGCATGGTAGAGAGGTTCAATCGGACCATCCTGAACAGCCTCTCTCTCCTGGTATCAAGTAATTAACAGGACTGGGACAAGAAACTGCCTCTTTTCCTGCTTGCCTACAGGAGTGCCGTCCACGAGACCACTGGCTATTCCCCATCCCAGATGCTCTTCGGACGTGATCTTCGTTTGCCTGCAGATCTCTTGTTCAGCCGGCCACCAGATGCTTCTTTGGCGCCTGAGGAGTATGTCGAGAAACTCCAGGCACGGATGGAGGAAATGTATCATTTGGCTAGGGAAATAATTTCATGGCTTCAGAGAAGATGAAGACCCGATACGATGCAAGAGCAACCGGACACGACTTTCACGAAGGCGACAAAGTGTGGTTATGGAATCCGAAACGTCGCAAAGGACTCTCTCCGAAGCTGCAGACCAACTGGGAAGGTCCATACACAGTCCTAAAAAGACTGGAAGACGTTGTGGTTCCGATACAGAAATCACCACACACAAAACCGAAGGTAATACATTATAATAGGCTAGTCCCTTACCTTGGCCAAGGAGAATAAGGTCCCTAAGTTCAGACCATGGTCACTAATTATTTTGTAAATAATGTGATTTATTTAACTCTTTTCTAATTTCTTAGTTTTATTTTAGTGTTGTAATTTATGTTTGTATTTTGAATTTATTTACTTTGTATGTGCTGTTGAGTATTTACTTTATATTCGATTATTATGTGAGTAGATTATGTCTGTAAATAGTTGCCTCTTACTCAGGGATTGTACTCCCCGGGTCGTGCAGTCTTTGAGGGGACAGTTCACGAATTTTGTATACAATAATGTAAATAATTTGTATCTGGATGTGCAATGCCTTTATATTACTCTATGCAATATTTATTTCATGTTAAAGTTGTAATATTCACAAGCAACGCCATCTCTTACATTATAATGGCGATCCAATGGGAACTTGGTGATAGAGCCAAGTTGGCATCATTTTTAGCGACCAAGTTAGTGACCAATTTGGCGATATTGGCGACCATGTTGGCGAGTTCGGGACCCTCTGGATTCTTCCAGAAATTAGTAGAGAAATATACTAATTTTACGATCTATGACGCGAGCGCATCTTTCCGGAACTTTCAGTCCCGGCTATAAATAGAATGATACTCGCCGCAAGAGTCAGTCTGGTTTCAACCAGCGAGTAGTGAATCTGGTTTTGACTAGCGATTAGTAAACTTGTCTTGATCGTGATTAGCTCGGTTGTGCTTGTGAATAAGCTTATATATACGTGTATTTTTAGATACTGATAATTGTGTCTAAGTGCTGTTGAAGGTGTGAAATCCTTCTGATATTTAATCTGCGAATTTTGCTGTTGAATCATAGGTTCCAAGGATTGATTTTCGACAATAAATTATCATTGCTGTTAAAGAACTATCTTGTTGTTTGCAACTGATTTTGCATAAAATCCTCGAGCCCCGTTCTACGTAACAGTATCATTAACCCCACAGCACAGATGATTCCTTTTTTAATGATGGCAGAATATAGCTACACTGGCTCATAATTTTGTCTGACCAAAAATAGTCACTGTGTATGAATGTTGTATCAATGTTGTGATAAGCCAAATCCAGCTTGCATCTGTAGATGGTCGGTCATACAATAGCAGGTCACCTCAGATTCATATTCAGCACACTGTGACCGAAACCTAATACATAGAAAATGTGCTGCAGCCAGTGACATTCCCCATTTCTTTAGGGATGTTCAATGCTCTTTACCTGACAATGTAATGCATCTATCAATATTCTCTCCAAGATGTGCATATGCTTCCCTGACCACAACTTTCTCCTGAACTCCCACGCAAATCAGATACGTCTAGAACAGCGATGGCACACCTATGACCCGTGGGTCAGCCACTGACCCACGATTGCTAGGGAACCACTAGTTTACTTACACGGGTTTATTTAGATTTTCTAACTTGTGTGGATTATTTATATTCTATTTGTATTTTTTAAAGCCCTGTATTGACAGAAAATCAATTTAAAGGCTGTCTATAACCTTTAGTGTGATCACTATAGTTCCAAAGTTACGAAAATGACAACAAATGTAATATGAGGATATGTATTATTTGAAATAAAGCAGAAATGTTTACAAAATATCAAATAAAGTGTATAATTTAACTCGCATTTAGTTTGTTGGGGGAAAAAATCGAGTAACAAAAGCAAATAATCATATTGTAAAGCACTTTCTTCAGATGAAATGCACTTTTGAAAGGTTATGTTCAGTTATGTTTGTAGAAAGAAACTTCCATATCACTAGTATCGTCTCCTCACTGTTTCACACTGTGAGATGCCTATGAGGGCCATGCACATGTCTCTTATTGTCTATAATAGCAATTTTTGGCCCGCAATTTAAGGCGCTTGCCCCATTCAGTACCAGTGTTGAAGTTGCATTTCGAACGTATTTAAAAGTAATGTGTTTGTATGTTTGTATGTATATGTGTGTATTATATATATTAATACAAAATTTCTTCTAAAATTATTGTATTCTAAATATAAATATTTTTAATTGTAGCCCGTACTATGTCGGCGGTTAAAAAATTAAAAACAAGCAGTACAAGTTCCAGGCCACATCAAACTGAAAGATTTGATAAATATGGGGGGAATGAAATGAATAAAATGGTTATATGTATAATTGGTACTGAAAAAGTGACTCCACGTACATATAATGTAAAAACACATTTTGAAACGTTGCATTCATATCTCGGCATGTCGGTAGATGAGAATAGAAAAACTTGTTCCTTACAAAAGAAAAAAAAAGATAGAATTTTTCTTAAAACAGTATTTAAAAAAGTTTTTTGGTTCCAAAATTAACATTGCAGCTGCTAGTTTCTAAGTTGTCCACTGCACATTGTTCGCAATGGAAAACCTCTTTCAGCAGAAGGATTTGTAAAAAAAAAGCGTTTTTAGAATGTAGTCCTACATTGTTTGCTAATTTTAAAGAAAAATGCTCGATTATAAAATGTATAAAAGTGTTACTTATAAGTCACAATATAATTAAAGATCAAGTAATAGAATTGGAAAAAAATATTTTTTCACACAAATGCATAACGCTTTAAATTATGCAGAAATGTATTCAATTGCATTAGATGAGATAAATAATATAAATGGTTATGCACAATTTGCAGTTTTTGCTCGGTATAAGTTTGGAAATATAATGAGAGAAGAGTGTGTTTTTTAATGGAACTAATAACGTTGAAAGGAAAGTATACCAGTCGATATTTTTACAGAATTTGATATTGCATATAAAGAAATAGATACTGACTTTCAGAAAATAGTTTCTGTAACAACAGAGGGTGCACCTAGTATGGTAAGGAAAAACATTGGATTTATTCAGCATCTTAAGCAAAATATTTCACATTTTCTGATTGAATTTCATTGTATAATACAGCAGCAAGTTATATGTGCGAAGCATAATTTAAAAACATTTTCCCTTGTACTGTCAGTTGTTATAAAAATAATCAACTTAATAAACGCAAGAGCTCTTTATAAAAGGCAATTTCTATAATTATTAGAAGAAATTTAATGCCAATATTCAGGGATTTTGACATACAATAACGTGCTATGGCTTATTTTTGGTGAGGTCCTTCATCGCTTTATAACATTATTAGAAGAAATTAAGATCTTTTTAATTGAAAAAAACAATACTATCGGTGAATTATCCAATATACATTAATCAACTGATTAAATGTTTTTATGAGACACTCAGAATTTTAATGAACTGAATAAAAAACATGGACTAGTTGTTTTTACAATTTTTGAAAATATTAAAATATTTATGACGAAACTTGACATCTTTACTAAGAATTTGGAAATGAAAATCTGAAATATTTTCCTCAATTACAAAAACATTTTCAAAACACAATAAATTTCGAAAACTCCGTTGACATTTAAGAAAATGCAATTTAAAAATATGTAATCATTATGCTGGAAATAAAACAAGGTATTGAGGAGAGATTCAATGATTTTAACAATTTGGAAAATACATTTCTCTTTATTTTATATCCATACAAAATAGAATTTGAAACACAATGGTGTTAACCGAATTTATGTGGCTAGGTATCGATAATTAAGACATGGAATTAGTTGAACTTCGAAGAGCGTGGTGTGTAAAACAAAATTTGAAGATTTGATTTCTGAAGTAGAAGGAGAAAAATTGCGTGAAAATCTTGCAGATACAGTAAAAACTGTATAAATACTGTGTAACTGTATAAATACTGTATAACTGTATAATACTGTGTCCCACAGTAAAAACTGAAAATATTATATTATACGTATGGGAATCTTAACCAAATAATTTTATGCCAATGAAAAAACTAGTTAATATGTATACTCTTTCAATGATGTTTGGGTACACATAATCGTGTGGAAAATTAGTTTCTTCAATGAACTTTGTAAAATTTTCTAATTAAAATAGACTTGACAGGGAATTAACTGCAAAATGCGTTAAGCCAATGGTATTCAAACCAAGTTCCGCGGTAGATTGGGGTTCCTCGAAACACGGAACAGGGGTTCCGCGAGATAAAAAATGGAAAGGAAAATTATAAGCTGTGTATGCAAAATAAATTCATGTTCTCTATTAAGTTTGTACAAACACGAAATATCTAAATCCCTGCTTGTCAGTGCAAGTCACACGTACCATGGTAAAATTTTTTAATAAATATGCGATTCTGGGCAGCCTTTTTTTTGCGTATTTTTAGAACTTATAATTCTTTGCATATGGGGGTACATGTACCCCCTGTACTTCTGCTATAGTGCACTATGGCAGAAATTAAACGTAATTAAACCTTCATTTGTGTTTCATGATATTCATTAGAAAGAATGGGGTAGAATAATTTAGAAAAATACTTAAAAAGAAAAAATAGTGGTTATGTTGTGGCATCTTGATTTCGGAATTTCTTATTTAGTTCCAGAATTGATACGGATAAGACAGAAATTTGAGAATCTTGATTTTGTGTTAAAACAGCACAAGTGTGTTTCAAAAAAATTCTCTTCAGGTTCAAAAAATTTTGCAGCCTTTTAAGAATTAATGCACATGTGTAAGTTAAAAAGACAAAAATTATTGCGTTTGCTAGTAGTTTTTTTTTAATGTTATATACGTAAACTTCCACCATTATCACTTGCTTCTTAGGTTATTTTCACATGTTGATAAAAAGGATTAAGTGTGTGTTTTCTTAACTGTAGTGCACCATAATTTTCCACAAACATTTTTTATCAACAATGTTATTTAATGAAAAAATTTTATTTGTTTCATGTTGAAAAAAACTTTTTACTCGCTTATAAAAACCAATAGAAGTCTGCTTAAGGTAAGGAATGTTAAAGTGCTTTAAAGAACATCTAATGATTATTTACTATACGTAAAAGAATTCCAATAACACTAACTATGATCGAAATTGAAACAAAATGGGGCTATAATATCTTTCACAGTTTGAACTTTTTCGCACATGTTCAAGGACAATAATCTGATCAAAGATAATATTACTTTAATTGGTTAATTCTTTGTATTCTTTTTCTCTTATTCTGTTGTGAAAAATGATAAAATTTGGGAACTTATTTTCTTCGAAAGCGAACGCAGTGAAGTATTACCAAAAATATGGTCTAATACGTAAGTACCCGAAAGACTATCGAGCTTAGCGGAATAAGAAATGTAACGTAACTGCAAGACAACATATAGATTCGTACTTATTCCTATTCATGGGGTGGCGTCTACATAAGTAAAACTCTTTTGCTATAACTTTGAACACAGCTATACTGTGTTCTGGTCATCTAAATATAGTAGTTATTAGATCTTCCGTTTCTTTCAAGTGTACACGTTTTTCTTAAGTGCAATAGCTCTAATTCTTCTAAATCTAAGCTAGTTTATTTGTATTCTGCTACAGTCTTAGGCGTGATTAAAATCACCCCAAACAGGCTACAAACGGAATGTAGATATTATTCAAGATGGCCGCTTCGCACCTCGCGAAATATGAAAAATAAAAAATATTACTGAAACTTGATGAAACATTTGAGAACTGTACAATTACAACCATTTAAAACGATTTAAAAGTGGAATAAAAAGAAATTCCCTTTACTTTCCAAGTAAAACGGCACAGAAAAGTGAAGAGGGAAATTGAATGTGAAAAATTTCAAAATGATTGTAGAAAAAGAAATTTAAATAAGCGAAAGCAGTCAAAAATTAAAAATAAATAAATAAAGTGAGGATGAAAGAAGAATTAAATACTAAAAAAGCAACTTCAATATGGGAAGTGAAAAGAATTAGGAAATCATTATTAAAAATAAAGCTGTAGAAATTAGCTATTTACTACCATTAAAAAAAGAATTCTGCCTGACAGAGGTGGAATTCACCACACAAAATTCGACCACGCAATTTATTACTTTTTTAAAAATAAGTTGCTGAGTCTTTACCAGATTCATCACATTTCCCATTGGGTGAAATCAGTAAAATATTAACCAAGGTACGAGAAAAGAAATTCAATACCTCAAAAAAAATAAAATTGACCAAAAGAGCGAAGACTAGATTGTAGTATATTACTATTTCGAGTATGCCGTGGAACATTAAAAGCTTGAAGAATTGAAATTACTTCTAATTGTGCGAACTTAAATATTTTGTTCTTTTTTAATTAGATAAAGTTAATGGCATATACATCCTTCAATAGAGCTCAATTACTTTTGTATAAAAATATGTTGATGAAATAATAAAATATACCACTACTGAGATGCATCAAAAACTTTTTTTTCATTTAAAACTGTCTGAAAATAACTAAAAACAAGTTCAAACTCACTAATAATGTACAATAGCAAATAGATTATATCATTAAAACCTTTCTGAGTAAAAACGGTAGAATCTGGCGTTTTTATTATATAAAAATAGCTTTATTTTTTCTTAGGAAACCGTCGTCGCTTAGGTAGCTCACGCTTTTATTGTATCCATTTACCTTTACCCCGTCTTTGGAGACCGTCCTCATTTAGAATGTTGACGCATAGGTTACCCTGTCTTTAAAGACTGTCCTCATTTAGGATGCTGACTCGCTGCTTTACCCTGTCTTTGAAGACCGTTTTCATTTAGGATGCTGACTCATAGCATTACCCTGTCTTGGAAACTGTTCTGGCTTGGAAGCTTACGTTTATATTGTATCCGTATACATTTACCCTGTCTTTGGACACCATCATTCATTACGGGTACTGACGCACATCTTTACCCTGTCTTAGGAAACTGTTCTTGCTCAGGATGCTGGCACATAACTTCATTTTGTCTACAGACACCGTCTTTATTCAGAAAGCAGACGTATTTATTAGAGAGAGAGGATGACGTTTTTATTGCATTAAAATCGCTTTACTTTTTCTTTTGGATATCGTTTGTAAATGCATTACTGAATTATTTTTAGTTTATTTTATTAATAAAAATATGCTTATATTATCTTTCAGTAAATAAGTTGTTGGGATTCATGGCAGTAACCGCGTTTGATAAAAAAAGATCTTAGCTTTAATGTCTTATAACTATCCATTTTCTTAAATTTTTTTTAATTTTAAATCACTTTTAAATAATAATTTACCCCAATTATTAATTCTTTATTTTTAACAAATATATATCTCGCCAAAAATAAAATCGTTAAGATATGTCTGGAGTAAATTTACCACAGTAAATTTTTTCCCTTCAATTATAAAAGAATCTTAAATATTTCTAAAAAAAAGTTATTAATTCCAGAAAACTTCTTCATCTTTGACTCTTCCAAATAATTTGATAGAATATGGAATATGACTGCATACAACTTTAACAGATCTAGACTTTGCCATTTTATCAAAAAACATGTGTGTGCAGGCATATATATATATATATATTATATAACTATCTCTGTCAGAAAATATTTAAGGGAAGGTGGCACTTGTATATATAAATATTATATATACTAATAAATAATACTTCACAATATACACTCATGGGAAAAAAATTAGTGCACAAAAAAATAATTGCGGGATCGTAACGAAACTTGGCATGAAGGTACATGTCAGGGAGATATGTAAATGATTAGAAAAGCAGCGTGATCGCGCATTACGTATTGAAGGTAGATGACGTTTAAAGTCTTTCTACGTTGAGTATAAAACAGGTAACCAATGCTTGTTTGAGTGTGCTGAATCACTTACAAAGGAAGCGCTCAGGTAGACATGCCATTACGCCGTTTTCGAAGACAATATGAGCAGCTGTCGCATTTTGAGGGGGGGGGGCTTCGGCATTATGGAAGCTAGGTGGTCAGCTAGGCGAGGAGCTTGTCAATTAGGCAGCTCTGATTGTGTTGGGACCAATGGATCCAAGAGATGTCATTTACACGAAGACCAGGCTCGGGATGCCCTCGACAGACCAGTCGTCGAGAAGACCGCACATCGTAAGAAATGCACGCGTACAGCCAACTGCTTCATCGGCCACCATCGAGGCACAGGTAGCACCTTCACTAGGGGTCCCTGTGTCTTCTTGAACCATACAAAGGAGCCTGGCTGAAGGACATTTGGGATCGCGGCACCCATTACATGTGCTGCCCTTGACACCCACCCATTGACGCCTCCGTTTGGAGTGGTGCTGCGCACGAGGAAACTGGACTGCAGCGGAATGGAACCAGGTCGTCTTTAGCGACGAATCCAGATTCAATCTCAGCAGTGATGACAATCGTGTTCTTGTGTGGAGACCCCGTGGTGAACCCCTCAATCCTGCCTTTGCTTTACAGTGACACACCGCTCCCACAGCTGGTGGGATGGTATGGGGTGCAATTGCCTACATACACGATCTCCCTTAGTATTGATCCGTGGCACCACGACAGCCCCACGGTTTTGTCCATGACATCCTGCAACCACATGTGTTGCCACTCATGCAAAGACTCCCAGGATATTTTATGGTGTATAATATTTTAACGGCGTATAACATTTTAAGCAGAATGGCCATTTCTATTTATGCCCACCAAAAAAAGCGCGAGCGAAATAGAAAAAAAATCTTAGATGTTTGTTTTTCGAAGCAGAAAAATCGGCGAATAAATTTTCAATGTGGATAGAGTGCGGCTGACATCAGAGCATGTCATTTTGTTTACGGCAACCCTTCACCCTCAACTGCATAAAAAACTGTCCTAAACAGTTGCTCAAAATATGCGAGTGTAATAGGGTCATTAGACCATTCATACCATTCTGTAAAAAAAACCTTCATATTTTGATGGAAACAAACCAAAATTTACCAGATATTTTTTTCATTTTGCATCATAACAGTAATGTATTTTCAAAATTTAATTAATAAGGTTTTAAAAGTTAAAAAAATGCATAGAACATTGTGACAGAGGTTTTCACTAACCTCCTCAATATTTCTTTAAAGTTTTATTTATTTCAACCAATCTCCACCAGGAGCCAAAGCGTGATTTATGCAAATGAGAAATATTATATAAGTTCGGGTTTCGCGAGTTAAAAGAGGTAGTAAAGTGAAGAGTTAGATTTTTGATGTCAAATTAATTGAAGCATCGGTAGATCAACATGCAGTTGTTGACAGTATTAGTTATCAGTTACGCGACAAGCTACGCCGGAGAGCTGAAGATTGAAATTGGAAAACCGAGTGTGGATCCTTAGCTATCAGCCCATCCAGCCAGTAATAAATTCATCACCATGACGGAACCGCCGAAGTTACAAGGACAAGGTTAGTGATTTAGAAATTAGTGAATACGTGTACGTGTTTTAGCTGTAATTGTACGTGTTGATCCTTCGTGGATTCAGTCCCGATTCCGTAGTTCCGCTAGTAGTAACTCCTTCTCATACTCCACTGTGTTTAATTTCTCTTAAATTTGAATCGTATGGTTGTAGCCTTCCTTTGATTAATAAGCATCAATAAATATAGTGATTTGTAACTATGTCTCTTGAATTCTCTAATTCTCCTACACATCCAGAAACCTTTAACGGTAGACAGGGAGATGATAATCTTAGGGGAGGTTATAAGTCACGACAACATTTTTGAGTGAAGACAAATTTTTTTTAAAAAGTGTGTTCTTATGACCACATGATAGAAGTGAAAACTTCAAATTTAGTAATGCTATTTCAGGGATTAGATTTGTGAATAAAAAACAAGGGGATATTAGTATTGTCACAAAATTATTTATTCATACGTCTGTACTCTTAAAGTAATATTTTTTGCAAAATATACAATCATATTTGTGAATTAACTGTATTTTAGGAAGGAAACCATAAGTTTATGGTAGCTGAAATAGGTTATTAATACTTTAGATTCAAAATTATTTAAATATTCAAAAAATTAAAAACTCTATCAAGCGTTGCTCCGTACCTCGTCATGCTTTCATTTGGATCATTTGACATTGTTAAATTGAATTGATTTTAAAAAAATCAACCAAAGGTTTTGATTTGTCTTTTGAAAAATCTACATTAAAATCCCCACTTAAAATCATAAGTTATTTGTTCAGGAGAGCCAAATCTGGCTTCAGTGTAGGTAACTAAATTTTTGTGAATGAACTCGATAATTTTCTCTACACCTTGAATCGGTGAAATATAAATAGTAACCATTGAAATTATTTGTCCATTTTCTGCTCTACATTTTGCAGCACAAATTTCCCAGATACATGACTGATTAAACCAAATGATTCTGTAGTATTAGACGCTACATCCATTCCCTATATAGTATTAAAAAGTGAATTATATAAGGAAGTACATGCACATTGAATGAAATAGAAATCGATAATTGAATATTTAAATAAAACAGGGAAATATAAAGTGGAAACATTAATCTAATTGGCCTTAAATTTCTTCATTTTTCAACTATCCTTCGCCATTAAAAATTCTTCACTGCGCTATTTTGAATAATTATTTAAGCATATATTCCCGAATGTAATGAATATTTTTTGTAAAATATGAAAATGCAGGTGTGTTACAATTTACAGAAGATGAATGAAATGAATGCAAGACATTCCACACAATTCATGTAATTCCATATATGCTTCTCTTATACTTGTAAGGAAAGATAACAGGCAATCAA